>OZ026518.1:106882304-107417937 GCA_964019695.1 Loripinus fragilis
TAGCATGTCTTTTTGGCTATTCACATGAACCATATTCGTCGAATTACACAGTTCCAACTTTTGTTGCTAGGCAACATTAGAAGACTAGGCAAACATCCGTGGCCGGCTCAGTATAGGTGGTCACCATGGCAACAGGTTAAATTAAATCGTTTATTTTTCTATGAATACTTATATATTCTCATGCAATATATCTATAACCAAAAGCAGAAAGTAATGTTTCAGAGTCTTGAGCTGTTTCCATGGAAACAAAGCTTAAAAAATCAGGTTTTTAAGAAAAAACTGGTATTTTCTACTGACATCATGACTTATAACGGTAATATCAAAAAGTCGAAAGCAATTTAAGTCAACATGGTTCTGTTCATCTATACCTAATTACGATCAGCTGCACGTAGCGATACATTTGGTGGGATATCCTTCACTAACATAGTTACCATAGCAACGCAAAGTAGAGTGTTTATAAAAAAATCGAGGAAATCGGTTGCTAGGCAACCAAAATAAAGGTTATGCATAATAAGTTCTTGTTTCATTGCATTTTGTGTAACACTAAGATTGTTCAGTAGAAAAAATGATATCAAGAGGTTGAATGTTATCTATGAGCGAAAATAAATGATGTTGATTTACTGTGGGTATGCAAAAAACAGTGTAAACGTGGCCATGCATCTTCAAGTCCTTCCACAAAACATTCCGTTACTATGGCAACTGATCAATCACAAGCATATTAATTATATTCCTGAATTGCTAAGATGTTATACTATTAGTATGGTGAATTTTAACTAAATACACACACAGATTTTCTAACTATGAAGAAACTCTCATTCTTTATTGGATGACCATTGTATACAGAAGTAAATAGCAAAAATAATTATGTATATTAAGTATACTAAAGACAAATGAAAAAGGATGATACAATAGTAAGTAGATAGCGTTTATTAATCGTTCCATTTGAAATATGGGATTTATAAACTGAGGGAGGTGGTAAATCTGATAAAGAAACGAGTGCGCTTGCGCACGAGTTTCTTTATGGGATTGACCACCTCCCGAGGTTTATAAATCCCATATTTTAAATGGAACAATTTAATAAACTGTATATTACATGTATTCTGCTTGAACTGCTTGCTCAAATCAAGAAAATACTACGGTTTGGGAGGTGGTAAAACTAGCGGGATCATGGCATGTCTAATTCTAACACGAGTAGTAATACATCAGCTAGCTGTTCCCTGGAAGTTCGCCATTTTGGATATCTTCTTCATCGAGTCCACCTCAGAATTTCAAACGTCTGTAACTTTTTTATTAGTGAACGAAAACATAAAGTGCGTAGTCATTTTCTTAGTTAGTTCATAAAGAACATTTTGGTACTAAAATTGTGATTTTCTAGAATTTTTCGTTTTTGTTCCTTGATCCTCCAGTTTCAGTGTTGGAAGACAGAAACATTATGCAACGTCATCGTATGTGCAAATGACGTCATTTGTTAATGTTTGTGATGTCAAAAGTGCAGAGAAGCGTTATGCTTGTTTAAAAAATGTAAATAATAAAATGAAAATAAATAAGACATGCGTTTTATCTCATCGATGCCTTGGGTCACCTATGGTCAGGAAAAAGGAGTTCCGGCTAAAGGGATTTATTTCCCTAGAGGAAATAAATCTTTCTAGACAAAAACAAAATTACGGATTTTATTTGTTTGATAAATCATGATATTTACCCGCCAAACATGTAATATATAAGTATATATTAAACTAAGAAGTATAATAATGACTATGAAAAAAAGATAAGTACAAGACTGCTATTATGGCTACCCATAATAATTTCAAAAGTATTCAAAACTTAACTTTAAATTTTTCAATGTTGTTAGAAATAGAAAATGATGTCATGATCTAAAAAAGGGTTAAAGAATCTACCTTCTGAAACCAATGACCTTGGTCTTGGTATGTAACATTGGGGATGGGGCCCTTATCAAGTTTGTTCAAATGATGATCAAAGGTTGACCTTGACCTATTTTTCAACAAGGTGCCAGGTCATGAAATTTTGACTTCTTTTTTTAATTCCAAGGCTTAATGTAAGAAAATACCAACAAATTAATGTTTGTTAAGTTTTACTCAAAGGCTATTAAGCTACAGAAAACGACACAATAAAGAGAAATTCAAGTTAGATTTACCAACATGGTGGATGCTGCTATGTTGTAAAAAAAGCTTTTTAGAATAATCTCCAACATCATTGGAGTTTTCATGCACATTTACCTTACCATATAAGCCTAGCTTCCTTTATGTGGGACTTATGCAAACATTGGAGACCCTGATCAGACACCACAGAATGGGGTGTCTACTCAGGGTCTCTACCGTTTGCTTACAGAATGTTCTATCAAAATTTTAATTACAATGAACACTGCCACCCAACAACCCTTAGGACAGAAATGGACTGGTCCAATTGATAAGAGGGGGAAATTTCTTTCGCCTTAAATAGGTTAAAATGCAACTGATCTCATAGAACCTGTAAGCCATGGTTTACAAGGTCCAGTGGTTTATCATCTACATCACAGCGGCTTCTGGGGTACTTATCTCATAGGAATAAAGTCACTCTTTCAATATGCAAGCACAGCTATCACAGTTGGGTTTAGGCCTAATATCTGATCTGGGCCTTTATTTACTTCCATACTTTGTGCTACTTGCCCATTTGATAAGTTACAAAATCTTATGTGCTTCACCATATGGGCCACCTTGCGAGAAAACATGTCTTTGAGATTTTTGACCAGGTCATACTCCCTACACAGACTAGCTAGAATGTTGAAATTATGTATGAAGCAAGTCTAGATATGCTTTGCAAGAAGCAGATAACAATAGAACTGATCAGAATATGCAGGCTGGTCTGTGTTGTTGTTTTTCGCATGCAACAAAATCATGTTTACTCATGATAAGGAGCATGTATTGAGGTACATAAATATTTACCGAATTAGGATTCAAGAATTTCATTTGTTTGGCTCAAAAATTGCATTGACCGTGGACAAGTATCATTATAATTCGAGTATTTGTTTCTTTAACATCAGAGGTTCTAGAGAACGGAGAAATTCAAGAAGAGTATGATGATGTAGCAACAATCAAGGCAGAAAATAATCAGGTAGGCTTATTGTTCTAAATTTACAAACTTTAGGTTGCCATACACAAGTGGTCATTTCATATAAAATGGCTGTTAGTGTAAGATTGTGTCCTTATAAATTAATTAATTTCTATTAGATATTGAGAAGCTGAGCAACACACAGGTTTAATGCATAAATGCATTAACCCTTTCCTTCATGAATATTCATGCTAAGCGCCACCAACTATGAATAATTAATATATAAATAAACTTTCATTTTGTCCACAGAACAAAGAAATTACTTGTCAGGTCCACTTGTGTAGGATCATATCTGATCATATTTTCATAAGCAAACAGAATAGACCTTGATCATGCAGCTCTTACAAGAGCTGCTTGATCGGGGCCTGCGCTGTTTGCAAAAGTGCTAAAAGATGTCGTTTTGAGGTAAAGGGTTAAACCTGTGAAATGTATAGCATCTTTAAGTCCTCAAAATCTTAAATAATACATATACACATGTTAATCATATCATTTTTTCCTTATTATATTTACTGTTTTGTATTACATGATGTTGCATCTGGGAGTGATATAATACCATGTATTAAAATTGCTAAACCACTAGTGGTTTACATATTTAGTATTACTTTGCAATGATGTCTATAATAAAGTTGTGTACATTATGACAAAACTTAACATTGTCTGGCGGAAATGCATTTTCAAAGTAATTTTTGTGTCATATGATAAAAAAGAATTTAAAATTCATGCTCATTGCCTGTTTTATTGAATTCATTGCAAAAAGTGATAAAATGCTTGACAAGTGTCGCATTTTATCTTTTTTACCCAACTGTTTAGTAAATTCAATAAAACATAAGCACTCATATAGATTCTTCATTTTTTTCTTTCAGAGAGACAGTGGCGGAGAACTTTATGAAGCTCTGCCAGAGTAAGTTGGCTGCTGAATTAAGGAATGAGTTTGTTCTATTGTTATGAATTATAAAAGCTTTGAGTGGAAAGATACATTTAAACTTAGCGGCGCAATGTCATTAAACTTCTATAGATATCAGAAAAATTCAGGTCATTGACAAAATAATATTCCTAGGTGAGAACAAACATTATTGCATAAAATCTATGCCGCACGCTTTTGACAGTCATGTTTCAACCGAAACAAACCCATGTATTAATAAATCAATTCATGTGCTGTTAATGCATGGAATTGGTACTTTAAATATGCTCATTCCTGGTCACTACATTTTACAATAGCTGATCTGTTTATTGCTCTTATATTATGGCTTAGCCTTGGAACACGAATATAATCAAAATGTCCAACCACCTGTTGACAGTGAAACAGCGAACCAAAACTTACCCCTGCAGAGAAACGTGTCTGAGTTAGAAACTATTGTTCTGTATCTCCTATTTACATAATTATGGGGACAAGGGTCACATCTTAAAATGACATCAGACTGACCGCAGGTGCAGAGGCTTGAACATATGATCCCTAGTTGTTTGTGTCACATTCTAAGCATGGCAGACACATAGGCTGCATTGTCATCGTTGACTGCAGCATCACACTTTTGAATTGTATTATCATAGGGCCAGTTAAGCAAAAATAAATTGTGTAAAATTGTGATTATTTTCTTATCAATCAGTTAAAACATTTGGTTAGGGTGCTCAAAAGAACCATCTCATTGAGACGGTTCTTTTGAGTACCCACAACATATGTTTGGTTGAGATATAAAAAAATAATTTTCAGGTACACACTCTTATCTGGAGGCCTGAGACACATAAGCTGCATTGTCATCGTCGACTGCGGCATCACACTTCTGAATTGTGTTACATACAAATCTGTGTTATAAGGGACTGCATGTATTCATTCATTCCTTATAAGCTGATTCTCTAAGCAGATTTTATTGTAGTGAGCCTGGCAATGAGCCACCACCACCACTGCCTGGACCAAAACCTGGGGAAGCTAAACTGGAGCCACCAGAGTTACCACCCCAGCCACCACCTGAGCCACCGAGGCCTCATAAAGACCCAAAAGAAATTGAGAAGGAAAAAAAGAAGAAGGAGAAAGAAGAGAGAGAAAGAAAAGCACAGGAAGAACGAGAAGAAAAGGTTCATGTATTTTCCTTTTAGTTTATCTTGGTTTCAGCTAGCACATGAGATTTTGGTACTTATCACGTTATGGAGTAATGAATGCTGAGGCCCTTCTGCATATATCCAGTCTGAACATATATGCAGAAGGGCCAGAGCTCTTATTGATCATATGCACCTTTTTAGATGAAGACCCAGATGAGATGACACACAACACACACTGGGGGGGGATGGCGGTTCATTAAATATTAGTTTTTTTTGTGTTTTTTTCTTCTTCTCTTTCTTTTTTCATTGAAAACATCACCGGAAGGTTATATAATTTACAGAATAGTAAACTGTGTTTCCGTGATATGTAAATTGTGTCACACAGGAATGTTGGTGATTTTGGTAAACAACTCGTCCTGCGGACTCATTGTTTACCCAGTCACCACCATTCCTTCGTGACATAATTTTCATATCACGACAACACAGTTTACTATTCTCTATGTATTTAACTTTGCGGGCATAATCTAGTGTACAGAGCAATTGAATGATTTGGAAGTTGCTGATATCTAGACAGTTGCTTTGAGTTAACCTTGGTTGAAAAGGGGTTTAATTTGTCCAATAAATAATAGACATTCATATTTATATTTAAGACATTATAAATTGAAAATGGTGCTTAAAGATGGCAAGCTTTTTAGAAAAGCTTAAACTTGTTGTGTAGCTAATATTCAGCAACTGAATTTTAGGTTTCAAGATAATAAGCACACCTGCTCCTACAAGCAAACACTGGGTAAACATTTGCACGTTCTCGCCAGAGATTAGTCTGCTTGCAAAGTACAGTCCTGTTCCTTTATAAAGATGTTGTATTTATCTTGCTAATAAATGTTAAAATGCCAACAATTGTTGGAAAATTAACATCTATGAGCAGGATAAACATTTTAACATTTATGAGCAGGATAAATTTCATGCTCAGCTGAGTTGAGCTTGAAAAAAGTTTTATAACCTCGGGGCCTGATCTGGATCCAAACTGTTTGACACTCGGATGTTAATCTTGAAAGATTTTTTTTTCAAAATGATGCCAAAAAATCAAGAAAATTTCCCAGCATGCAAAGAGTTAAAGAGCAAATGCAATAATTGCTGAATCTGATGCACTTGGTTTTGTAACGCGACATCTGATTGGATAACGTCAAATGATTTCTGACAGTATAACCTGCGATATACTGTCGGAAATTGTTCGACGTCATAAATTACATCACATTTCGTTGGATGACGTACGGTTTTATGCGGCTTGCAATGCTCCAATTCGAAACTGCAGAAGTGCATTAGAATTGAAATAACCATATTCAAAATTTTCATTTGGGGAGGTATATCGTAGGATATACGTTCGAAAATCAAGTATTACAGCTCTGCTCGCACGTCACCGTAAAACTAAATTTCCGACTGTATATTGGATGATATACCTCCCCAAATGAGAATTTTGAATATTTAGAGCGCAGTGGCTCAGTGGTAGAGTGCTTGACTCGAGACCGAGGGGCCCCGGGTTTGAGCCTTACCGTTGTCACTGCGTTGTGGTCCTTGAGCAAGACACATTTATCCTAGCTTGGTACTGGTTTAACCCAGCAAGACCCGTCCCAATATAACTGAAAGATTGTTGATGGGACGTAAAGAATCCAATCAAACAAACAAAAAGAATTTTGAATACAGTTATCCCCTAATTATACGGGCTCGTCCATTTGTTTTTAACTGTAGGAGAAGAAGAGAGAACAGAAGAAGAGAGAAGATGAACTAAAGAAATTAGGCAAGAATTTTAAGGTAGGGAATATGTCATGTCTGGTTTGCCCCCAATATGAAGAAAATGGCACAGTTGCTGAGGGATTCTTTTACATTGTAACAGTCAACACAGCCATTTTAATCACTTGTTCGACAGAATTTGAATATACATCTGGTTGTAACCCCGGCATTTATGCTGAGGGGAATATAGTTTTTGTCTTTTGGTTTGTCTGTTCATATGTTAGTTTGTTTGTTTGTCCATTCGTACTTCCGTTACGACAAAATTCTGGTTAAAGTTTCTCCAGTGGTGTATATCTTAGTAACCATATATCAGAAAGCATTTCGTTTTGGACCATAGTTACCTTGGAGGGTTGGCATTTACATCATGACTCCAGATCCCAGGGCCCCTGGGTTGGGTGGGAGGTCAAATTCTAGGACACCTTTAAAAAGTAAGACAAAGTTTTGGTTAATTTCTCAAGTGGCATTTACAAGGGGTGCTCGAATGAATTGCTTATTGTCCTATATCTCGATATCCATGTGGGGCAGGATAAAAACCAATACATACCTATCTAGGTTTATTTAAGGTCTACACAATGGTGTATAAATGTACATGTTAGACTAAGTGTAAGACACAAAATGTGCCATAATCTCATATGGAAGTTTTCAGCATTTGACCAATTTACTAAACAGATGAAAGAATAATACTTGTCCTAAATATCAAGCTAAAACTGTTGTAATCTTCAGCCAGCTTCTTTCTTTTAACTTAAATTATTGTCCATGACCTCAAACCTTTTAGAAAATGTGCAAGTTTATTTGTTTTCCCAAGCTGTGACAAGATACTGCATGATATATTTTGACAATTCATCAAATTGGAATTTGTGTTTACAATAAATCATATATTGAAAAATCTGATGTTGAAAATCTTAAGAATTTATTTTTATTTCATGGACTATTATAATACCTTTCAGAAAAAAGAATAAAAATCTGGGGTCACCGAACTAATTCGCTTTCAGGAGGGCCAAATTTAACCCCACCCCCACCCAATAGGTTTCATGCATAATTCAATATAAAAAGTTCTGGAATGACCATTTCGGTCCTTTTGATGATGCCATTTTACTAGTATATGAAGCAATTAAGGATTAAAATGTTAAAAAAAGACAGAAAAAACACACTGAAAATAGGTGCGCATCCGGGAATCGATCCAGGTCCTCTGGTTTCGTATCCGGCACACTAACCTCTAGACCACGAGGTCTAACCACTTATCTGAGCTACATCTATCTGTCTTTGGTACTGAGACAAAGGTCAGTAGATATTTGGACACATTTTAATGACCTTATTTTGTCAAGAAAATGTTGGAACAACGATATGCATAAAAGTATCTGAAAGCTGTGTTGATCCGAATCCGTAAATGGTGGAAAGACAGGACCCAGACAGCTTTACCTGTTTTCTGACGCGGAAATAGTGCACATGGGATTTAGCTTCATAAGTCTTTAATATGAGCCCTGAATTATTTGCATGAAGTTACAGAAATTGTTGCAAACCAGACTGATCATATTGTCGATATTTTTGTTGGTACTATACGTGCCTCTCAGGGCACTTTTTCTAGGGGACATAGTATTCGACATTCCGTCCGTAGTAGGTACCTTGTGTATGCAACTCCTCCTACAGCTTTGAAACTTTACAGGTGTTTAGGTGTGCATATTGTTTGGAGATAATCCTCAGATTATTTTTGTCACTTTTTTCACAAAATGAACTTAGTCATTTTTCCGGCCGAAGTGAATATCTAGGTATCTTGTGTATGCAACTCCTCCTACAGTTTTACTCTGATTCCTGTGAAACTTTACAGGTGTTTATGCCATGGTCTGAAGATGTGCATATTGTTTGGATATAATCCTCAGATTATTAGTCTGTTAACTTTTTTTCACAAATTGAGTTTAGTGGCTGTTTAGGGGTTTATAAAAATTCCTATCAAGATATGAATGTGCTTAGGATAAAATTCTCAGATTAAGTATTTTTCTGTTTTGTGTAATTACTTGTTTCATGATATAGCTCATATATTAAAAGACAAACATTAAGTGGTGGGTGACATAAATTCCCTGAATTTGCTAGTTTTTCTATTAACAATACTAGTTTAATATGTGGGGAACTAGGAAATACATTCTAAATGAGAGAAATGGAGGAAAGATTTCAACATTTTAGTATTAAAATGTTACCAAACCTTAGGGTGTTTTTGAAGAACGCATAATTAGTGATATCTAGTGGTGTTGCAATATGGACTATAAGAATCTATCATGAGTGTGATGGTGGGATAGAAAAATCTGTCCTGAGGATCACCAATTGGCATCACAAGGCTTGTCGAGTGATGACAATCGGTAGTTCAAAAGGGCTTGGTGCAGCTATAATGCTAGAAGGAAAACCAATTGCATATGCGTCATGTGCATTAACAGAAACACAACAGAGATATTCCCAATGTACTAGTTTATAAGACATAGGATACATTACAAGGGACAGATGTTTTTTTTTCCCATCCTCATACGATCAATGGATTCTTTTTCTAGCACACCATTAAATACAACATTTTTACATCAAAAAGGGCTCAAAAGAGCACCTGAATATGCTGGCATGCGCCATCTCTTTAACAGCCAGATGAAGTCGCTTGTCTTTCGATGTGCGGCTGTTTGATTTTTATCTTTCCCACGGGTGGGTACGGGGTATGTGAGATAGAATTATCTCAAACGGGTAAAAACAGCAGAAATCCCGATCTGATATGTGCAAGAAAAGATAATATTGTCTCAGGGAAACAAACTTAAGAGCTAAAAAATTGAAACTGTTTTCTTATGTCTCAATGAAACTTGCACTACGGGCACTTAAATAATCCCAACTCATGGTAATAGTCTTTTGTTGGTGTATATCTGTTTAAGGCTGTAGATGCCGTCAATCACCTCATGGAACTTTCTTCTCTTCTGTGAAATACTCAATGTACTTCATCTCAATATTGCTCTAGGTGTGATAAAGTAAAAAAAACCCTAAAATATATGTCATAGTTATACAAATGAACTGTCTCCAAGATACAGTTTTTGAGTAACTGAGACATACAAGTCATGTGCATGAACAAGGAAAACAACTTATTGAGAAATAATCAAACCTGAGATTTGTCTTTATTGTTGTAGATTTCCATGTTGGATTTGACCAAGTCTGTGGGGCAGGGAACAATAAAAAGTACCACCACAAAGCCTGCCAAAAACAACTTGGCAGTACAAGAAGGGGACAAAGTTGAGATTATCAGAATGGCTGACCCCAACCCCAAAGGGAAGTTTCTTGTTAGAATCACAGAGAGCAAAGCCGGTGAGTTTGACAATACTTGTGCACATGATTGTGTTTTATTAAACATTTTCCTGATGTTCATGAGTCGCGATTTGCTTTTTTCATCTGTTGTCTGGTCTGCTTTCTAGTATGTACTTTGTAAGCCTGTATTGCAAACAATATGGACCCAGATCAGACTATTTAGGATCTATAGTGTTTGCTTCATTGTTAAATGCAATTGGAATATATATGCAGCAGATGTAATAAGCAGATGCCATTTTCGGGACAAAAATATTGGCAGGATAAGTATTAAACTTTAAAGCATCAATGTCCCCTGCTACAAATTCTAGATGGATCTTTAGGGCTAATGAGTAAACTATCATTATACTGATTTCAAGCTATTTGATTGGCTGGGGAAAAATGGCACCTTGATCGATAGAGCCCATGAGCAGGCAACCTGGTTCTCTTTGTTTTATGCTGTGCAATAACATGGCGGTAATTCATGTGAGTTCAAAACAACAACAATGGCGGATACCAATGAAAACCCCCTTCGCAACATACCCATCGTATGCGACTTTCGGACGAAGATCTGGTTAAAAGTTATTGACGAGCAACAGAAAAATTTGGTTTCTCGTCAATAACTTTTTAAACAGATCTTTGTCTGAAAGTCGCTTAAGATGTACATGCTACTTTCATTTTTTTCGGGGTATCAGTGCTTCAAATCCCATGCAAATCTGATCAGTATTAACGAAAATATTAAAGAAAGTCTTACCTGAATCGAGGGGTTTTGACAAGAATCTGCCATTTTTTAATATTCTAAAGTTATTTGATTCTCCGCCGTGAATTATGTCTCCAATACTAAGCATTTAATATCAATGTGGGAAGTATAAGGATTTTATTTACAATACATATACAGATATGTTTACCCTTGTAACCTCATAGAGACCACTTTTAATGCTTTTGCAAATAGAGCAGACCCAGATCAGGCAGCTCTTCTAAGAGCTGCCTGATCAGGGTATACTCTGTTTGTTTATGCAAATATGATATATCTGATCCAACACAAGAAGTAGTGTAATTCTTTGTTCTATTTACACACATGAAACTTTATTTGAATAAATATTCATAGTGGTTGGAGCCTAGCATGAATATTCATGAAGGGAAGGGTTAACTCGGAGAAAAACAACGTGTGATCGTGACCAGGAATGTCATGACCACAAATTTCAGACCAACCTACCGCACCCAGGGAAACCAAAACTAATTTAAAGCTGTATGGTGCTTACTTGATTTGTTGGTAATTTACACATTGATAATATCATTAGTAATAAAGTTTATTCTTGCACAATGAAAGAGAATATCTGAGGTTTTTAGTCTGAGATAGAAATTCTTATCTTGCTCATGTTATTTCACACAGTCTGTCATATGAGGGCTGAACACTATATATATTACATGTAGCTGTATTGGAACTCACACACATGGTCGTCAAGTGACGTCATTTTTATGAAAGGAACATCATTTAATGTTGTATCTAAGTGTATTCAGGAACTTCTTGAAGCTCTTTAGAACAAAAATAAGCCAGTGGAGGAGATTTCCAACAATGTGGCATGTGTGACCAGCAAAGGCTCAGACCAGCCTGCGCATACGCGCAGTCTGATCAGAGCCTTTGCTAGTCGCTTGAATATTCTACGAGCATTAAGCTACTGACAAAACATCATTTGGAGTTTCTAAGCTTAAAACGAGGCTGCACAGGCTTGTCTGGGTCTACCTTGTCAAAATGCCACATTGTTGGAAATCACATGTTGCGGCTCAATTATGTGGAATTCAGTGGTGAGCACTACCAAAGAGAAGTGGAGGGGACAAATGAGCCGCGACATGTGATTTCCAACAATGTGGCATTTTGTCAAATGTAGACTCAGACGAGCCTGTGCAGACTCCTTTAAAGCTTAGAACCCCCAAATGATGTTCGGCCAGAAGCTTAACAGTCATAGAATATTCAAGCGAGTAGCAAAAGCTCAGATCAGACTGCGCGTATGCACAGGCTGGTCTGAGCCTTTGCTGGTCGCAAATACCACATTGTTGGAAATCTCATGTCACGGCTCAAATTGTTTTGGTGCAGATCTTGTTGGCATTACTTGACACAATATCTCAAAACCTTTTGGCAGATTTTATACAAGTTTGTTTGAAGGTATGATGGGGGCATAATGACCCATAATGAAATAAATGATGAGAGTTTAGTGACCTTGATGACTCGTTTTCAAGGTCATTGATAGACATAAACTGTCAAGTCCAAGCCAAAACTTGCTTGTGTGCACTATATCTCCTGAACTACTGGCGAATGAATGGTTGTGTGGAATTTTTATCTCCGAAAACAAAGTTTTAATTTTAAAAAATGAATTGATATCTTTTTCAGAGCATGTGTATGGAACACCCTATAATCCATATGAAATGTGTAATATCGATTTCTTTTCTTAGAGCATTCTTAATACTTAGCAACATTCCAGAGGAAAATCAGCATTGTGCATTTGTGCATGTGGATATTTGGGCCGTCTCATGAGACTTTGTTACTTATGTGCAAAAGCCTCCATTAACTCTTTGCCCCCTGGGAAAATTTTCCCGCTTTTTTGTCGTCTGCTTATTATACCCCCCGCAAACTTTGTTTGTAGGGGGTATACTGTTTTCACGTTGTCCGTGCGTCCGTCCGTCCGTGCGTCCGTCCGTCCGTGCGTCCGTCCGTCCGTCCGTCCGTAACGCTTTGTTTCCTTAATAACTCGAAGAGTCATTGCTGGATTTTCATCAAACCTTGCAAACATGTTCATATATGCAAGACAAATACTTTAGACAAAAAAGTAAGGGCTAGGGGCCAATATTATTAGAGTTATTTCCCTTTGTAGTTCTAAATGGCTTTTAATATAGTGCTTTATGCTTATGCTATTATAGGCCATACACTGATTTTCATCAAACCTTGCAAACATGTTCATATATGCAAGACAAATACTTTAGACAAACAAGTAAGGGCTAGGGGCCAATTCTATTAGAGTTATTTCCCTTTGTAGTTCTAAATGGCTTTTAATATAGTGCTTTATGCTTATGCTATTATAGGCCATACAGGGGCCAATCAACTCCTACCACAGCTTTTGATGGAACAATTTGATACTTTTCCTGTACAATGTAGACACATTGAACATATGCATGAAGGAATTTAGTTCGGAAAAAATAATTTTTGACAAAATGACAGCTGTGAGAACTTAGACAATTTTTCCCTTATAAGGTGTTTGTATATGCATAGACGGTGCCTTTATGGGCCGATCAACTCCTACAACAGCTTTTTATGGAGCAATTTGATACTTTGCCTATACAATGTAGGCACATTTAACATATGCATGAAGGAGTTTGGTTTAGAAAAAATATTTTTTGACAAAATGACAGCTGTGAGAACTTAGACAATTTTTCCCTAATAAGGCTTTTGTATATGCATAGATGGTGCCTTCATGGGCCGATCAACTCCTACCACAGCTTTTGATGGAACAATTTGAGACTTTGCCTATACAATTTAAACACATTGAACATATGCATGAAGAAGTTTGGTTCACAAAAAATAATTTTTGACGAAATGACAGCTGTGAGAACTTAGACAATTTTTCCCATATTAGGCTTTTGTATATGCATTGATAGTGCCTTCATGGGCCGATCAACTCCTACCACAGCTTTTGATGGAACAATTTGATACTTTGTCAATACAATGTAGACACAATGAACATATGCATGAAGGAGTTTATAAGTTTTGTTGAACTTAGACAATTATTCCCTTATATGGCTTTTGTATATGCATGGATAGTGCCTTTATGGGCCTATCAACTCCTACTACAGCTTTTGATGGAGCAATTTGATACTTTGCAGATACAATGTAGACACATTGAACATATGCATGAAGAAGTTTATAATTTTTGCTTGCAAAGATTCTACTGAAATCTTCTTATCAAAACTAAGGTCTTCTTGTTCGAACTATAACTTGCCAAGTTTTTTCACTGACTCTTACTGTGCGGGGGGTATCTAATAAGCATTGCTTATTGACTTTTTTCATTTTTTTCAAAATCAACTTTTTCGAAAAATTCTTACAGAAATACCATCTTAGTGTCAAACAGATTGGATCCAGATCAGGCCCGACATTTTGTCGGGCCTGATCTGGGTCCAAACTGTTTGCAAAAGTTATCAGCAGACGACACTAGGTGATAAAGAGTTAAACACCCAAGCTGACTTATCCCAAGCAGACCCAGAGGTATTTCTTTTGATCTGAGTCTCATCTACATTCATACTTTGTGTAAGCAAGCAGCAAAGGCTCTGGTAAGTCTGCATATTGTCGCAGGTTCATCTGAGCTTTTGTTGCTTGAAATATCAATGGTATTTCACTTTTACCTCTGCTATGAATCACAATCAAGATTTTCCTTTGGTATTTCTTCCATTTGCTTTAAAATGTCCATCAATTTACCAAGAAACCAAGCCAGCTGCATTTTGTCCTAATGTTCTATTCTTTATGTCAAGCAGTGAAGCACAATGCAAAACTCTACATGATATACCTTCCATATTTGCCATGAATATAGATCATGCACAACTAGAGAATGCCCTATGAAACCTATTGCACTCAGAATGCACTCACCACTTTACCTAGAAAACAAAACACTAGCACCTTCATACTCAATGTTTTTCCAACACCATATTTCTGGCCTGTAGTTACGAGTGCGTAACAAAAAATAATTTTCTTATTTCTCAACCAAAACCTAATATATTTAAAAAAAAATTTACAACTTTAGGCTGAAAATTTTGTTTATCTAAACCTGTAATATTTACCAGGAATATTTGGACACATTGACATCTTGTCATAATTATCCCATATGATTTGAGCAAGTTCAATGGCAGAATGGCATATAGTGTATATGCTGATCAGATTGTTCCTTCAGGAGCAATCTGATCTGGGTTTACACTATTTGCTTAGGTTTATCTTTACAAATATTGGGGTAAATACATTGATTTTTTTGTTAGAATGAACATTTTCAAGTTTGATCTAACAGTTACAAATATGGTACCTATGGAGGAGCACAGTGGTAGAGTGCTCAATTTGAGATTGAGAGGCCTGTGGTTTGAGCATCACTGGATTCATTGTGTTGTGTCTGTGATGCTTGAGCAATGCACTTTATCTTCAGCTTAATACTGGTCACCACACAGGAAAACATCCCAACATGACCTCAAACTTGTTGACTAGGATGTAAAGCATCAATTATCATCATATCATAAATATCCCCCCTTGCCATCAACCTGTATATAGCATGCTGATTTGACTGCACCACTAGAATGCTCTACATGTTCAAACCAGCGAGGTCTTCTCTCTCTCAGAATGAGGTCTAGGTCCTCAAGCTCAAGCTTTGCCAGTAGCTCACTTGACCTTACTGTGCCCACATCCTCTGGCTTGATACTGCAAATCTGTCTGACCATGACCCTGTCATTGTGCTTCAATTGCATTGGGCTGCAATCACTGGAGGTTCGTTTTGATCAATGGCCACGTTTCACTAGCATGGAGCATGGCGCTCCACATGCAAGAGCTGTATACATGGGCCATGTGTCTTGTTAGAGAGGTGACAGGATTAAGAACTGGTAGTAGCTCCCTGAATTTCTTCCAGGCTGTTTTCACATGAGTAGTGACCGCTATTTCACAGCCTCCACCAGCGGAAAGCATGTCACCCAAGTAGCAGAAGGAAGCTACCACCTCCAGCTTATCAGGTCCCACCTGAACTTCACTTTGTGGTCTGCCATCAATAGGGCGGGCATTTTCCCTGCACTGTGCACACCTATAATCAGGTGTCAGTTGTTGTAGCCCGCTGCATTTCTAATGTACCCAGAGTTTGCAGCCATTGTAGTAGATGCTGCTGTTGCCTACACCTGTACGACAGACAGCGCATGAGTATTTGCATTTAACTCAAATAGGTCATCATGGCCTAATAGCTGAGCTGACATTAAAGCCAAGCACTATTCTCTTTGCATTTTCTTTTTGCATGTTTTCAAGATTTTTTGGTAGATCTCAATGCTGATGACTTTGTTTATAAGTCGAGTTCATATGCCGGTAATATTTTTTGAAGTAAGTAACTTTCAGATAATATCAATAATAAACATGCACTATCATTTTAAACTGACAAAAAAACTAATATGTTGCATCAATATAATAATGGCTGTTGTTCACTAGTTGTCACATTGGTTTAAAGGCTGTTTTGCATTGTTTACATGCAATAATTTGTATCCATTTTATGGATGATCTTCACTGTTTACATACAGAAAAAGACATGGGGCTTATAATGCAGCTCAACCACTGCACTTAGGTTGTTTTGTTTTGTTTTTATTGCACTTTCCTAAGTACTTAGTAAGCTGTGATTAAATGGGTCTCAGTGTGAGAAAACCTGTCTTAACCCATTTAATTATGCCCAATGGAATGTCCCTCACTTATCAATTGGACAAATCCATTTTGAATTTAAGGGGTTTTGGGGTAGTAAGTTTCAATTTCTTTCAAATTTTAAAAGTACATTATGTAAGCAAACAGTGCAGAACCTGATCAGCGGCGTCTGATCTGGTTCTGCACTGTTTGCTAATGTATCCCATAAAAATAATGCTAGGCTTAAATGGTTAAACCAGTCTGCTGAGCTACAGAGATTAGCTAGAATATTGAAATTTTGCATGTAGCAAGTTTAGATATTTTACTTTCCAGGGAATGATTAACAAAGATGCTGATCAGACTGGGTGGATGCACAGGCTGGTCTGCAACTTTGTTGTTCACATGCAACAAAATCAGGTTTTCTAGCCCTGAGGCCCAAATAGAAATAAATATACGCTTATTATATATTTACTTTTTACCCAGATTTAGAATTATATAGGTAAATGTTCAAAATGTTTTGAGCACTTTTCTCTTGCTGTTTTTATACTACCACCATTTTCAACGGGATGCATTTTGTATCACCAAAATGTGTATACATTCTTCTATCCACACAAGCATGCAAAAATTTGTTTGAACTATATCTAATTTTAAAAGATTGGATAGTGACCATATTTTATCTTCACATAAAAATATTAGTTCAAGTTATACTTGGGAGTTATGTCCCCTTTTATGGACTTGTATGGTAAATGGTTTCAAGTAATATCTTCAACTCTCAGATACAAAATTAAATCATATTTGATACATGTCTGTTTATTGAAAAATAAAGAAGTTAAAATTTCATTATATTTTGAAACCAGATTTCAAAAACTTTTTGCTCAAAATAGTTAAGACTAAAACCTATAGCAAACTTTACCTTTGATTGCATCAATCACAGCTCAAGATTTGTTTTAGATTGTGATCCAATGCCATGTACAGTAAAACCTCGAAAATTCAAACTACGATTTTTCGAAATACTTGATCGCTAATTCAAAATGAATTTGGGACACACTGGATTCAGAGAAAAGGACCAATTCATGATCTATTTAATAACTGTCTATAAGAACATACGTTTTGGGTGCGTAATGGAAACGTCTCCTTGAGACGTTTCTTTTACGTGCCCAAAACTTATGTTTGATAGAAAAAATCCTGATAATAATCATTTTGGGGGTTATATATTTTTAGTCTACTTTCCTTTAATTCAAACTTTTGATACTAAAACGTCTAGTCCATTAATGAGATACAACTGTAGTTTGTCCTTTTTATGAGAAAAAATGGTCTCCAAGTGATACTTCCAACTGTTTGAATTTGAAAATATAAAGCGAATGGTAGAAGCATTTCTAGATTCTAGACTCATCAAAAATTTTGGTCCTTTTGAATTTATTATCTTGGTCTGCACCATTTGTCTTGGCCTACTAGTCAGGTAAACAGTGTTCAAAACTTTAGAACATTTACTTTAGCTAGATAGAAAATTTTATTACGTATATACAAATCAGTGAGTTTATTTATTTCAAAAGTTTATTTTTATCAGTGAAATATTGAAGAAAAAAAAATCCAGAGGTGAAATATACACAGAGGCCACCTCAGACTTTCAAAACTCTGTAATTTTCTTATAACTGAATGAAAACATAAAGTGTGGGTTTTCGGACCCATAACTCTTTGCCTGTTAGCAGCCAGTTTTGTTGTCTGCAATAGTTTGGACTCAGATCAGGACCAGCAGAATGTTGGTTTTGATCTGGATCCAAACAGTTCGACACTCTGATTGTGTTCCTGAAAGAATACCTGGAAAAAGTTAATTTTGAAAAAAAAAAATCAGCAGACGACAAGAACATGAAAAATTACCCAGCATGCAAAAAGTTATTAGATCATATGGAATATTTTGGTACCAAATTTTATGGGCTTTTCCATTTTTTCCTATTTTATTATCTGCAGTTCCTTCTGCATGGTCTTGTGGTTTTAGTCACAGGTTTAGATAAACAAAAAAAAATTCAGAGTAAAATTGTAAATATTTTCTTACCCATTATTTTTAACATATGTTTTGGGTGCTCAAAAGAACGGTTCTTTTGAGTACCCACAACATTCGTTTTGGCTGAGAAATAAGAATTATTTTTTTATCACACACTGTTAACCAAAGGCCTGTTAAGCGTTGGAGGATAGTAATGTTATGCAACTTTACCACACATATATGACGTCATGAGTGACGTCGAAAGCGCAAACACCTGTTACATATTTAAATTATATATAATCGCCACTCATAAAATAAACATTTTTTTCTTCACTCGATGAAAAAATGATATATTCATTCAAAAATTTGAATATATTGTATACCTTATTTATGCGAACATAAGCTTGTATAACTTATTTATGTGAACATAAGCCCACTCTATTGGGTTTGTTCATATTTAAGGAAAATCTTATTGTTAATATAAGCCAGTTTTATTGCTTTTTTCTATAAGCTTAGTAATACGGCCGCATAGTGCAGTCGGTAACGTGTCTTGCTACAGAGGCATGTCTGACTGCAGATCCAAGGGTCACAAGTTCGATCCTGGCCCGGGCCCATACTTTCTTGGAGATTGCTTACGGTCATTCTCCTCCCTTCCGCTGAATCATTCAAGAAGGGTTGTTCTCAGTTACAAGCGAAAGTATGTGCACGAAGTACAGGTAAACCGCTTTTTCAAGCTTGCCCAGGAAAAAGTTTGGTTAGGTGAACTGATCGTCCCGCCATGACCATAGCTGTTGACTTGGGACGTAAAGCAACAAAACAAACAAACAAACTATAAGCCTAGCCATTTCATGACAAAACCTGTATTATTGCAGTGACAAATAGTGTAAACCCTGATCAGACTGCTGATAGGAGCAGTCTGCTGATTGGAGCAGTCTGCTGATAGGAGGAGTCTGATCTGGGTTTACACTGTTTGTTTAGGCCTCTCTGTTTGAATATTCAGGGTAAATATGGTCCTCACCACATCATATGAACCACGGCATGAGATTTCCAACAATTTGACATTTTGACATGTTTAGATTTAGTCGAGCCTGTGCAGCCTCCTTTTAAGCTTAGGCACCTCAAATCACGTTCGGTCAGTAGTTTAACAGTCATAGAATATTTAAGCGACCAGCAAAGGCTCTGATCAGTCTGCGCATATGCGCAGGCTGATCTGAAACTTCGCTGGTCGCACATACCACATTGTTGGAAATCTCATGACTGGCTCATATATATTTCAAGATTCTGGTTTAATCTGCTTTACATGTATTTGATTCTGGAGAGCATGCTAAATTTGAGACTGGTACCTGGGCATAAAATACGAAAAGTTTTTATCATGATTTGGTTCATTCTACATGTAGTTAGACGTAGCTGTAATATCAGACTTGTGGTTATTAGTTTATTATAAATTATAGAAAAGCTTAATTATATATCAAAACAGTAGCGCAAAACTTTAAAAAAATGCTTTATCAATTGCAGAGTTTGATTAAAGAATGTAAATCAATTATGAAAAAACACGGATGTATACTACCTGGATAGGAAACTGCTATAGATTTGCTAGTAATTGTTTCCCCGATGATTGCCGCGTCGAAATACAGGTAAATCCGATAATTTGACTGACCACTTTACAAATATCGAGATCCATATGTGTTAGGATACTTTTTCCTAATGTTCCAGCAACTTGCGAGAAACGGTAGTACAGTGAATTTAATGCCAATAAACTGAGAATTCCTTCAGCTACAATTTGATACCAAACAAGCTAGTATTCTCGAGAAAAAAATACCCAAGAAAAAATAACACGCATCAGGCTTTCCTACACTACGCGGACATGGAAAACAAAGTAAGGAAGAAGGCAAAAACTCTTTTCATATAAGTCTAGCGTCCTTTTTGTGAGACATAGGCAAACCGTGCAGACATAGATCAGACACAGCAGAACACGGCGTCTGATCAGGGTATCCACTGTTTGCTTTCAGAATGTTCTATGAAAATTCGAATAAAAATGAAAAATGCCACCTAACACCCCTTAAAACGAAAATGGACTGGTCCAATTGACTGGTGTGGGAATTTCTATTGTGCATAAATGGGTTTAATAGTGTGATTTAAATAGAAATTTGGTATCTTTTGTTAAATTCTTGTGACATAAATCTGTTAATTGGCTATTAATTTATTGTCAGAGATATTTTAACGCAGTTGCGGAAATAATTACTGCTCATAGACACCCTACCAACTCCCTAGTTAATTATTAAACAAACACTTAATGGAATTAAATGAAGTGTATCTATGGTTAACAAAGCATCGTTTATTATTAAAGATGTTTTCATGCTTTTAAACTCTGCAATGTGTTTAAATTCTTGAGGCAATGTTTAGGTTTCTGACATTTCCGCCATTTTGTTATGTGAAAATACGAAAAAAAGACAAATTTGCCAGCATCTTAACTGCATGGTTTTATTTTGTTTTTGTTAAAAAATTCGATATTCCAGTTAGGAAATATGTGCACTTCATGTATCAAGTGTCAAGTATATCCAAATTACTCACATTAATTAGCTTTAGAACAGACAATTTTGGTGGTAAAATCGCATGTTTATCATTTTACCTCTTTTTCATATCGTCTCTGCAACCTAAGTTCGCAATATAACGATATTCTACAAAGAACCAATTAAGGACAACTATATTAACGTTCAGGAATTTAAAGAATTACATTCATTGAACTCTTTACATTGTCACAATTAAAGTGACAAATGCCTCTGTAAAATTCTGATTTCCACAATTTTCAAGATGGCGGATTGTACCCGATTTACGCGTAGGCAATAATATTGGTGAAAAATGATAATTATGTGCCCAATGCAGGTAGTATACATCCGTGGAAAAAACAAACAAACGACCTATCGTTTTATTTCATATTAAGATTACTTAAAACTTACTCAGAAAACTCTGAATTGATTTATTTGTACAAATAATAAAGCAACCTCTTTTTCATTGTATCTTTGACAAACGGTCTTTCAATATTGAGGCCAAGTGCTGGCTTCCAGAAAGTTTATTGTGCCATTGTAATTTTCACATTCCGTATTTAAATCATTGGGGTATACACGTTCTGCAGGTTTTTAGGCGGATATTGGAAGGTTGTATAAGTGGAAATAGGTATAGATTATATAAATACTTGTCTCTATTTACATAATCTATACCTATTTTCAATATGATATTGGGATATTTGAAGATTATATGAATGAATTTAGGTATAGATAAATAGAGACCTCATATATAATCTACAAGCAATCTTCCATATATCATCAAAAAAACTGTGCTGGACCCCTATGATTTAAATGTGAATATCTTACACGAGTGATCATTTCATATGATTATTCAGATTATGTTTTTGACCTTTAAAATAGTATTTTATCGCCTTTAAAGTTTGTTTATTTCAATGAACATTTGCATTGTTGAAACGGACGTCGTCATGACGTTACTTGTTCCTACCGAAAGTGTTATGTAACGTGTGGTCATAATATTATGTATGACATGACGTTATCCACTGAATAACAGTAACGTCATATGATAAATGTTTATTGTTTATAGTTTGTTTTCTGTTTTCTTTTTTCAGTGGGCTATGTTGACTCGTCCAATATTGAGGTAGACACTGGAATGATACGTAGAGTAAGCTGTTGTTCACTGATTTATGAACATTCTTCTGGTAGAAGGGTCATCATATACAAGAAATTATCCTCGAAATATCGCATCGCATCATTCTGTAGCCCTAACTGCGGCTTTATTTAGTATTAACTCTTTGCCCCCTTGGGAAATTTTACATGCTTTTTTGTTGTCTGCTGATTTTTTTCAAAATAATTTTTTTTTTAAAATTCTTTCGGGAATATCATCTGAGTGTCAAACAGATTAGATCGAGGTCAGGCCCGACATTTTGTCGGGCCTGATCTGAGTCCAATCTGTTTTGCAAAGGTTGTGAGCAGACGACACCAGTGGGTAAAGAGTTAAAAAGGGTATTAAGCAGGGTTATATAAGCAATTATCCTCAGTTACTGCATTGCAATAATCATCAGTATTTTCTAAATGATCAAAATCTATTCGGTAGTGACAAGAAATTATCTGAAAATTACATTGCATTAGCTTCTGACATTTTCTTTCCTTTACATTTCTTGTCAAAGCATTGAATGAGAAATTATCCACAATATTGCATTGCATTAGTCTCCAGCATTTTCTTTTCTATTTTCAGTTGGTGAAAACCTTCTCAGTTGATTATCCTTCAGTATTGCTTTGCATTTCTTTCTTCTTTACATTCAAATGTACATGACTAAGACATAGAAATATTTCTCAAAAATTCTTCCAGGCTCCAGTATATTCTTTTCTTTTTGGTCAAAATCCTACAAAAATATTATCCCCGACCATTGCAATGCTTAGTCTCAGGACTACAGCTTCTTTTGGTGCTACAGTCGACATGAACTTTATAAATTTTTATGGTTATATGAAATTATCCTGAACTAGATCAATAGCTACATGTTCATATTATATCGATCCTTTTTAAGTGGTGTGTGTCTAAAAATTATGTGATATTGCTTTAGATGCCAGTTTCTGTTGTTTTGCTTGGGATGGGTAGTTCGGAAAAATAATGTTGCTTATTCAAGGTTCAATCCAATATTCCCATGAATACATCAACTATTCTAAAAACTTACAACATAAATACCATTTCGTCTAACCACCATTTTGATAGAACACCATTTCCTACTAATAGACAATTCATCTAATGACCAAAACATCTAACGACCATTTCATGTAAATGCTAAATTGTCTAATAGACAATTTGTGGAATACAACATTTTGTCTAAATTTCATCTAAAAAGGTCTAAAATTAATCTAAAGAATGTCTAATACAAAATTTATAAGATAAATATATTTGGAAATATAATTGGAACATAAGCTATTAAAAGACACATTAAAAGGTCTGAAATATCTAGTAGGGGGGTTTGATCTAGTGGTTCAAGTTGAATCCTGGTAATGTCACGCAGGTAATCCATCTTTTCCCTCCCATGGTAGCATGTGCGATGCATGTGAGTATGTTCTTTCTTAAAACACCACCAACAATGGCGGTAAGTGAATTCCTGAAAGGTGTGACAAATTGGTCTAAAAGACCTTTATTTTTTTGGACTGAATGTCGCACACAGCTTAATTTTAGACAAATTGTCAATTAGATGAATTGTCTATTAAATCAGTTGTTAATTTAGACTAAATAGCATTTAGTGAAATGTACAGTAGACAAATTAGTCTTTAGATGAATTGTCTATTAGATGAATTGGCATTTAGATAAAATGGATTTAGACGAAACGTCGTACACCCGATAAATTATATATTATGCACAACAGATGGAAGTTGCACTGTTGATATAATGGTAGATAAACCAGGCACTTAACATACAAGTAGACAAATCATCATCATCATCATCATCATCATCATCATCATCATCATCATCATCATCATCATCATCATCATCATCATCATCATCATCATCATCATCTATTGATAAACCTTTCAATTCATGCCTAAAAGCACCGTTGATATAACAGTAAACAGACCAGGCTATATAAAATTTATTTATTAAATAACTATTAAATGAATAAGATGCCTATGAAACATGCCTGGTAAACAGTTCAATGTAAAACCATGTCTATGAAAAGAAATATGTGTTTGTCTTTGGTTTTGCATTGCACATGCCATAAAGGTATACAAAAATGACAGTTCGTGAGAATTTTGCTTCTTAAGCTATCTGCGAGTAGCTAAGGCTCAAACAAGCCTGCACATCTGTGCAAGCTTGCCATATCCTTAAATAGTCCTCTCATACACCAAGTATGGAAGTAGAAGACAGCGTTTGACCAAAATTTAACACTCTAGTTGAACTGGAACTCCTGTATTGCAAAACTTGAAAATAAGCACAGAGATTTTCTTTCTTAACCCTTTACTCCATAATAGCGCCTTTCGACGCCTTCGAAATATCATGTATTTGAAAATATTATGAAAAATGGAGC
This sequence comes from Loripinus fragilis, assembly GCA_964019695.1. Taxonomy (NCBI): domain Eukaryota; kingdom Metazoa; phylum Mollusca; class Bivalvia; order Lucinida; family Lucinidae; genus Loripinus; species Loripinus fragilis. The sequence continues at coordinate 106,906,971 of OZ026518.1, forward strand.
TTTGCTCCAAAAGAGCAAATGCTCCATTTTCCTTAATATTTTCAAAAGTATTCAAAACTTAATTTAAGTTTTTCATGAATTTTTTCAATGTTGTTTAAAATTAGAAAATGATGTCATGATCTAAAAATAACCTATGGAGTATAGGGTTAACCATGGTTTTGCATTAAATTGTTTACTTGACTTGTGCAATTTTCACAACACTTAACTTGACTTTTAATGTTTTCATATCACAGTTTGTGGAGTAACTAAACCATTAATTGTCATATTGCAAGGTAATATGTATAATATTAATACTAATTAATTGGTTTCAATAATATACAGGGTGCACAGCAATTCCTTAAAAAAAACATTTGGTTGGTCAATATGACATTTGGTTGAAAAAGTCAAGTATGAAATTTCCTCAAAATGTCCAACTCATTTGATGAGTAAATTGATTAAAGAATTAATTTACACTAAGGAAACTTGCTGTTCAGAAAAGTGACCTAGGCATGCTTGATTATCTATAATATGGATAATGACTTCAACCCTTTTGCCACCAGTCACAACATTTGTCACATGCCCTCTGATCTGCTTAATATGTAGTTTGGTAGCCTATTTTGTAATCAAAAGGAATCCAGACCAGGGTTCATAGCAGGACTAGAGAAATCTGCAATCTTCAAATCTGATTCGGTCTGAGCATCTGCCAAAAAGGATCTGCATATTGTACCCCTCCCCCCCCCCCCCCCACACACACACACACAAACAATTCACCCCAAGATCAAGACCTGATGCCTATTGTCAGCAAAAATAGGAAGGCCTTTTACTGTTTGATTACTTTTCAGTACTATCTTCTCTATGGAAGTTTGTGTTGTGTAACTTGAAGGCACCAAACTTGACTTTTATATTGTTGACTAGGCCATCAAGCAAAAATTCAAAGAAACAAAAAAATTACATGCTGCAAGCCCCTTTTTACTTTGTTTGATTTTACAGTGGTGTGCTTTTTGTTAATTTTGTTTACTTTTGTTAATTTGGATTTATTTTACTTTAACATAATGCACATTAAAGCTGCATAGTCTGTAACTTCTGATCTTCTCATTTTAAAAATAATGTTTTTATTTTTCAAGAACGCAGTAAATATACTCAAATTCAGGTAAACATTTTGCCATTTTCGTAAATCTTAACAAGTTATCACTATCAAAACAACTGCATTTATGTTAAAATTCAACGGTCTAGAATTATTGGAGGGATGCAAATAATTACAAACAAGAGAAAAATACACCTATTTGATAAGATAATTCACCTTTCCATGCAGTTTTCAGCTGTACTGAACATTTTTATTGTGAAAACATAGCTTAATTCTACTTTTACAAATGATTTAAAAAGAAAATAAAATTTTTCGAAAAATGTTCATAGTTACAGAGTATGCAGCTTTAATGGTATTAAAAGGTGTTGAGTTATGAGCAAAAACAAACTTTGAGCATAATATGGACAAAGAAGTCTAGCTCAACCTACCTACTAGTATTTGGGCAGAGCTCATGCCTCTTTAGCTCATCTAAGCACAAGATGCTCAAAGAAAGCTTTAATGATCATTGGATGTATGCCTGTCAGTCAACAGTTTTTTTAACTGTTTGCTTTGGGTGAACCTCTATTAAAATATCAAAATTATGCTGTTCCAAAGAATAATAAGATGGTCACCACAGCTGAAAATTAAAAAAAAAACTCTTTCTCATAAACAGCTGGCCTAATTTCTAAAAAAACAATTTCACACAATTGTTCCCAAGGTTGCCTCTACCAAAATTGCTCAATATACTGTTGCTTTTTACTTGATTACTGACCCAAGTTCAAAATGATTTCACACATTTGTTCCCAATATGGTCCTGGTCCAAATTAGCTCAAACCATACTGCTTTAAAAAAATGTTAATAAATTTGCCAGGGTCCAGCGAAAGGTATAAGTTGGCATCTGTGCATCTATTGAAGACTCAGAACAGCTTGTGCATCCACATAGTCTGATCAGAGTCTTCAATGGGAGTTCTATGGGTAGCCAAGTTTCTCGATCACCAGATCGGGATTTCCTTTGTTTTTACCCATGTGAGTTAATTCTATTTCACATACCCTTACCAGCCCATGGGAATGATAAAAAAGTAACAGCCACACGTCTGCCCCACGTCGATCAGTGATGTCATTTTAATGTTAAAATGATGTCACCATGTTGCATCTTGGCATATTTAAGATTTTCTGGAATTTTTTTTCATGTTTTTTCTAATATAAAATGAAATATTTAGTGGTGAGCAAGAAAAAGAATCCATTAATCGTGTGAGATAGAAAAATCCGTCCCTCCCGATCACCGTTTGTCATCACTCTGCAAGCCTCGTGATGCCAATCTGTGATCCTCAGGACAGATATTTCTGTCCCACCCTCACATGCATTTCTTCAGGCAGAAAACTAAGACTCTAGAAAGACAGAATGCACGTATGGGAAGACTGACTTGAATCTTCACTGAACGCACATACATACTTGTACTTTATGCTGGATACTGGCTTAAACTTGTCTTCTCAGGGGCGGATCCAGAATTTCTGGAAAAGGGGTTCATATGTTTAAAGGTGTGGGGGTTCGCTTTGCTGATTTTATTGCATTTTTCTTAAATATTCCATGAAAATGAAATAATTTGGTCTCACTGAGACCAAATTATTTCATTTTCATAGGATATTTAAAAACAGGGGGCGGGATCCGCCTCGCTTCTCTTTTCCATTTCATTGATGGATTCAACTGAATCAACTGTTTTCTTTCTTTATGGATTCTCTGTTTCCAATGTTTCCCCTTTACAACTTTTTTTATGCCCTGTAGTGGCTATAACTAAGTTATTTCCTGGTACATTTATATAGTGTTGATATTTTGTACCTTTTCTATTACTTTTGAACTATTGAATTTGGGGTCCCAAGGTGAAATTGCCACCTGGGTTGGAGCTTGGGCACGTAGTTGTAGCAGTTACAATGTCTCTTATTGGTGGACTCAGTCTCAGTGCGGGTCCTTTTTGGGGTTCTAAAATTTGTGAAACTTTAACAATACACGTTAAATTGTTTTATTTTTCCTTCTTGTATGTACAACCAGTTTTTCAATGCATGCATTTTAAGTTTTTGGTTTTACTTGACCTTCAGCATACTACACCTGTAAGTGACCTTGAAAGAATGACCTTCCAGCAGCATGTTCATATTGGTGTTTGCAGCTTCTATAACTAGTATTTTAACATTCACATACCTAACTAACCCATATAACTATAGCACGATTACTAACCAAGTTTGTATAGTCCCTTTCTAATGTTTTGTTAATTATGCTTCAAATTAATGATCTTGCTTCATTTCATAATTTGTGGCGAAGAGATAATTATAAAAGGGTTATGGGTGTTGGGAAAACTGAAACCACTAGTCTAAGATTGTGTATGGTAAAACTTACATTTCTCCATCAAATATTGTTTCAGTCTACATTCCCTTTGTTTGTACAGATATTAAAGTCTATTTATTGTCGGTACATGTATGTTCTGTGTTTTTTTCATATAGGAATCAAACATGGGTTTTCATGCATTAACGTTCACCAAGTCCCAAGGAAGGTGTTAAAAACTGAGGGACAATCCCAAGAGTTTCAACATCTCTCAAGGGACCTGGCAAATGCTAATGCATTGAAAAACAATGCTTGATTGTTATTATTGCATAAACACAAGGAAATATTCACCTGAATTTACAAAAAGTATGGCTCTATGTTTTGTTGCCGTTTCATAGTCATCTGGTGGTTGCAGGGGCGGATCCAGGATATGTGGAAAAGGGGTTCAGATATGTAAAGGAGGGGGGAGGGGGCTATCTCAAACGCAATATCTTAACCAAAAATCCCGCTATAAGAGAGGCAGCGTATAAGACCATTGTCCGCCCTCAGGTAGAGTATGCTAGTTCAGTTTGGAGCCCACATACAAAAAAAGATATAAACAAAATTGAAATGGTTCAACGACGGGCAATTAGGTGGACACAAAACTCATATTCTTCATATGCTAGCGTTACCCAAATGCAAAATCAACTAGGGCTAAGAACACTGGAACAGAGGAGAGCAGATGCTAGAGTGATTATGCTTTTTAAAATTATACATGGACTAGTTGCAATACCCCTGCCACAATATTTTGAACAACCCTCCAGAATGACAAGACATAGCCACCCCCTCGCACTGCGTCAAATTCACACATCTGTGAACTATTACAAATACTCTTTTTTCCCAGCAGCAGTTGTATATTGGAATAGACTGCCATGTTCTGTTGTAACACTGCCAACGTTGGATACATTCAGCGTGGCAGTGCGGTCACTTGACCACCCTATGTTCTAACCTAACAAAGATCTGTTTTTAATCTGCTTTTAATCTCCTGTACATTCTTTTTAACACTTTCATCTTTTATTCAGTTCTTTTTCCGAACACTTTTTGTACCGTGGCTTTAAGACGCAATCCACCTGCACGTAATCCTCGCGAGGGGGTGTTGCAGTATATAAAGAAAGAAAGAAAGGGGGCTCACTTTGCTGATTTTATCTCATTTTTCTTAAATATCCCATTAAAATGAAATAATTTGGTCTCAGTGAAAATATCCCATGAAAATGCAATAATTTGGTCTCAGTGAGACCAAATTATTTCATTTTAATGGACAATTTAAAAACTGAAGGTGGGGGTTTGAGCCAACCCCCTGAACCCCCTCTGGATCTGCCACTGTGTTGGACATTTTCAATTATATTCCTGTTCTAGGGCCAAGCCATATATATGTATAAGAGCAATAAATGGATCAGCTATCATAAAATGTCTTGGCCCAGAACAAGTGAATTTAACCCTTTACTCCATAAAAGTTGCCTTTTGACACCTTTTAAATATCACATATTGGAAAATATTATGGAAAATGGAGCATTTGCTCTTTTCGAAAGTCTTCAAAACTAAGCTGAAATTTTTCTTGAATTTTTTTTAATGTTGTCTAAAAATAGAAAATGACATCATGTTTTAAAAGTAGCCGATGGAGTAATGCGTTAAGGTACCAAATCCGTGTGTTAACAGCATATGAATTGCTTTGTTAATACATGGGTTTGTGCTGGTTGAAACATGACTGTTAAAAGCATGCAAAATGGATTTTATGCACTAACGTTGAATAATTACAACTGTCATAACATTTATTGAGATCCGCTAATCTGATTGGTCAAGAACGGTCATCTGATCGCATTGACCTGTATTTCATTTTTCAATGAACCCGGTCCGTATTCATGAGGGGGCGGGGCCATTCACGACAGAACTACTTTTGTGATACTGTGCAATGCTTCAATGAAGAGAAAGGACAGACTGCAACTACTGACACTTTACCTTGCACCTACACCTATATTTTCAGATAGAAAAGCAAAGATTAACTTACATACGACGCCTAAATGAACAGTAGTCATACCGATCAGCTGTCTGCTGCCATGCGCGGTTCCAGGAATTTTCGTCATGGGGGGGGGGGGGGGGGGGGGGGGGTCCACGTCAATGTGACAAAAAAAAACTGACAGCGTTGTTTGTTTGTTTTTTGCTTTTTCTTAGTACTCGGCTTATTTTACAGAAGTCAAATGGTCAATTTCAAAGAGAAGTAACATTTTTCAAAGTTCCGGGGGGGGGGGGGGGGGGGGGGGGGGGCCGGGGGGGGGGGAAGGGTCCAATTGCTTACTCCCTATTGAAACCCAAATAACTTGTGATTTTCCAGGGGGTCCGGACCCCCTGCCCTCTCCCCTCTGGATCCGCACTTGGCTGCGATCTATTTATTAGTTTCCCAGTCCGCAAAATGATGAGATCCCCTCTTGGCTTGCACATGTGCTCGTTTTCCTGCAACTTCGTTGTATGTTTTCAGTCAAGCCCCGCAATAAAATCGTTTCTTGAACTTACTGCATGACTGTTGCCTGGGTTATCCAACATCTTTTGCAATTCGTCTTTGCTTTCTTCAATCACTCAATAAAGATAGCTCAATTTCTTTTTGCTGGGGGTCATTTCTTGTCCTTTCCAAGCCATTTGACAGATGATGCTTTTCGTCACCAATGTAAATGAATGACGTCATATCCGATGACGTAACTATCGTACACATTCTAATGAAGTTTTTTCGGTTGTCACTAGGTAAAAACGAGATTCTAGTCTCTAAAATGTAGTTGTTTATTTTCAATTGGAGAAAGGCCGCCATTTTGATTTTTGAACGTCGCGATCGTTACGTCTTCATACGCACGTCATAGTCTAAATGCGCGAAACAAATTATTAGCTGGAAACGTATTTTTTTAAGGAAAACATAATTAAAAATACTCAATAAGAATGAATAAAGAAGATGTTGTAATTATAAGAATTGAAAGTTATTTTTCTGCGTTTCACTGAGGTATGAAATGTCGTTTAAATTACATCTAATTTAAGCATGAAAACCTTCGGTTTTCATGCAAATTAGATGTAATTTTCCCGACATTTCATACCTCAGTGAAACGCAGAAAAATAACTTTCAATTCTTAAATGACACATAGTAGTTGACTATCTTCTTTGCATAAAAAAGTGAGTATGATCAGGAAATACCACAATCACATACTGTAGATCAACCCACGGCACCATGAGGATGAGCCACAGAACATTTATAGCAAGACAATAATAGCAAAGCAACCAGCTTTCTCTTCCTTTTCAAGATGATTGCAAAACTAAAGTGGACACAAAGTAATGCATAACACAACAACCACAAATACAGAAGTCTCACAAACAATGGGAAGTACATTAAACAATAGATCAACAACAACAGAACGGTCAGCAGCCTAAGCCACCCTGGGGCTTAAATGCATTTAACTAGCGCTAAATTCTCCTAAAACTCTTACATAATCAAGTTCCTCATACATGTCCTATATTTTCATCACTACCTGGTGCAAAACATTAATGTAGAGAAGGCTAAAAAAAAGGATTGTTTCTCGGGCCATTTTTTTTAAAAAACAGATGCGGCAGGGCGGCTTTTTATTTAAATTTTTATTCAGCAGAAAACAGATGCGGGAACTTTTTTTTTTGAAATTCAAACGATTTTTTCTGATATTATTCATGTCAGGCCATAAAACTTGATAGCGAAAGCCTCTGCACATTAAGTAGATTTGACTTCATCACCTTTGCATAAAACTTACACTGTTGGGGCTCGATAACTAACAAAACACAGTAGAAAAGCATCGAAGAATTACCGGAAATGGAGTCGAGAATAATTAAACTGGCAAACATTACCGGCAATGGACCACAACGTCCGAGTGAAACCACATGGTCATTACCAATAATGATGTTAAGAAATTGGAAAAGCGTTTTTTTTTTCTTTTTTAGAAAGCAATAAAAAAAAAGTAATGCGGGGCTTTTAAAACAGATGCGGCGGTGCCCGAGAAACAATTCAATATTTTTTTTGGCCTAGAGATAGTGTCAACTTATGGAATAGATTTACATCCTTTATTTTCTGCTCTGTTATGTCTGTTAATCATGATCAGAAATTAGATGGTGTATCCAGAGAAGCAAAAACATTATTTCAGCTAATTTATTTTAGCCATGGCTTTATTTGAATTTAACCTTGGCTTAAATAAAGAAATGCCATGGCTATATTTATTTATTTCAACGTTATATTATTTGAGCCATACCTGAATTTGAATATAATATTATATGGCTAAGGCATAGATAATTTAGCCAGAACATAATAAATTAGCTCTTTGTCTAAGGCAAAAATAATTTACCATCAGCTTTTGGCTTATCTTTTTTCTTTGGCATTCTCCCTTGAAAAAAATCCTTATATTTAAAGAGAAACTGTGCTGATTTTGTCATATTTAAAAGATATTCAAAGCATGACATCAACTTAATGCCCACTCTCTTTCAGGTATTTATGATGTTTCATTCCCTGGTATAGTAAAAAGTTTGGAGACTACAGTATTATAAGATCAACTTCTGGTTTGGTGATTTTGACTCGATACTGGTGTCAACTCTAATCTTTACTGATTTGATTGTTTCATTGTCAAACCACAGAAGTGATACTTTTATACTGTTGTCATCCTGTTATTATTTTGTTATAACATTCTTATTTGATTTTATTTGAATGCCTGGTACCAGAAAGGGGACTGAAGGGTTTTATGACTTGATTTTCATCAACAAATGTCACATTTTTTTCAAATACTGAATTAATCTTTTTATAGAATGTTGAAATAACATGGTCACAAATAATTTTTCAGAAAGCCTATTTTTTGGCTCATGTATTAAATGATGATCATGTTATACATAGGAAAAAGATAGTTAACTTAATTAGTCAGTTGAGTCAGCACATGAGATTTTGGTACTTCTCACATATACACCAAAGCCCATGCTGATTTGAGTCTTCATCTTTATCCATGCTTTGTGTGTGCTGTTTGCCTAGGCCATTTTGGCTGGCAACTGGTGTTCAAAATTTTAGAACATTTACCATATATGCACTTTGATGGCTTATTTTTTTGATTATTTTATACTGATAGGTTCAGGAGTTTCATACTAAATAGTCCATTTTCTGGGAAATTAGTTCATGTTTTTTTTTAAGTTACAGAAAATTGTTTTTATATAATTGAGGCATAAAATCAATTATCCACATTTTAAGTACACCTCAGCATGCAGTTCTCCAAGTGAGTTGTTGTGAGTAATCAGTGTCCATCATCATTGTTTGTCATATATCCCAACAATTTGTTTTTAAAAATTAGACAACACTGTGTCCCTTACATCCTTTTGCTGATTTTTACCAAACTACACAGGAATGTTCAATGTTTGACCCTCTTTAAAATTGACTTAGCTCATTTGATTAATAAAAAAAACTATATACATTAGGGAGTGGGGCCTTTTGTGACCTTAAAAAAATCTGCCTCCAGGTGGCAGCTTGGTTTCCTTTATAAAATGTCTCGTGTTATGCAAGAGATCAGAATTAAAAGCAATTAGGGAGAAAGGGTTGCCAAGTGACCTACCAAACTGCTTAAATGAAAACCTTTCAAAGACATGATTTCTAGAGGGCAAGGCTGGTCCTTCCCTTTTATTCCAATATTGGAAAATTTGAAATAAAACCTCAATTGTCATTAGTGAAAAGAATTTGACAGAAATTGATATGAATAGACCTATAAACTTCTGCTTAAATGGTTGAAAAATGAATTTGGTCAATCCATGTAAAACATTGCAAAAGTATTGTCTAAACAATCAGGTCAGCGATGCCATAGACCATCTTGGCCCTATCCTTTATTTTGTATTGAATTCATGAAAACCTTTTTTTACATTTTGTATAATTGAGTCGCAACATGAGATTTCCAACAATGTGGTATGTGCGACCAGCAAAGCCTCAGATCAGCCTGCGCATATGCGCAGTCTGATCAGAGCCTTTGCTAGTCGCTTGAATATTCTATGACTGTTTAGCTACTGACTGAACATCATTTGGAGTTTCTAAGCTTAAAAGGAGGCTGCACAGGCTAGTCTGAGCCTACACTTGTCAAACTGCCACATTGTTGGAAATCACATGTCATGGGTCATATATTTATTTTGTTTTCGCAGTATTTTTATAGCTTTGCTAATTACAACATTCCACCTAGTAAGTCTTTATCAAAATTTTATTCCCTCTTTTGAAAACAGCGTTGATCCAGATCAGAAGTCAGCTGCTATGGATCAACACTGTTTTTATCAACACCATGAATCCATATAAAATCAGTAGGTGATTTAGAATAGCAATGACAACTCAAAAAGAGTTCAGTGTACGATTATAGGAGCATGTGCACTTATTATGTAGAATATGGTGTGTTTTTTTTGTTTGTTTTTTAAACCAAAAAATAAAAAATAAGAAAAAATATGGTAATTTTTTTGTCATGTAAATTGGCATAATTTTTTATACCTGTAGTGTGCCGACAGCATTTTGAAACAATTAATGGCTGATACTCAAGATGCTTGAAAAGCAATACATTGCTGTTTTCTTAGCATCATATACATGTAATTCAGACAAGATTTCAAAATGCTATATATAGAGGATCTTACATGAGTGCTCCTTTTTGCAGATATAGAGGATCTTACATGAGTCTTCATGTTTTATTGAATTTATTAAACGAGTTGGGGAAAAGACATAAAATGCTAGGCTTGTCGAGCATTTTATCTCTTTTTCGCAACAAGTTTAATAAATTCAATAATACAGGAGCATGAATGTTAGATTCTATTTATCATAGGACTTTAAACTTACTTTGAAATCATACTTTAGGTGTGAAAACGTTAGGGTTTTGCCATATGCGCGACGTTAAAAGCATAATTACATAACGTTTCTCGAAAATCTGTAAACAACTTGTGGTTTATGGATTTTATTGCATGGCGTTATTTCACTCCCAGACGCGACATCATATGATAAAAGCAGTTTGATTACAATGTAGCTAAATGCAGTCCCCATTCTTTTTCTTCTTCTGTTTGTTTCTGGCATTATTTAGTAGCTTCTAGATGTCTCTTATTTTCTTGGTTACAAGTTTAACCCTCTACTCCATAATAACTCCTTTTGACGCCTTTGAAATATCATGTATTTGAAAATATTATGGAAAATGGGGCATTTGCTCCAAAAGAGCAAATGCTCCATTTTCCATGATATTTTCAAAAGTATTCAAAACTTTACTTAAAGTTTTCTTTAATTTTTTCAATGTTGTCTAAACATAGAAAATGATGTCATGATCTAAGAATAGCCTATGGAGTAAAGGGTTAAAGGTATATCTGTTGTTTTATATGATTAACCTAACCCATTAAAGAGCCAGTCTGTGAGATATTGGTACAATGTACTTATCACTTTTGTGACTAGCGAAGCTTCAGACGAACATGAGCATCATCACAGTCCCACCAGAACATCCGTTGCTTATATACGCAAATTATGGAAATAGAGGAAGCCTCTGAATAAAAATCACACCTCTAGCCCCACTAGATAGCTGTGCATGCATGTTTAAAGAATGACTTCATGCATATACAATAAGTACCAGCAGCTTATTAACTGACCCAATTAACTTCAATTAAACCAGGTACTTTTGAGGTATTTGGATTTGATATATATAGAAAAGTAAAGTAAGTAAGGGTGCAAAGATCAGGAATCGATACAATCAAGTACCACACCTGACCAAGGATACTAATGGGAAAGTGACAAACTCACAGAAGACACCACAAACAAGAGCCAAGAGGTCAGCCCTTTCCCAGCAGGTGACCACATCATTGCCGTTTAAGCCTGGTGTGCTGGAAAGGAACGTGTCACAATGTGGCTGATCGGTGACCAATCACTTGCCGCGGGCCTCATTCCCATTAATACATGGCAGCAGAGGGCTTCATTGCCATTTAAGCCCAGTGTGCTGGAAAGGAAGATATATAACAATGATGATAAAACATTATTTTCCGTAAAAACGTTTGCCAAGCCCTCGTGTGATAATGTGTTGCAGCCCTCACCATTTCGCGGTTAGGGCTTCAACACATTATCACACTTGAGCTTGGCAAACGTTTATACACGGTTATCTTCTTAATGTAAGAACACTATCACATGTAAAGTAAATAAGAACACGTCTCATTATATAATTAAAATGAAAGGTTTGTTGCATTTTTTCCATCTGAATATAGCAAGCTATCAAAACTGTTGCAAGTTAACTTTTCATAGTGAAGAAGTAGCAGACATTTTGATAGAGAATGGTAAAGCAAATTTTAGTTGTAAATAATGTGAAAGTTGCTAAATGTGCTGATGATAAAACACCAATACTATCGAGGAACGTAGATAAAAATCCTTAGAAACAGAGTTTTTGATTGCCATTTGTCGCCACACTGACAACAAATGGCAATCAAAAACACTGTTTCTATCAATTTTTGATCAGTGTTTGTAGATTATTGATAGCGTTTTCAATTGCCGCCTACCAGGTGTGAAATTGGTTTCTTGCGCTATAAGGATGAAAATCATTCAAAGCCCACAATTTAAAAGGCTATATTAATGTCAGGGTATGCATGTGTTGATAGATGTTTAAATCTTGATTGTAAACAGAAGTGCAGTTAAGAGTCTGATCAGGCACTGACTTTGTCATGGTCTTCTTTTGTTTTTTTGCTAAAGCCTCTTGTCAGGCTTTCTTTTAACCCTTAATGTGCCAATCGCAACAAAAGTCCTCTGCTTTCTCGTCTTCTGAAATGTTTAAGAAGCCTCTGTTGCAAACAGTGTAGACCCAGATCTGGGTCCATGCTGTTTGCTTCTATACTTAATTTGTCAGCAATTTTAGGCAATTATTTGCAGCAGACGACTTCAGCAGACGCCATTTTCAGATGCATTTTTTTCCTGGCACTTTAAGGGTTAAAAAGAAATTGAATCAAACACTATGAACCCTGATGAGAAAGCTCCTAAGAGCAGCCTGATCTGAGTTCATAGTTTTTACAATATAGACTAGATCTACCACTTTAGATGAGCAAATGAGAGAGCAGACGGAGTTTCATGTAAATGGTGGGAAGAGGATTAAGGATTAATAGTGTGGTATTCATCATTTCAGTTGATGGAGACAGGTAACCCAGACCAGGCTGCCAAGACTTCAACCAGTAGTGTTCAAGAAGAGGAGTAAGTATAATAATGTCAACTCATCAGCTGCTAATAGTGACTATATACCGTCTGCTGTATCGTCTGCTAGTCCATTTAAAATGTCTCTGTAGCAAACAGTGTCCTAAAGGAGCAGTCTGATCTGGGTCAACACTGTTTGTCTGTATGCAGAAATTAGTCCTTGACTTCAGCAGATGACATTTTAAGATGCATTTTTTTTGTAGCAGGTGAAGGGTTAATCCTCAAAATGCCAATCACAACTGCAGCAGAAGACAAATTTTGTGATATGTACATGTATCATCAAGTCTGGTGGTGGTGTGGGGGTGGGGGTAAAGCTTGACATTTCAGGTGAATTGGCTGCTAGCAGACCATTCACAAAAAAGGGGAACCCAGTGGCTCAGTGGTAGAGTGCTTGACTCGAGGCCGAGGGTTCGAGCCTCACCAGCATCACTGTGTTGTGGTCCTTGGGCAAGACACATTTATCCTAGCTTAGTACTGGTTGAACCCAGGAAGACCTGTCCCTGTTTAACTGAAAGATTGTTGATGGGACATAAAGAATGAAATCAAACAACACCAGTCACATAAAATAGCAAGTCTTATTGGGTTGCTTTAATGTTGTTTAAGATGTGAAAATAAATGATAATACCAGTATGCCTATTTTCAACAATGTAATTACTGATGCACACCACAATTTGAATTATTAAAGTTGCCTAAATCAAGGCCCATTTCGTTTACTAGATAAACTAGTTATTATTGTAAAGTGTTCTATCTCAGTCATATACAGAGGGGGGTGGGGTGCAAGCATGCAGTGATCCAGGAAGTTTTGTCAGTGGGGGTCCAAATTTGATAAGGTTTTTTTTTTGTTTTTTTTTAAGTTGATGAGGGGATATAGGATCCAAATGCCCCTATAAATGGATCATCATCCGCCCGCCAGCTAAAAACCATTTAAATGGCATTTCATTGGTGTGCCGATGATAGCCCAACATTAAATGGTGCCTTGGTAGCTTTGTGATTTTTCAGGGGATCTGGACCAGTATTGCTAAGAAACCCTATATTTTTGTAATTTTTTCTGGGGGGGGGGGGGGGGGGGGGGTCCGGACCCCCTGTCCCCACCTCTGGATCCGCCCATGGCAAGTACTATGAAAATGATATTTAATCTTGTACTATTCAGTTTGGATGGAGAGAATTATGAAGATGCAGATGCTGCAGGGGAAGCTGAGGAACTTATAGAAGAAGGTAAGTGACAACCTAGTGTGAAGAAGGTGTGAAATAATTAGAGATTATCACACGAAGGTTTGGTTATCGCCCCAAGTATCAACCTGTGACCCCATTATCAGCCGGAGAGCTTTAGCTAGAGGGCTAATGATGGTCGAGGGTTGATACTTCGGGTGATAACCAAACTCCATGTAATCTGATTATCACATATTCCAATTCACTATTTTAACGTGTTTGACGTACAAAAATGTAATTAAAATAGAAAACTGGCGTAAATTTTGCGTTACGTCACGCCACTTGTTTACATCTGACGTCATCTAATGATCAACGTCTCGTGTGGGGCATGATAACCTCCCTCCATTCAAAATACATGACTTCCGGTTATCATCATGGCAGGTTAATAACCAGTTGGCGGGAAAGTGCTCATTGCATATGCAGAATTTGGGTTATCGCGGCAAATAGTGTTGGAAATATGTGATAAAGTGAATTATCAGTTACCTCTCATATTAACTGCATTGTTGCACATTGCCTGATAAAGGTTGTCTATCTCACTTTTATCAGATCATTATGAGATTGCACTTTTTGAATGACGTTGCTAATGACACTGACTCAAATTTTTTTTTCGAAAATTACGTCATAATCGCTAGTTTGAAGAGTGAATCAATGGGTAAAGTGATTAATAGAATACCAGGTTCGCGTCTTTTGATATCAAGTTTACCAGGGTCTCCTTTGAGAATGCTTGTTGAATCGCTCGGCAAGCCTCGCGATGTCAGCAAGCATTCTCAAGGCCTTGCCTGGTAAACTTGATATCAAAAGACACTCACCTAGTATTCTCTATGTAAAGAGTAAACTAATGTGAAGAAGGTAATGAATAAACAACAACAGAACCACTGCCTTAAAAAGGACATTTAAAACCATTGGTATGACTTACAAATCACTGAGTAATACTGGCATGCATAAGATTAAAAAAAAATAGAAAAAGCCTAAATTACACCAAAAGGTCCACACATTTGCTGCCACCAAATTCAAGTGTTTTACTTAAGAAATTAATTCAGTTTTTGGAATGTTCATGGAATCATGAATACTTCGACTTTCAAACTTTGCAAGAGACCCAAAGTATTCATGATTCCATGAACATTCCAAAAATTGAATTTATTGCTTATATTTAACACGACAGCCAATGGAGCAAACAAGAGGCTTGTCTTGCACATGCGACTCAGGTGTGGCTCACTGTCAATCACAAAACCTGTATCACTTCTGGTGAATGAGTTTGATGTTCGAAGCTTATTTCACGGGCAAGTGAGCTTGGCAGCTGTCAGTCAAATTTGTGTAATTCATGAGGTTATGAACAGTTGCGAAAATCTAAAGATTCATTAAAGGATTGCTTCGAAAATGTAAATATAGTAGTGTGGAGAAGGTAGTAGCAATATGTGAAGAAGATGGTAAAAAGTCTCATAGAGTGAAGAAGGTGGTGAACCAGTGTGCAAAACCTGACATAGTGTCAATAAGGTGGTAACATAGTATGAAGATGGTAGTGACATAGTATGAAGAAGAGAGTGACATATTGTAGAAATGTGAAGCAGAAAGTGACATAGTATGAAGAAGAGAGTGACATATTGTAGAAATGTGAAGCAGAAAGTGACATAGTATGAAGAAGAGAGTGACATATTGTAGAAATGTGAAGCAGGAAGTGACATAGTATGAAGAAGAGAGTGACATATTGTAGAAATGTGAAGCAGAAAGTGACATAGTATGAAGAAGAGAGTGACATATTGTGAAACTGTGAAGCAGGAAGTGACATAGTATGAAGAAGAGAGTGACATTGTGAAACTGTGAAGCAGAAAGTGACATAGTATGAAGAAGAGAGTGACATATTGTGAAACTGTGAAGCAGAAAGTGACATAGTATGAAGAAGAGAGTGACATATTGTAGAAATGTGAAGCAGAAAGTGACATAGTATGAAGAATGAAAATGACATAGAAGATGGTAGTGACATAGTATGAAGAAGAGAGTGACATATTGTAGAAATGTGAAGCAGAAAGTGACATAGTATGAAGAAGAGAGTGACATATTGTGAAACTGTGAAGCAGAAAGTGACATAGTATGAAGAAGAGAGTGACATATTGTGAAACTGTGAAGCAGAAAGTGACATAGTATGAAGAAGAGAGTGACATATTGTGAAACTGTGAAGCAGAAAGTGACATAGTATGAAGAAGAGAATGACATATTGTGAAACTGTGAAGCAGGAAGTGACATAGCATGAAGAAGAGAGTGACATATTGTGAAACTGTGAAGCAGGAAGTGACATAGTATGAAGAAGAGAGTGACATATTGTAGAAATGTGAAGCAGAAAGTGACATAGTATGAAGAAGAGAGTGACATATTGTGAAACTGTGAAGCAGGAAGTGACATAGCATGAAGAAGAGAGTGACATATTGTGAAACTGTGAAGCAGAAAGTGACATAGTATGAAGAAGAGAGTGACATATTGTGAAACTGTGAAGCAGGAAGTGACATAGTATGAAGAAGAGAGTGACATATTGTGAAACTGTGAAGCAGAAAGTGACATAGTATGAAGAAGAGAGTGACATATTGTGAAACTGTGAAGCAGGAAGTGACATAGTATGAAGAAGAGAGTGACATATTGTGAAACTGTGAAGCAGAAAGTGACATAGTATGAAGAAGAGAGTGACATATTGTGAAACTGTGAAGCAGAAAGTGACATAGTATGAAGAAGAGAGTGACATATTGTGAAACTGTGAAGCAGAAAGTGACATAGTATGAAGAAGAGAGTGACATATTGTGAAACTGTGAAGCAGGAAGTGACATAGCATGAAGAATGAAAATGACATAGTGTGAAGAAGGTAGTTGCATATTGTCAAGAAGATATAAAAACATAGGGTATGGAAGAAAGTAACAGAGTGTGTAGAAGATAGAGAGATAGTGTGAAGATGGTAGTCGTGTAGTGGGAATAGGGTAGTAACATAGTGTGTAGAAGGTTTTTGCATAATTTGAAGATGGTAGTGGTGTAGTGGGAAATTGGTAGTGAAATAGTGTGTAAAGGGTTTTGGCATAGTTTGAAGAAGGTTGTGACAAAGTATGAAGAAGGTAGAGACACAGTGTAAAGAAGTTAAATGGCATAGTGTGAGGAAGTTAGTTGCATATTGTGAAAAAGAAACATAGTGTGAAGAAGTAAAGTGACATAGTGTGAAGAAGTAAAGTGACATAGTGTGAGGAAGTTAGTTGCATATTGTGAAAAAGAAACATAGTGTGAAGAAGTAAAGTGACATAGTGTGAAGAAGTAAAGTGACATAGTGTGAGGAAGTTAGTTGCATATTGTGAAAAAGAAACATAGTGTGAAGAAGTAAAGTGACATAGTGTGAAGAAGATAGAAACATAGTTTGAAGAAGTTAGTTGCATATTATGAAAAACATAGTGTGAAGAAGATAGAAACATAGTGTGAAGAAGTTAGTTGCATATTGTGAAAAAGAAACATAGAGTGAAGAAGTAAAGTGACATAGTGTGAAGAAGATAGAGACATAGTGTGAAGAAGTTAGTTGCATATTGTGAAAAAGAAACATAGTGTGAAGAAGAAAAGTGACATAGTGTGAAGAAGATAGAGACATAGTGTGAAGAAGTTAGTTGCATATTGTGAAAAAGAAACATAGTGTGAAGAAGTAAAGTGACATAGTGTGAAGAAGATAGAAACATAGTGTGAAGAAGTTAGTTGCATATTGTGAAAAAGAAACATAGTGTGAAGAAGTAAAGTGACATAGTGTGAAGAAGATAGAAACATAGTGTGAAGAAGTTAGTTGCATATTGTGAAAAAGAAACATAGTGTGAAGAAGAGAGTGACATATTGTAGAAATGTGAAGCAGAAAGTGACATAGTATGAAGAAGAGAGTGACATATTGTGAAACTGTGAAGCAGGAAGTGACATAGTATGAAGAAGAGAGTGACATATTGTGAAACTGTGAAGCAGAAAGTGACATAGTATGAAGAAGAGAGTGACATATTGTGAAACTGTGAAGCAGAAAGTGACATAGTATGAAGAAGAGAGTGACATATTGTGAAACTGTGAAGCAGAAAGTGACATAGTATGAAGAAGAGAGTGACATATTGTGAAACTGTGAAGCAGGAAGTGACATAGCATGAAGAAGAGAGTGACATATTGTGAAACTGTGAAGCAGGAAGTGACATAGCATGAAGAAGAGAGTGACATATTGTGAAACTGTGAAGCAGAAAGTGACATAGCATGAAGAAGAGAGTGACATATTGTGAAACTGTGAAGCAGGAAGTGACATAGTATGAAGAAGAGAGTGACATATTGTGAAACTGTGAAGCAGGAAGTGACATAGTATGAAGAAGAGAGTGACATATTGTGAAACTGTGAAGCAGGAAGTGACATAGTATGAAGAAGAGAGTGACATATTGTGAAACTGTGAAGCAGAAAGTGACATAGTATGAAGAAGAGAGTGACAAATTGTGAAACTGTGAAGCAGAAAGTGACATAGTATGAAGAAGAGAGTGACATATTGTGAAACTGTGAAGCAGAAAGTGACATAGTATGAAGAAGAGAGTGACATATTGTGAAACTGTGAAGCAGAAAGTGACATAGTATGAAGAAGAGAGTGACATATTGTGAAACTGTGAAGCAGAAAGTGACATAGTATGAAGAAGAGAGTGACATATTGTGAAACTGTGAAGCAGAAAGTGACATAGTATGAAGAAGAGAGTGACATATTGTGAAACTGTGAAGCAGGAAGTGACATAGCATGAAGAAGAGAGTGACATTGTGAAACTGTGAAGCAGGAAGTGACATAGTATGAAGAAGAGAGTGACATATTGTGAAACTGTGAAGCAGGAAGTGACATAGTATGAAGAAGAGAGTGACATATTGTGAAACTGTGAAGCAGGAAGTGACATAGTATGAAGAAGAGAGTGACATATTGTGAAACTGTGAAGCAGAAAGTGACATAGTATGAAGAAGAGAGTGACATATTGTGAAACTGTGAAGCAGGAAGTGACATAGTATGAAGAAGAGAGTGACATATTGTGAAACTGTGAAGCAGAAAGTGACATAGTATGAAGAAGAGAGTGACATATTGTGAAACTGTGAAGCAGGAAGTGACATAGTATGAAGAAGAGAGTGACATATTGTGAAACTGTGAAGCAGGAAGTGACATAGCATGAAGAATGAAAATGACATAGTGTGAAGAAGGTAGTTGCATATTGTCAAGAAGATATAAAAACATAGGGTATGGAAGAAAGTAACAGAGTGTGTAGAAGATAGAGAGATAGTGTGAAGATGGTAGTGGTGTAGTGGGAATAGGGTAGTAACATAGTGTGTAGAAGGTTTTTGCATAATTTGAAGATGGAAGTGGTGTAGTGGGAAATTGGTAGTGAAATAGTGTGTAAAGGGTTTTGGCATAGTTTGAAGAAGGTAGTGACAAAGTATGAAGAAGGTAGAGACACAGTGTAAAGAAGTTAAATGGCATAGTGTGAGGAAGTTAGTTGCATATTGTGAAAAAGAAACATAGTGTGAAGAAGTAAAGTGACATAGTGTGAAGAAGTAAAGTGACATAGTGTGAGGAAGTTAGTTGCATATTGTGAAAAAGAAACATAGTGTGAAGAAGTAAAGTGACATAGTGTGAAGAAGTAAAGTGACATAGTGTGAGGAAGTTAGTTGCATATTGTGAAAAAGAAACATAGTGTGAAGAAGTAAAGTGACATAGTGTGAAGAAGATAGAAACATAGTGTGAAGAAGTTAGTTGCATATTGTGAAAAACATAGTGTGAAGAAGATAGAAACATAGTGTGAAGAAGTTAGTTTCATATTGTGAAAAAGAAACATAGAGTGAAGAAGTAAAGTGACATAGTGTGAAGAAGATAGAGACATAGTGTGAAGAAGTTAGTTGCATATTGTGAAAAAGAAACATAGTGTGAAGAAGTAAAGTGACATAGTGTGAAGAAGATAGAAACATAGTGTGAAGAAGTTAGTTGCATATTGTGAAAAAGAAACATAGTGTGAAGAAGAAAAGTGACATAGTGTGAAGAAGATAGAGACATAGTGTGAAGAAGTTAGTTGCATATTGTGAAAAAGAAACATAGTGTGAAGAAGTAAAGTGACATAGTGTGAAGAAGATAGAAACATAGTGTGAAGAAGTTAGTTGCATATTGTGAAAAAGAAACATAGTGTGAAGAAGTAAAGTGACATAGTGTGAAGAAGATAGAAACATAGTGTGAAGAAGTTAGTTGCATATTGTGAAAAAGAAACAAAGTGTGAAGAAGTAAAGTGACATAGTGTGAAGAAGATAGAAACATAGTGTGAAGAAGTTAGTTGCATATTGTGAAAAAGAAACATAGAGTGAAGAAGTAAAGTGACATAGTGTGAAGAAGATAGAGACATAGTGTGAAGAAGTTAGTTGCATATGTGTGAAGAAGTTAGTTGCATATTGTGAAAAAGAAACATAGAGTGAAGAAGTAAAGTGACATAGTGTGAAGAAGATAGAGACATAGTGTGAAGAAGTTAGTTGCATATTGTGAAAAAGAAACATAGTGTGAAGAAGTAAAGTGACATAGTGTGAAGAAGATAGAAACATAGTGTGAAGAAGTTAGTTGCATATTGTGAAAAAGAAACATAGTGTGAAGAAGAAAAGTGACATAGTGTGAAGAAGATAGAAACATAGTGTGAAGAAGTTAGTTGCATATTGTGAAAAAGAAACATAGTGTGAAGAAGTAAAGTGACATAGTGTGAAGAAGATAGAAACATAGTGTGAAGAAGTTAGTTGCATATTGTGAAAAAGAAACATAGTGTGAAGAAGTAAAGTGACATAGTGTGAAGAAGATAGAAACATAGTGTGAAGAAGTTAGTTGCATATGTGTGAAGAAGTTAGTTGCATATTGTGAAAAAGAAACATAGTGTGAAGAAGTAAAGTGACATAGTGTGAAGAAGTAAAGTGACATAGTGTGAAGAAGTTAGTTGCATATTGTGAAAAAGAAACATAGTGTGAAGAAGAAAAGTGACATAGTGTGAAGAAGATAGAAACATAGTTTGAAGAAGTTAGTTGCATATTGTGAAAAAGAAACATAGTGTGAAGAAGTAAAGTGACATAGTGTGAAGAAGGTAGTGACCTAGTGTGAAGAAGTTAAGTGTCATATTGTGAAGGAGGAGGTAGTGACAAAGTGTAGAGAAGGAAAGTGACATGAAACACTAGTGACAGTGTAAGGATTGCAAATGTCATGGTGTGCTGAAGGTAGTGAATTATTTTGAAATTAATTGACTGATATTTGCTTGTGACATTGCATTGTGACTATAATATAATGTGTAGAATGTAGTGATGCAGCACATTTTTGTTAGCTCTTTAAATTTAGAATGTGCATGATCTAATTGCATGCTTTAAGTGGATCTGGTCTCTGTAGTCATTTTTGTTGAGCTATATTATGAAGGCTTATTCTAACCTTGTACTTGATTGTTTCCACAGGAAATAATGTTTTATCATAGGGCCAGTTAGGCAATTTTTTCAGCGTAAAATTGTGATTATTTTCTAATCCATCAGTTTAAACATGTGTTTTGGGTGCTCAAAAGAACCGTCTCATGGAGACGGTTCTTTTGAGTACCCACAACATATGCTTTGGTTGAGAAATAAGAAAAATAATTTTCCGGTACGCACCCTTATCTGGGGACCTGGTTTTATTCATTGTAAATTTCCATATATTCTCAAGCATATTTCTTTTTAAATTTCAGATGTATATGAGGAATTTTCTTGAAACTGTACGAGGTTTTCTGTATGATTAAGAAATAGTCTCTAAGACAACATATTGGATCCTCCAGCTATTCAATGGAATGCTCTTGAAGAGTTATGACGAGACTTCTTGGTAGTCCGGCAGTATTTAGGCGAATTTTAGGAGGACCTGGAACTTGATTTTAAACTTTTTTTCTTTGTTGATTCTGGTAGTGCATACATTGTCCTTGAAAAATCCGAGTGATGCCACTCTGGCATCATTGAGCATTTCGATATATCCAAGATGGCGTCCAAGATGGATGCCAATTATAGCGAAATTATTGTGTGATATGGAAAAAATGTCTCAAACTCATTCTCTTCCTTAAATTGTTAGCTATGAAGTTGAAATCTGATTGAAGACACTTAGCTTGTAACCAAATAAAAAATAAAATAAGAATGCGGATAAGATGGCCGCCAAGATGGCAGTTTATTACAAAACACGAGAAAATCTTCCCTGAAACTGGTAAAATTCCAGGGATTTGCATACAAAATGCTTATTTTATTGGTTCTTGAATTACCTTATCGTTGTAAAATCCAAGTGATGCTATTCATGCATCATTCAGAATTTGATATATTCAAGATGTCGTCCGGGAGGGTAGCCAAAATGTTTTACACACCCGTGGGAGCAGCACCCTACCTGTAAGCATGTCCGATTGATTTGTAACCGACCAGATGCTGTGCCTGATAGAGCAGCACTTTACAAACTCACATATCTGAATAAATTAACCCAACATGCATGTCTGATCGAGTTGCAATGAACAAGCAGGCATATCTGAGAGCAGCACCGCATCAGCAGACATGTCTGATATAATGCCACCACTGTACTGGTAGCACCAAACTCCATCCGTCTTTCATCTTCACTCGACTAGTAAAATGTCAGTTGCGGTGGCAATTGACCAGCAGACCTGGGTTATAGGAAGGTACTACGCCAACAGGCATGGTATATAGAGAGGAACCAGACCAACAGGCAGTGCTGATAATGAGGCACCACACGAGAAGGCATAGCATATATTGGTCACCACACCAGAAGACATGGCTGATAATGAGGCACCCCACCAGAAGACATGGCCTATAGTGAGACAACACACCAGCAGGCATGAATGATAGTGAAGCACTAGACCAGAAGGCATGGCCTATAGTGAGGCACCACACGAGAAGGCATGTCCTATAGTGAGGTACCACACCAAGAGGCATGGCTGATTAGATAGTGAGGCACCACACGAGAAGGCATGGCCTATAATGAGGCACCGCATCAGCTGGCACAGCTGATAGTTAGGCTCCACACCAGAGAGTATGGCCTTTAGTGAGGCATCACACCAGCAGGCACGGCAGATAGTGAGACACCATACCAACAGATATAACAGATAGAGAAGCACAACACCAGCAGACATGCAGGATTGAGTTACAAAAGATTGGTATGATGACTGGGTGGCAACGGTCCAGCAAGTATCCATCTTGCAGCAGCACTGGTTATTGTGAATATCTGTTCTACTTGCACCAGACCAGCAGCCCAACCATCATTCCCACAGGGTCAGCAGACATATTTACCATTAAGCATGTTTGATTATGTGGCACATGACCAGTACACATGTCTGAAACCAAGCAGTTTTGTTCTGTAACAGCTTCACGAGACCAGCAGGCCTGTTGCTGTTTGTTTGACTTGATTCTTTACGTCCACTCAACAATCTTTCAGTTATGCGGGACGGTCTTCCTGGGTTGAACCAGTACTAAGCTAGGATAAATGTGTCTTGCTCAAGGACCACAACGCAGTGACGCCGGTGAGGCTCGAACCTGCGGCCCTTCGGTCTCGAGTCAAGCGCTCTACCACTGAGCCACTGCGCTCCTGGAGGCCTGTTGCAGCACCCATGTCTTTAAAATGTGCTCTTAACCAGCAGGTATATGTGTTACAGTTGGACCCGCCCACGTGGCATGTCGGTTACAATTGCACTCTAACAGCATGCATGTCTGTTAGAATTGCATCTCACCAGCAGATATGTTTGAATCAGTTGCAACTGACTAGCAAGCACATCTGTAGTTGTGAGGGCTGAACCATCAGGTATATCTGTTAAACTTGCCTCAGACACGCAGTTCTGTCCCAATGCTTGTACCCAATCAACGGGCTGGTAAGCACAATTGAACCAGATCATCTGGCATATATGTTACAGTTGCACCTGACCACAACCATGTCTTCATAATTTGCTTACTATCCACATGCATGTCTGTTATAGTTTCATCTTATCAGCATCCATGTATATTACATTTGCACTAGACCATCAACCATGCCTGTAACAATTGCATCTGACCATTTGCCATGCCTTTCACAGTTGCACCTAACAAGCAGTCATGTCTGTTAAACTTGCTCCTACACGCATGCAAGTCTAATACACTTGCACCGCACCAGCATTCATATTTATTATAGCAATATCCAACCATCTGTGATGTCTGTTGCACTTGTGCCAGACTAGTATATAATAGAAGAAATTGTTGTTACAATTGCACTGGAACAGTAGGCCAGTATTTTAGTTACTCCCAACCAGCAGTCAAGATAGTAACGAACATCTGCAGCATGCAAATCTCTTACAAAGTTTTTTTTTGTGTTGATACACTGCACTTCAAAAGTAAAAAGTATTTTCTCTCTCTTTTTTGGTAATTTTATCCATCTATCCATATACAACTTTCAAACTGAACATTTTTCCGCATATAGATTAAAAAAGGTTTGTACTTTGAGCAACCATTCTGTCACAAAGTTTTCAGTGATATCGTACATTCAGTATACCCTGGCATTTATCTCTTCATTTTTTGACAGAATATTTGCCCAAAGTAGGATATTTTATGAGAATAATATTATCAGATCCAGCCAAAAGTGGTGCGGAAGATGGTGCATGGATTGATGGATATGATTACCAGAACAAAGACAAAACACATTACCATTACGAAAAATAAAGAGTTCGTTATTTTTCCGTGCAGTCTATCATAGCAAAACCCATGTGATTTCCCACCGTTTTATTGCTGCCATTTTGGACGTCATCTTGAGTATTTTACAACGCTGAAAACAACACCAACATTCCAGTCGAAATCCCCAAATACAACGGCTGTTGAAAACTATCAGAAAATAGTTACTAACTGCGAATTTGATTTAGGTTGAATTTTGCTTTAAAATGGCGGCCATCTCGGACACCATCTTAACTATTTCAACCTTCTGAACTAAACTAAATGTTTCATTTTAATCGTTTGCATCATTAGGCCTCTAAACATACAAAAAAGTAAAAATTAAATTGCTTTTTATTCAGCTTGTTGGTCAGATAGGTCTTAGGAGCCTAACTGGCGGCCATCTTTGACGCCATCTTTAGTATTTCAATCCTCTGAATCAAACCAATGTTAAATCTTAATCGTTTGTATCATTTAACCTCTAAACATCCATAAAAATAAAAAATAAAATTAGTTTTTATCGAGTGTGTTGGTCAAATAGGTCTTGGGAGCCTAATTGACGGCCATTTAGACGTCATTTTTAATATTTCAACCTTCTGAATCAAAACATTATGTTTCATTTTAATTATTTGTATCATTTAGCCTCCAAACATCCATAAAAAGTCAAAATCAAATTGTTTTGCATCGAGTATGTTGGTCATATAGGTCGTAGGAGGCTAACTGACGGCCATCTTGGACGCCATCTTTAATATTTCAAAACGCTCAATGATGCCAGAGTGGCATCAGTTGGATTCATCAAGTACAATGCCTCCACAACAAGAATCAGCAAAGAAAAAAACTTTAAAATCAAGTTCCAGGTCATTCTGGTTTTCTACCGGACTATGGAAGATTTTTGAAGATTGATGAATTGTGAAGAGGGCCCTGTAAAACAATGAGTATGAAGAAAGTTTTCAAAGAAAGATTTTGAAAATTTATGAAAATTGCTTGGAGATTTGTGAAGAGAATTCCTAGAAATTTATGTAGAAAACTCTTGAAACATTATGAAGAAAGTCCTTAAAAATCAAATGAGAAAATTCTTGAAAAATTATGAAACGTTCTTGGGAGATTTATAAAGAGTTTTTGAAGAAAAGTTATGGAAGATATTAAAAATGTCTTTCATATTAATTGAAGCTGAAGATATATGTGTTCACTGATAAAGCTTTGCTAAAACTTAAGACATGAGACCATATTCTTGTAATCACCTTGAGCCGAGCAGGATTTTAAAAAAAATGACAGGTGCCAAGAAGGGACTAATCAGACTGGAAATTTGCTTGGCCTTATCAGATCCTTCTCTGTGTACATAAAGGGTGGAAAAGGCCCCAAATTTCCTTTGCACAGACAGTGAATCTGATTTGAAACTTTACTGTCTACACAGGTTATTTTATTGGTCTTGTTCAAGTTCTATTAGAACAGCAAATGGTCTGCCTTGAAAATTCACATTTAAGTACAGACTGTGCAGCCTTAAATCATATTCGCTCAAATATATTACATTCCTTATGGCAAAAGATCTGAGCATAATATAGTTCAAATAGTAATAATAAGTTGTAAGAAAATGAGGTGGCGTACTTATTCAAGCATGTATGATAGTTTTAAGAAAACTGTATGAGATAGTTAAAGAGCTGAAAATGTTGCCTTGTGGAAGCCATGCAGCAAAGATTTTAAAACATTTTTACTTCAATCTTCATATTGTTTTGGAAGCCTGATGCTGTCCATCTATTTTTAAACTGTTTAATCTTGTCATTTATTGCTAAAGTTCCATATCTTTTGGTAAGCCTTATGCTCTCCAGTTACTTTTAAACTGTTTAATGTATTCTTTAATTGCTAAGGCTTTTTATATTTTGAGAAGCCTCATGCTTTTTATACTTTGGGATCCAGTTAATTTTAAACTTTTAGATTTTCTCTTTAGCTGCTAAAGCTGTATATTTTGGGAGAAGTCTTATTTCTTTGAAATGTTTTTATTTCCATTAAAAGGGACTTTTTTGAAAAAAATCTTTGTTCATCCCTAGTGTTCATGCTCAAGACAGGTTAATCTTTTTTTTCTTATGATCTGTTTTGCATAATAATCACTATAGACAATCAATGATAGAGTAGCAAGCTGAAAGATAGAGTTGATCATGTTTTATTATAGGATTATTGCTTCAATATCTAATTGGTGCTTAAATGGGTAATATTGTCTTAAGTTTAGATAATGAAGAATGCAAGCTTTTGAGCATCCTTAGACACACTACAAGACCAATATTCACAAATTTTGTTTGATACTACTCTCATTATATAACTACAGGTATTTTATGCCATTTTCAGTTGTTATGAAGTTAAGGGACATATTGTTTGGCTGCATGGATGTATGACACCATCTAAGCCATTTTCTTGTAACAACAACATTCAAAGGCAACTGAGTAAGCCTGTTGATATCAATTAAGTTTCTGATATACCAGCGGGAGCGCTGTGGCTTAGTGGTTGAGTGCTTGACTTGAGACCGAGGGGTTGCGGGTTCGAGCCTCACCAGCATCACTGCATTGTGTCCTAGAGTAAGACATATTATTAATCCTTGCTTAGTACTGGTTCAAGCCAGGAAGACAGTCCCAAAATAACTGAAAAATTGTTGACTGGGATGTAAAGAATCAAATCAAACAAAATATGCTATACCAGTAAGCTTTTACTATATCAAATTAGCTTGCTGATGTGAAGTGATATTTGGTCATCTGCATAATTGCTTCTTGACTTTTAATGACTTTCAATGCCATTTTTCAACAATTAGATATTTATAGATATATACTTAAATGCAAAAGAAACACAACACTTATTAAAATGCTAGTTCCTTCTTTTGACCAAAAATTTTACTCGGTGATAATGTGATCACTAAGTCCTGTTATTTGCCTTGCACACAATAAAAAAATCAGAATGCCGTGGTTTATGGTTGCAGAGCTGAAACGAGATTTCAAAGGCAACCCCCCATTTTAGTCACAGTTACAAAATCTTACATTTCATTTTATGCAAAAAAAAAGTTCTAAACCAATATCTGTTTTCGAAAGCAAAAGGGTAGACAAAATCATCTCAGGTAATTTTATGTTTCAGTCAAAGATCATTTCATCTACGTGACGTCTTTAATTTTTGACATAATTGGCCGTTTTTATCCAAGCTAATATTAATAATCTAAATTTTTTAATGTCACCATATAGCCCTCAACACATTGCATGGAAGCCATAAGTATGGCAACATGTTCGAACACAATGCACCTGTAATGACTGAAAAAAAGTAGGTTGACATCAACAGAGGAAAACAGCGACTGGAAGTGTTGATAAACAATAATTTCCATAACTTACAGTGCTTTCCTTCAGTTAAGGCATCTGGCTATCAGATCAAACCGTTTGTTTTCAAATCGAATTAAACATCACCTTTTAGACGCCAATTGTTTAAATACACTGACATCATTATAATGTCAGAATGAAACTTGTGATAAAAACCATTTAATGGCAAATCATTACTCATTGTGCAGGAACACAGGATATAATTAAGTGGTACACGTGGAAGAAAAAGTGGAATTAAATGTGTTGCGTTTTTATTGCATTTAAGTATATAATGAACTTTTTTAATTAGTTGTTTGTCTTGCCTTGAGAAAAAATTATCTATTAACCCTTAAAACACCATATAAAATTTGCGGCTGATAACTTTAAAAAAATCTTTTGTAAATAAAATAAGGCTTGATATTTCATGATAATCATCTGCTGGCAGATGTGATTCACATGAAATATCAAGTCTTATTTTCCTTGAAAATCAAGAAAGATTTATGCCCGGCCGCGTAGCGCAGTCGGTAACCTGTCTGGCTACAGATGTGTGTCTGACTGCATATCCAGGGGTCGCGAGTTCGATCCCGGTCCAGTCCCATACTTTCGTGGAGATTGATCACAAAATAATTTCTACGGTCATTCTCCTCCCTTCTGCTGATTCATTCAAGAAGAGTTGTTGTCAGTTACAAGGGAAAGTATGCGCACCAATTATTGGTTAACCGCTTGTTCAAGCCTGCCCAGGAAAAAGTGTGGTTAGGTGAACTGACCGTCCCGCCATGACCATAGCTGTTGACTTGGGACGTAAAGCAACAAATCAAACAAACAAGAAAGATTTAACAAATTTGTCATCTTCTGTAGCCGTGATTTAAGCTTTATGGGTTAAAAAGAACTATTTGCTTTAACTTTTGAAACTTTTCTTTTTCTTTTCTCAACCAAAATTTGATTATTTGTTCAATCATTCACAAAAATCTTGCAAGGAAAGCAAACCACAAAAGCCCTGATTAGACTGCTGCCTTGGGACAGACTGATCTATGTTGGCACTGTTTGTCTTGGTTTCTTTTCTCGTGAAAACTAGTATTAAAACAATTAGAACTTGCTAACTTACTAGCCTTTGCTGCTAGCACACCCAAAGAAGGGATATAGGTGGCGGCTCAGACTGAAATTTAGATAGATATTTAGGGGAGAGAATTTATGCATATGGGAGAAGTAATACAATCTCAATAGTTTTTATCAATGCCTTAATTTTTATAAATCTGTCCAGATTATATAGAAATGTAAAGAACTTAGATAAAAATCAAAGAGTTTATAAATGATAAATATTAATTGACAAGAGCACTTGAAAGAAATGTGTAAATTAATAGTATGCCTTGCTCATTGTGTTTGTAAATATAACTTGTAAATAAATATGTGCCATCAAATCAACTGTATGAAAATTATGATAGAAACATGTGCTATTGAATGATGTGACGGTGGCTAGACTTGAGAATCAGTCCGCTACTATTTTGGGGGATCAATAAATATGTGCCATTGTTTGTTAGTATGAAGTGCTAAACTCTATAAAGTGCCTGCAAAAAATAATCTGAAAATCCTATCTGCTTAAGTTGTCTGCTGCATATTTTTGCTTACATTAGTTGTCTAATATAAGCATAGGGGCAGACAGTGTGGACCCAGATCATACTGCTCATGCAGGAGCAGTCTGATCTGGGTCTACTCTATTTGTCTACATTGTCACTTCTAAAACATTTCAGCAGACAAGATGACTTTTGTTGTAGTTGACACAAGCAGGGATTTACCTAGGCCTGATTTTGGTCCGAATATCAGCCCCTTTCCAATTCAAAAACGAGCAAAAACTTCCCAAGATGGTGTATATCATTCCCAATTTCTTAGTTATACATTTTGGTGAAATTAATAGCAAAGTTACAGATGCATGAAAATTTGTATAAAAAAAGTGAATGAAAACATGTTTTCATTCACATTTTTATGCAATTTTCATGAGTTTTTATGAAGTGCAATTAAAGCAAACAAATGCTTTACACTGCTAGTATTTTATCTGCTTTTTAATCCATTTTAAAATGGCAGTCCAGTTCTTTTAGACCATCAAATTTTCCCAATTTTTACGACCCAAATGCGTTTTCCCAAAATTATAGGGGCTCCTGGTCCCGACTTCAGAAAGGTAGGGAAATCCCTGACAAGGGTTAGTATTTTTTGTCTCAAATGTTTTGATTGTAGCACTCTCATCTTAGGCCATAATATGCAAACAACATAAACACAGATCAGTTTGCATAACAGTACAGCATCCTTGTTTGTTATAATTGTAATTTATTTTTTCTACAATGGTTTTGTAATAGATTTTTTACTGTAAACCCATCTGTTTAGACCCTTGAAAATCCTGCTAAGACCTAATACTAGCATTGTTTTTAACAAACTACAAAATTATTTGGTGCTAAATGATTTTTTGCTTTTTTTAAGGAGTTTTAAAAATATTTCCCAAGTTTTGGCCCCCTTTTTAAGAAGAATACTACTTGTATGGACAAGTATATTTTATGTGTCACAGTGTTTCACAAATACAAATATTTAGATTTTAATTATTTTGATCAACTGCTTACAAATTGTAGAAGTATTGTTGTTGTTAGGAAACATTTTGGATGCTCATTAATGCTAATCAATTAATGTTGCATATGATTGTGTCAGTATATGGTTAATCATTCAACATAACATCAGTATCTAAATGGGCCAAGTTAGTTACTTGAATTTTAGCAAAAGCCCAAATAAACAAAACAAAAATGAGTGTAAAATTATGAATGTTTTCTTATCTGTCAGTTTAAACTTTTGTTGTGGGTGGTCAACAGAACCGTCTCATTGAGACATACACAGGATACAAAAATGTAAATGTATTGAGTATATAATTTTTCATTTAAAGCCTTACCAAATTGTTGTAAGGAATATATGGTGCTTAAGAGAACACAACCCGGTTGGATGATATATTAAGCCATCTTTCTGTTTATATGTTTAGATTAGAGGTCACATGGAGAAATGAAACAATATAATTTAGGAAGCTCTGTAATATTGAATTCAATCAATATAATTTAGGCAGCTCTGTAATATTGAATTCAATCAATCTGCCACCTGTATGTCAGTCCACACCTGTGGTCACAATAAATAAGTCATTTGGCATACCATTTTTGTTCAAATTTCATTTATGTATTTTTTTATCAATATCTTGTGAGAAATTTGAATAAAGGTTTGGCAGATGTATGGTTTCCAAGATTGCCATTGAGCTTCAATCCCCACTCGTGGTTACAATAACTACTTGTGGTTACACTAAGTCATTTATTTCTTGATTTCTTCTAAAATTCGATCATCCATTAGTTTTTTTTCCTAATATAACATTTTTCAAGATGGTTGCTGCAATGTTTTATTTTCCCATTTATATGTATACTGACATTTTTCTTAACACATTTCCTATTTTCAAGCAAGTTGTACTTTCATATTGATATCACAATCTGTTCACTCGACTCAGATTATTGCCCCATTCCAGCTGCATTATGCAGGGCTCTATGTTGGAGTCCAATAGCTATAGTATAAGGGGCCTGAGGGAGCCCAGTTATATTGTTTATCTAAATGACCTACAGCACAGCTGAGCTTATGTTTTTCTTTTTCAGTCAGTACTGTAAATGTCATGAAAGGATCATTGACACTTGCTATGGATAAATGCCTATGGTTTTCAGTAAAAATGAAAGTTTGTCAATTGTCCCTTTCTTCACCCTGAAGCTACCCTGACCTAAGTACTTTATGGCTGTGGAATCCGTTTTCGATATTAAATGCTTCAAAGATGTAAAATTTTGGGTAGAACAATCAGTTTTACATTAAGATATATAGGAATCCGAAAACATTTTTTAAAATATCATTCCCCCCCGTGTGCCAGCAAAAGCTTTTGCATGAATATGTGTTACCATATTTTACACATTGTATGGAAGTGGCTTGCTGGCACAAGGGGGGGAAAGATGTTCAGCAGCCCAAAAACCCAGGGCCTAAGCCCATAAAATGCCTTTTCTACCAAATAAGAAATTAATGACAGTAATGAAGTCCTCTAGAATCAACCTCCTAAATTGCTTTGTGTTCTGTGCTAGTTTAATATAAAGTACTTAAAGTTTAAAAGTAGAATTAGCAAGGTTTTATGCATTTTTTTCATAAGAAAAAATCTCACTGTTATTAAATGACACATCTTTTGCAAACGTCCTGTACTTATCTATTTGCATGCTAGGGAATTGTTCATGTTCTTATTTCCGTCTGCTGACTACCTTCAAAATTAAGTTTTTTAAAAATAAACCACCCAGGACACCCATCAGAGTGTCAAACAGTTTGGATCCAGATCAAGATCGACATGCTATTGATCTTCATCTGGGTTCAAACTGTTTGCAAAAGGCTATTGGCAGACGACAAATTTATCCACTGGCATGCAAAGAGTTATAACAGGTAAATACTATAGTGTTCAAAATATTGTCTCGTATAGGGATATACATGCATCATGTATATCATAAATATTAGGACACTTTAAATGCATTTCAACATGCTATACCCTTTAAACAAAGCAAAAGTAATATTCAAAGGATCTAGTTAGAATCAGTTTTACTTTCCAATGCTAAATGGGACACTTTCATTCCTTCAAAAATATTTATTTCTTTTGTTGAGCTTTCAGTTTTGTATTATTTACGGTACATGTAGTCAAAAATGTACAGGTAACTTCAAAATTATCTCCCCAAAATCATTTTATTACAAAACGTATTTTGTTTTTAAAACAATTTCATCAATTATCGTGATTCGTTAATACTCTGCATATGGTATGTTCAATAGATATCACCATGCCTACCAAATAAATCAAGAAAACGTGCAGAAATCACTTTTTAAAGCACTTTTTATTTTCATGAAATTTCAGACCCCCTCCCCTTTCTACCCGCCATAACTATCGAGTGCGTAGGAATTTTAAAAATATTTTGCTATCTGGCTCTTGGCATTAGATTCACCTATTGCACTGATACTACATGCACCACACTAGAAGCTCAAAAGCAGCGTTCTGGGAATCAGAAAAATAGGCGTATAAGGCCCAAACCGTCAATGATCCTTTATCATGCTTCTAAATGTTAAAATGCCAACAGATGTTGGCATTTTAACATTTATAGGCATGATAAATACAACATAATGAGAGTTTTAAAGCAAGAAAAATCTTTATTTTTCATCTTTTAAATGAAATTTCATGCTCATTTGAGTTGAGCACAAAAGTTTTATAACCTCAAGGCATGAGAGAAAAGTGTTCCAAAATTAAGAACATTTACTGTAGTATGAAGATACACGTTTCATCTGACTGGCTGGCTGGTTGTTTCAAGAGAGACCTCTGGCTCAACTCAACTCAGCATGAAAATTCATCTGCTCAGACATAAAAGCTAAATTCTGATAACTATCTTTTAGTTCCTGCTTAAAACACTCAAGATGTATTTGTCTTGTTAATAAATGCTAAAATGCCAGCAATTGTTGGCATTTCTAAATTTATGAGCAGAATAAATTCCATGCTCCGCTGAGGATAAAAAGTTTTATGCCCTTGAGGCCAGTCTGTTTGTATATATCTTTGACATAACTAAATCAATTTCATAATATTTTATGTTTGTTGCCATTTATATTTGTTACACTGAGATTTATTCATGTTTAATGTTAAAGTATTAATAATGAATTAATTAAAGATTTCCAGTTTATGCCTTCGACAAAATGAAGCAAATCATGACAAAACAAACAAAATGATGTGTGCCCAGCGAAAACCCATATCAGCCTGGGCATCTACCGTCCCATCAGTCTTTTCTGTTTTCACACAGAACACGAGCACTGAGCTACGCAGTGAGTTCACAGCAAAACTCTAACTGGGTTGATTAGGCTGATCAAAGTCTTCACTAATCACTCGTGTTATTTTGTTGGTTTTATCATACACTGGCTTAAATTGGGCTTGTCACAAGAAAGCCGATTTTGTTGCAAGCAAACAACAAATGCACAGACCAGCATGCACATCCATGCAGTCTATTGGGTGCCTTTTAATGCTTTTGCAAACAAAGCAGACCCAGATCAGGCTGATCAAGGTCTACTCTGTTTGCTTTTGGAAATATTATATATCTGATTCCACACTAGTGGACCTGACAAGTAATTTCTTTGTTCAATGCACCAACATAAAAAAATATTTATATAATTATTCATAGTAGGTGGAGCCTAGCATGAATATTCATGAAAAAATGGTTTACTTCCTGTAAAGTACAATAGCTGAACTTGCTACATGCGTACTTTCAATATTTTAGCTAGTTTCTGTAGCTGAGCAGGCTGGTCGGAGCCTTACTTGGTCACATACCCCAGACAGGTTTTCTTGCAATATGGCCCAAATAACAAAGGAGCAGAACAAGCTGTGTATCTGTGTAGTCAAATCAATGTCATTGCCATAGGCTGCATGGACATCTAACTAGCTCTTCTCACAGTGTGGCTCAGATGGCTGATATTGTTATCTTTATATACAGTGAAACCTGTTTTAAGCAGCCATTCAAAAGAACACCAAAATATAGGTATTCAAGACCGATAATCACTTTATGCAGTACTTTTGACCTGCATTAAGATACCAAATTGCTTTCAGGCCTTTGTATTGTCTATTTTTGAGCAGCCGCTTAAGACAGGTTTTACTGTATATACATATTAATGGATTATCCCGTACACATTTATACAATAAGTATTGAATCATTCATTTTGTATTGCTCATATTTTTATTTAATGATGTGTCCCTTATGATTGTTCTTATCTTAACAAACAGTACAGACCCTGATGAAATGCCGCCTTATGCATCATTTCATCTGGGACTTCACTGTTTGTCAAAGCACATGTTTACCAATATCCAGAGTGAAAAGGATTAATGACAAACCAATATCAATTTGTTGCTCGGTCACTGTTTCCATGGGTGAAAGTTAAAAATTTCCAAAATCCTGAACTTTTGAAACTCCAATCTTAAAACTTGCAATATGCCCACTAAATATTCACAATTTCAGGTTCACATGGTCAATTGTCCTTAGACAGACAGAAAATAAACCAGAGAAGTTATTATGATCTTCCTAATTCAGCAGTTTGAGGCTGACTTTCTGTGGAAAGTCAGCCTCAAAATCCTGAATTCAGGTCTAATCCTGAACACTTTCAACCATGCGTTTCTTAGACACTGCGCATTTGTAATTCTCACCAGTTTTAAATTGCTGCCTTTCCGGTGTGTACACTAAAGTATTACTTATATATGTACATGTATGTATCAGTTGGTCTTTTTTTTTTAAACTATTTTGTATTTTGAACCCGGCAAAATATTTTGACTGTTCTGAATGCAAGATGTTTAATAGTAGTTGATTCTTCCTGTCACACTCACACCCTTCTCCTTGTTTGCCCGAGATCCCCTTGTTTGCTCATTTTATTAATACATGTATACATTTTACAATGTTCGTTTCTACATGTATAAATGCAATAGATGGACATACTTCATATACATAGTCTTTGCCATTTTCTTTAAATACATATATCCAGATATCTAAACATGTTCCAAATACAAGTGGGTGAATAGTTACATGGTTCCTCCTGCCATAAAAAAGACAAGAGGGCATAATGGCCATGGATCACTCACCTGAGTTTTGTTGACAGTATCTGGCCCCGAGGTTATAAAACTTTTTTCATGCTCAACTCAACTGAGCACGAAATTTCAACAGCTCATAAAAACTAAAATACCGATAAATGAAGATGTTACTTGCTTTGAGTCTCTCAGATGTTGTATTTATCATGCTAATAAATGTTAAAATGCGAACAATTGTTGGCATTTTAACATTTATGAGCAGGATAAATTCCGTGCTAAGCTGAGCATAAAAAAAGTTTTATAACCTTGGGACCTGATATTATGGATATGGGAAGCTGGCCAGACTCCCCGACAGCATATTTTTTGACAGATCAAATTCAATTAAGTTATTTATGAAGAAATCACCTAGTTATCATTTCTGTCAATTTTTGTACTCAATTCTGACCTTCAGTTTCAGAGGAAAAGCCAGCTGGCCATGTTTTTAATTGATCAAATCCTTATGCTCCCTACCTGATGACACTTTACATGAAATTGATCACAATTGTACTAATTTAGAGTTACTCTTCTTTGAAGATGTGAACAGAAATCCCCCAGACGCCATACCATTGTCACAAAAACACCCCACTTGAGTGTTTGGCTCAGGTGAGCTAATGCTTTAATACAGTAAACGTTCTATAATATCTTGCACTATTTGCCTGCAAAAAAGGCCTAGACAAATAGTGCAGACCCAGATCAGATGGCTTCTTAGGAAGCAGTCTGATCAGGGTCTTCCCTGTTTGCTATTCTGACAAGCTCTTTGTGAGTTCCAGCTCTGAAAACCAAACAGAAAAAGAAAAGTGTTTGAAATTTTAAAACATTTACCGTACATGCTATTTTTGCTAAGAAATCTTTTGTATTGATTGTTTGGTTTCATGCTTAATGTCCCGGTCAACAGCTATGGTCATGTCAGGACAGTCAGTTCACCTAACCACAATGTTTTCCTGGACAAGCTTGACTAAGGGGTTAACCAGTTCTTTGTGCACATACTTTCACTTGTAACTGACAACAACCCTTCTTGAATCAGCTAAAGGGAAGAGAATGGCCGTAGAAATTATCAACGAAAGTATTGGACCCTGCCCGGATCGAACACGTGACCACTGGATCTGCAGTAAGACTTGTTTCTTAAGTCAGACACGTTACCGACTGCGCTACGTTGCCCAGTTTATTCAATATTGGAGGCGAATGCTGAAATGTTGGGGATAACAATAGTAACATTGAAAAAAAAAACACTCTGTAAAAGTACTTAGGGGAAATGAACATTTAGAATACGGCTATCCCCATTCTAATACACTTCTGTGCTTGTTTACCATTAACCCATAAAGTGCCACCTAAAATTTGCAGCAGACGACAATTTAGAATTTTGCCGCTTTTTTTAAGATAACAAATAAGGCATGATATTTCATGAGAATCGTCTGCTGGCAGACGATTCTCATGTAATATCAAACCTTATTTTCGTCGAAAATTGGGAAAGATATCCCAAAATTTTTCGTCTGCTGCAGTTGTGATTGGCGCTTTAAGGGTTTAAAATCAATGTTTTGTCGCAAATTGAAGCGTTGCAAGCTGCATGCCATCCAAAGAAATGTGACATAATGAATGACGCCAAACTATTTCTGACGGTAAATTGCAGATATACTGTCGCAAATTCTAACGTTATCCAATCAGAAATGGTGTTACAATAGCAAGTACATTAGAACTTGTTAATTAATGTCCATAAAAATCTTCAATGGCATGTTAAGTCATTCTAGTTTTTTGCACATAAATAGAGAATACTTGATATCAAAAGACACAAACCTGGTTTTCTATTTATCAGTTTACCCATTGTTTCACTCTTCAAACTAGGGATTATGACGTAATTTTCGATTTTTGTGTTGATTCAGCGTCATTAGTGAAGTCATTCAAAAAGTGCAACGTCATCATGACCTGATAAAGGCAGATGCCGTGTTTATCAGGCAACTTGTAGCAATACAGTTAATATGAGAGGTAACTGATAAATAATTATATATGCTAATTTCTAACAGACTTCAAAGTTTAAAGGATTTTAACCAAATCAAAGGAACTTTTATTTCTTGAAATATTTCTTTTAGTATTTTTTCACCCAACACCAAAAAAAACAAATAACTATTTAATCTTATGCAAGGGAAATAAATGTCTAAATGGATTTCTACGTTTCCAGCAATATTCCAATTTGTGACCATTTTAATGATTCATAGATCTAAACACAGAATTTGGGCTAAAATTTTGAATATTTTATGATCCATCAGTTTAAACATTTGTTTCGGGTGCTTAAAAGAACCGTCTCATTGAGACGGTTCTTTTGAGTACCCACAACCTATGTTTTGGTGGAGAATTAAGAAAATCAATTTTAATGATATCAATGATAACGCACTCTTGTCTAAAGATATGTGATTTCAAATGTTTATTAGTTGTGTTGGATGGAAAATGCTTATTTTCCGCGTATAAAGTACCTTTGAACCCTGCTGACAAAGGAATAAATGAAAACTGACAATTTTATATATATATTTGTTTATTTACATCTTCAAATTGTCTCAAGTGATTGAGTATGGTTGGTAATGGATTCATACCTCTATGATCTCTTGACTATTGTAGGGCTCTGATGAAAGGAGCTATTTAAGCCCAGCATCATTCGGGAATCTTTGTCACTTTTCTTAACTCTTTATTTCCTAGTGTCTTCTGCTGATAACTTTTGCAAAGGGTTTGCACCCAGATCAGGCCCGACTAAACATCGGGCCTGATCTGGATCCAATCTGTTTGACACTCAAATAGTATTCCTGAAAGAATTTTTTGAAAAGTTAATTTCGAAAAAAATCAGCAGATGACAAAAAACATGAAATATTTCCCAGTAGGCAAAGAGTTAAGATGAAGACATTAACCATGTGAAGCAACCACATTCATGTACATTGATTATTTGATATTTAATTAACTTTATAAAAATTTGTTCACGACACATATATTCATACATAATTTCATTGTTCCAGGGCTGACCCAAGTTAGATTTAAATCACTCACATTCTTTAGTGAGTGGACAAAAAACTTAAATTCCATCCGTGAGCAATGTGATTTTATGAATTTGAAAACAATAGGGTATCACATAGTGTGCTTATAAAAATTAGTTCATAAACATATGAGCCCCAACATGAGAAAACCAGCAATGTGTCTGTGCATCATGGGGAGAGGGCCAAATAAAAAAAAATTGTGTTTCTGGTAACGGGTCTGAAAATTTTAGGCAGGGTAGCCTGGGTAGGCACACATTTTTTTCTGTAAAAAAAATATAATTTATGCATGCATAAAATTATATTTTTTCCAGAAAAAAAAAATAAATTTTATGCATGCATTAGATTATATTTTTTTTCCAGAAAACCTTTAAAAAATTCTAGGTTTCACCAGTGAATTAAGGTAGGGACGGGTTACCCTAAACACAGGTATTTTTATATGGCCTAGGCATCAGCTCAGTCTGATAAATCTTTCCTGTCCACCTGAAGAAAGCCTAGGTGCTCAGTTACCCACTGACCACACAGCTAAGACTGATGCCCAGGCTGATACTAGTCTTAGCTTTGCACACACTAGTTTTTTTAGTTTTGATATGACATGGCCACTATATACAGAATGAAAAGTTATGAAATGTATACTTAACAAGATGATTTCAAAAACAGATGACCTTACATGAGGGCTCATGTATTATTGATTTTATCAAATGACTTGGGGGGAAAAGCGATAAAATGCAAGGCTTGCCGAGCATTTTATTACTTTTTCACAAGTTTTATAAAATCAATAATATAGGAGTATGAATGTTAGATTCTATTTATTACATAGCATTAAAGTTACTTAAAAGTCACATTTTTGGCGTGTAAAACGCAAGATTTTTCCATATTATATGCAACATTAAAATGGACATCATTACGTAACTTTATAAAATCTGTAAACAACCAGTGGTTTATCGATTTTATTGCATGACGTTATATCACTCTCAGATGCAATATCATGTGATAAATAAGATTAAAACTGTTTTCAGAGGAAAACTAATTGGCCCTGACCATTGAGTGAAGCATACTTAACTAAATTCTATTCAACTCATTAATGTGTCACAATGATACACAATATATAAAGGACAGCTGGAATCTATCGTTTAGTAGTTTTGGTCAAAATTTGAAATAAAATTTGACATAACAAGTGCTGCTGTGACCTTAAAAATAAAGTCAATTTCACCAAAATAATATCAACTTCCCACCTTCCTTCTAACAATGTATCTTTGCAAGTTTAGTCAAAATCCACCCACTGGTTCAGAAGATAGAGTGCTAGAAAGAAGCTATGCAGACGCTGGCAGGATCTGCATCAAAATCAATATGTATACCCCCACCCCCCAACACACAAATTCAGTCAAGGTTTCCTACCAATATTTTTTTTCTCCATGGAAATATTGTTCCTGCTGCTCATTAACCCTGAATGCGCCAATCGCAACAAAAGTCATCTGCTTTTCTGGTCTGCTGAAATGTTTAAGAAGCCTCTATGGCGAACAGTGTGGACCCAGATCAGACTGCTCCTATAGGAGCAGTCTATTCTGGGTCCACACTGTTTGCTTCTATACTTAATTTGTCAGTAATAATAGGCAATTATTTGCAGCAGACGACTTCAGCAGACATTTTCAGCTGCATTTTTTTCTTGGCGCTTTAAGGGTTAAAATACTTCTCATTAGCACCACAGCATATGGGCCTCGACGTAAGAAAACCTGTCTTTGGGGTTTCCGACAAAGCCAGTCTCAAACCAGTCTCCTTAGCTACAGAGACTAGCTAGAAAATTGTTAAATTTGCTTGTAGCAAGTTTAGATATGATACTTTCCAAAATGTGAATAACAAAGGTGCTGATCAGACTGCCCGGATGGGCAGGCTGGTCTGCGCCTTTATTGGTCGCAAATCCCCAGATATGTTTTCTCACGTCAAGGCCCATATAAGTGCTTGGACAACCTGTTTTTGTTGTATGCAAACAACAAAGACATAAACCAGCCTGCGTATATATCTGAACAGTCTGATCAGCATCTTTGCCATTCCCTAATAACTATACATGATGCATCTTAATTTTCAAAATTCATCTTGTCTGAAGCTGGCTGGTTTGAATCATACCTAGAGGCAATCGCCAACGACATGATTTTTCCTGGAGAGGTACACATGATCAGCAATCCACAGAACTCTCTTATAGAGAGCTATAGAAAACAATTTGGACTAGCTTATGAGATTTCGCTACTTTTTGGATAAGCTCAGAGAGAGCTGCCCATCCAGTCTTGCCAGTGCTATAGCAGTTCCCTTACCAAGAGTGCAAGAGTACACAACTGCTCAGACCAAGGAGTCTTCTGGCCTTGCATGATAGTTTTGCAGGCATGATTAACCCTGCATGCTGAGTAATTTTTCAATTTTTTGTCGTCTGCTGATTTTTTTTTCAAACTAACATTTTCCAAAATTTCTTTCAGGAATACAATCGGTGTCAAGCATTTTGGATCAAGATCGGGCTCTGCTGTTATAAAACTTTATGTTCAACTGAGTATGAAATTTCAACTTCTCATTAAAACTAAAATGCTGAAAAATAAACTTTTCTTGCATTCAAACTCGAATGTTGTATTTATCATACTAATAAATGTTAAAAAGCCCACAATTGTTGGCAATTTAACATTTATGGGCATGATAAATTTCATTATCAGTTGAATTGAGCATTTAAAAAGTTTTATAACCTTGGGGCTAGGCTCAACATTTTGTTGGGCCTGATCTGGATCCAAACTGTTTTGCAAAGGGCATAGGCAGACAACACTAGCAGACAAAGAGTTAATGTCTGCTTAAATGCAAATACAAATAATGTTAGTACCAAAGTCTCATGGGCTGGTGCATTCGTACATGATAACAATAAAAAAACAATGTCTGTTAGTGATCATGCAGAACTCTATTAAAACCATTGTACGCCGACTCAAGATCAAATAACATCTGCCGAACTTGACTGTCATCCAATTCCTCAGACGCCGCCATGTTGCTGAATTTGTCCAACCTGAAAAATGAACGACATCAATTGAACACTTTGCATGCTGGGTCATTTGCATGTGTTTTTTGTTGTTTGCTGGTTTATTTTCAAAACAATCTATCATGAATACCATCGGAATGTCAAACAGTTTGATCCAGATAAGGCTGGACTAAATTTTGGGCCAGGCTTAGAGGTTATAAAACTTTTTTCAAACTCAACACAACTAAGCATGAAATTTATCATGCTCATAAAAGTTAAAATGCCAACAATTGTTGGCATTTTAACATTTATTAGCATGATAAATACAGCAGCTGAAGAGTTTGAAAGTAAGAAACAATCAATTTTTAGTATTTTATTTTTTATGAGCAGATGAAATTGCATTCTCGGATGAGTTGAGCATGGAAAAAAGCTTTATAATCTTGAGGCCTGATCTGGTTCCAAACTTTTCAAAGGTTATCATCATAGCATAAGCATAACCACTGACAGGTAAAGAGTTAAACATAAACTAGAATAGCTTTTAACATATGACGTCGCATCTGGGAGTGAAATAACGCCATGTAATAAAATCGATAAACCACTACTGGTTTACAGATTTTCGAGTAATGTTATGCCGTCCATAACAACGTTGCGTACATAATGTCAAAATTCTAAACTTTTACGTCAAAAATGAGACTTCAAATTAATCTTAATGTCATATGATAAAATTTAATAGAATCTAACATTTGTGCTCTTGTATTATTGAATTTATTAAACTTGTTGCGAAAAATAGATAAATGCTCGTCAAGCCTTGCATTTTATCTCTTTTCCCCAACTTGTTAAATAAATTCAATAAAACATAAGTACTCATGTAAGATCCTCTATGTATGCCATTATAAATTACTATGCTAAGAAATTGGTCATGCTAGAGCTTTCAGACAGGGAAAAGTTATAAAACTTGAAGTTTAGCTGTATTCCTTACATGTTCTATGCACTAACTCTTTGAGTGCCGGAGCTGAATTTCTAAGACAAGAAAAGTTGAACCCCCTCTCTTGAAAATAAAAAGTTAGTCCAGATAAAGATTTTTTTCTCCCAAGTATTTCATTAGCTTGAAATTTGTTTCATACCTGAAGTGCCATTCCTGCAAAGAGGCCCAAAGTTGCATTTAACTGTTACTCTTTGCATGCATGCTAATAAATTTTTATATGATATTTGGCAGTCTGCTGATATTTTTCAAAATGAACTTTGTTTAAAAAGAAATTCCTTGAGGAAAACCATCAGCATGCAGAATATTTTGGATCCAGATCAGGCTGAATATTCTGTTAGACCTGATTTTGAAACTGTTTGCAAAGGTTATCATCAGACAACTTAAGATATCACCGACTAGTTCAGAGCTAAATTTTATTGAGTCTTAAGTAATAGCAACAACGAGAGTTGGTTGCTCTTACGATTAGAGGCTCTGTTCTGTTCTATTCATCTGCTATATGAAGGCCTGATTTCCGTTCTGTCAACTGAGAGTTCCGGTATCTATACGGAGTCGATTCGATCAAACTAAAAACCTTATTCTACCGTTGAAAAATGTGCCGTAATCATCATGAACATTGAAAAAATACAAAAAGTAAAAGTGAATCCCTAAGATGCTAGTTTTGTTGATATTTAAGTTGTATTTTAGCACAGAGACTTAGGGATTTTTTCGATCAGCAGGAGCTTGAACGTTAACGATAGCTCTCTCAAGCAAGCGGCTGTGTGATCCATATGACGTGACGTCACAATACTTCTAACGTTACGTCGACGTAACGCCAACTGACACGTGCATCGTCGCGCCTTTGAAAGAGGCAGCGACATGAGATTTCCAACAATGTGATATGTGCGACCAGCAAAGACTCGGATCAGCCTGCGCATACACGCAGTCAGATCAGAGCCTTTCACGCTCGTCGCTTGAATTCTCTATGCGTGATATGCTATTAAGGAGGCTGCACAGGCTCGTCTGGGTCTACACTAACTTGTCAAGCCGTGTCCCTTTTCCTCCTTTTGGCTTATTTTTCTTTGAGCGTACCTCTGATGCGACAATGCCAAACGTTGAGCATGTCATAAATAGACCTTGCCAAGGTGTTAAAACAAGCAATCACAGAAATATGGGTTATGGGTCGCGTCGCGAGAAAACCTAAGGTAGTTGCATTTCAACAACAAAGGCGAGGATCAGCATGCGCGGACGCGCAGTCTGATCAGCGACTGTGTATAATTGATAAACTTGCTATACACACGCAATTTCAGCATTCTAGCTAATCTCTGTAACTGAGCAGGTTAGTTTGAGGCTTGCATGGTCGAAAACCCCGAAGACAGGTTTTCTCATGTTGAGACTCATTTATCAAAGCCATGGTAATTTCTGTGATCCAGTTTTGTTTTGCTTTTTTCTTCTTATTCTAAAGTTTAAAACATTGTGAATTCATATGATATGAACATCGTGAGCCCATGTCTAATCCATTAAGGATATACAAGTACTGTCTGTTCCAATTTAGCCCAAGAGTTTTCGGTTCCCTCAACGGTCATTTGCCGTAAAGAAGCCCGGACCCCGGGCCTGGACCATGTGTACAGAGACGTGTTTTGCCGTCTTGGTTCGACATAAGGGCCTGGCTTCATTACGATAAAGCCAAAGATCTCACGTTTTGTCACCAACAAGGGAAGTCGTCAAGGAAAGGTGCGCTGCCAAAATCTAGATGAAGCCTGCTTGAAAAGACGCTATCACACTGGATAGGCGGTAATCGAAAACGCCAATACTATCGAGGAACGTAGATCAAAAATCGTTAGAAACAGTTTTCGATTGCCATTTGTCGTCACACTGGCGACAAATGTCAATCGAAAACACTGTTTCTATCGATTTTTGATTCGCGTTCGTCAATTTGATAGCGTTTTCGATTGCCGCCTACCCGGTGGCTATAGTGTATATCTTTTCGAAACCGCGACCCAAGGATCAGTGCTAAAAGTCCTCTGACAAAAACCTGCGGAGACATGTCAAAGTAACGTGCTGACGAAAAAGGTGAAAATCATAACTGTCTAAAAAGGATTTTGTCCTGCATTCGATTTCTCACTCCACAAGGAAAATCTTTTCTGGCAAAAAAACATGATCCAAAGCGACTGCAATCTAGTCCCAAACGCATTAAAATCCATCAAAACGACCATAGAAACGCTCAAAATTAAAACAAATATCGGGGGAGACCCCTAACGATAGGGTGGAATGATTACCCATTCGTGCTCTCCGCCCTTTCTTGCCTTCGGCACTCGATGGTTTACTCCGTCGGACCACTTTGAAATACACAGTGACGGCCCTGAGTCTGAGCTGATCTCAAGGCGCTTAGAACTGTATGTGACGTTTTCTTGTTCTTTTGTCACTTTCCCATAAGGTGTTCTGGGTCAGGTGTGGTAGTAAATGTATCGATTCCTGACATTTGCCTTCTTCCTTACTAAGTACCGACTCACAAGTTTACTGTGCTATCCTCTCAGATCA
The DNA here is from genome assembly GCA_964019695.1 of Loripinus fragilis. Classification (NCBI taxonomy): domain Eukaryota; kingdom Metazoa; phylum Mollusca; class Bivalvia; order Lucinida; family Lucinidae; genus Loripinus; species Loripinus fragilis. The sequence continues at coordinate 106,951,953 of OZ026518.1, forward strand.
AATAGTGGTTGGTTGCCCATTAGGTGTGCCTATTTCATATTATTATGTGTGTGTGTTTTTTTTTTCAAATTCATATGTATCCACATCGCATAGAATTATGCCTACCATGTGTTAACTTTTTCTTTTCCTTCAAAATCTGGTGGCAGTATGCTCAATCTTGACATGGCATCCATTAATTCTTTTAAGTCTGGCTGGATCTGGAATCATTAAGATGTAAATAAATAAAAATGTCACATGACGTTGCGTCTGGGAGTGATATAACGCCATGAAATAAAATCGATAAACCACTCGTGGTTTACAGATTTTCAGGAAACGTAATGACGTCCATTGTAACGTTGCATAAAATAATGGAAAATCTTGATGTTTTCACACCAAAAATGCAATTTTTAAGTATTTTTTATGTCATGTGATAAATAGAATCTAACATTCGTGCTTCTGTATTATTGAATTTATTAAACTTGTTGCGAAAAAGAGATAAAATGCTCGGCAAGCCTCGCATTTTATCTCTTTTTCCCAAACTCGTTTAATAAAATCAATAAAACATGAGCACTCATATAAGATCCTCTATTTATTGACTCTTACTGAAAACCTGTAAATGGGTACCTTTGAAAGCGTTGAAGAATCATTGGCATTGTTTGCAATGACAAAAGAGGAGGAAATTATAACCGCTGGTCCCTAAATATATACGATGGACTATCCAACCTTATTGTATTGACCTTGGATGGAAATTTCCAAAGGCCTTAAAAGGTTACAGGCTACAAACTGAATTTAGTGAAATGCTAAAGCCTCTGACTTTAAACCCAAACAGTAGTTAGGTGAAAATGAGATTTTGGTACTTAATGCGCTGTCAAGCAACGAGGGTTCAGGCAAGCCAGAGCCCAGCCTTCGCTGCTTGCTTACGCAAAAATAGTAAGTGATACCACAATCATAAAGTTTGTGAAACTACAGACAAACCCATGCCACCGCAAGGAAGAGCCACACAACAATCATGAGACACCAGGAAGACAAGTTAAGCAAAGCAACCAGCTCTCTCTTCCCCATCAAGATAATTGCAAAACTAGAATGGACATAGAGTAACGCACAACAAAACATGGAACAATAACAGATCCCACAATGGGAGTAACAATCAACAACAAATTAACAACAACAGAACCACCGCCTTAGAACGGACAGCAGCCTAAGCCACTGGGGAGCTTAAATGCAATTTACTGGTATCAAATCTTCGCCCTAGATTCTGCTGTTGTTGAGGCACAAAAAATGTTTTGGTCGCATAGTTGCTTCCGTATTATTGCAATATATCATCATGGAGAAACAATCTAATCAAATAAATACACCATGATGAAACAAAGAAAAGGGCTCATGACTCACAGATAGTCAGAGCTAAAGAAAATCTCAAGTTGAGCCAAAGTATGAATGTAGATAAGACTTTGACCTAAATCTAGGCTGCTAGCTATGCTTGATACTTCAGTATCACACTGGATAGATGGCAACCGAAAACGCTCTTAAGAATCTACAAAAGCAGCTCAAAAATTGCGAGAACAGTGTTTTTGGTTGCTATTTGTCGCCACTCGGGCGACAAATGGCAATCAAAAACACTGTTTCTAGCTATTTTCTACAGTATTGATATTTTCGATTGTCGCCTATCCAGTTGAGTGTGGGCGTTTTAAGCCAGTGCATAACAAAACCAGCAAAATTTTACAAAAATAATTTCTAAAAAAAGATTGGAGTTGAAGCACTGCCAGACACTAGTACAGATGAACAGACACCTGCATGGTAATATGTAAAACCTCGACACTGTTGTATGGCAGGGAATAAAAGTACAGTAAAACCTGTGTAAAATGACCATTCTCAAAAAGACTGAAAAATGGTTTTCAAGACCAACTATCGCTTGATGCAGGTCAAAAGTACTGCAGAATGCTCCAGGGGAGCATTCTGCAATACTTTCGACCTTCATTAAGCTGTCATTTGTCATAAAGATATTTGTTTTGTCTATTTTTGAGTAGCCATTATACACAGGTTTTACTGTACTTCACAAACATTTTTTTCATCTGGATTACTGAGTTTCTAAAAGGTGACTTACCTCATCCATTGCTCTGATTTCTAGTCTTAACTTGTCCATCACTGTGATGAATAACTAAAAATAGAACATATCAATTTAACTCTTTGCATGCTGGGTAATTTTGCATGCTTTTTATGTCGTCTGCGGATTTTTTTCAAAATCAAAATTTTCAAAAAAATTCTTTCAGGACTACCATCAAGGTATCAAACAGTTTGGATCCAGATCAGGCCCCACTTCATGTTGGGCCTGATCTGGGTCCCAACTGCTTGCAAAAGTTATCAGCAGACAACACTAGTAGGTAGAGATAAGCATGCTGGGAAATTTAGCACTATTTTGTCTTATTCTGATTATTATTTCTCAAAAAAATCTTTCAGGAATACCATCAGAATGTCAAACTACAGTCAACCCTCTTTATAACGACACTGTTTGTTCCAAGCTATCTTTGACGTTAAAGTGAATTTGCTGTTATAAAGAAATTCTGACCAATACCAGATTTCAACATAATAATCATTTGGTAAAAGAAAATATAGTACAAATGAATTAAAATGCTATTATTCCAAATGTATACATAAGTTCAATTTCATATTGCATCAAAATGCACAAAGCTTCCACTGATCAAGTGAGACAGGAACCTGTACATTCAAAAAGACCTTGTTCTGATCACAAAAGTGTCTGACACATGAGAACAATTCTGTTATAATGAATTTATTTTCAATAGAAATTGTATATCTGTTCCCAGAAGTTTCTGTCGGTGTCCTTAAGTGAATATTCTGTTATAAAGAGGGAATTTTAATGGAAACAGATCCGTTCCCAGCAATTTTATGTTGGATATTGAATATTCTGTTATAACGAGTGACGCTATAAAGAGTTTTGACTGTACTTGGACCCAGATCAGACCCAATGTTTCGTCAGACCTGTTCTGGGTCCAGACCATTACAAAGGTTACTGGCAAACCAAATTAGCAGGCAAAGAGTTAAAGTGTCACATAAATTTTGCAACAGGCCACAAGCCCCTTATACAATACATATGAGCCGTGACATGAGATTTCCAACAATGTGGTATGTGCGACCAGCAAAGCCTCAGATCAGCCTGCGCATACGCGCAGTCTGATCAGAGCCTTTGCTAGTCGCTTGCATATTCTTTGAGTGTAAAGCTACTGACTGAACATCTTTTGGAGTTTCTAGGCTGCACAGACTCGTCTGAATCTACACTTGTCAAAATGCCACATTGTTGGAAATCGCATGTCACGGCTCATATACAACTAATTTGAACTATGTATGTTACATCAAAACTTTCCAGACTCTAGCTAGCTAGTCTCTGTTGATGAGCTGGTACATACCAGGCATAGAGAATTTATCGAATTTTGAAGTAGCAGACCAAATGGAAACCAAATATTTTGGAAGCAAAATTTGGTCTGTTTAATTCCATGTAAATTGTCTAACCTGTTCAATTTCGGAGTAAAATTGTAATAAAAACGCCTAAAAAATCCTTTAGTTTATCATGTGTTAACATCACAGTAAAATACAGATTTTTTTGTTGTCAAAACATAAGAAAATGTGTTAATTGAACACCCCAGGCATTCAATAGGTTAGTACTCAAAAAGCATAAGCTACTGATTTGACAAAATATAAAGTCTGATTTTTTATTATCAGATTCAAATTGGTAGCAAGTCCGACTGCAGATCCAGGGGCCAAGAATAAGATCCTGGCCCAGTCTCATACTTTCGTTGAGATAATCGTGAAATAATTTCTACGATCATTCTCCTCCTTCCGCTGATTCAAGAAGGGTTGTTGTCAGTTACAAGCAAAAGTTTGTGTACACAGAGTAATGGTTAACCACTTAGTCAAGCTTGCCCAGGAAAAAGTGTGGTTAGGTGAGCTGACCATCTTGACATGACCATAGCTTTACGTAAAACCTCAAACCAGACAAACGATATTTTTTGAATTCCATAAGGATTGAATGAAATGCATGCAAGCCCTTATTAAACCATATAATTTGCCGCAAAACCCAATCAATATGGAATGAATAATAAGAAAGTTACAGACATTGTACAGTTTAGAATTGAAAGCTATGAATGGCAGATATTTTTAGGCGGAGTGACATCACACAGCCCTAATTAAATATGCATAAACAGATGTTTCTTGCTATTCATTTTAACTTTGTTTTCATTTTTAATGATCAGTTGATTTTGAAAAAAATCTATACAGTGCAATGAAATTAGGGGTTTAATGAACAGGAAGCTAATTAAATATTCAAAAATGGCGACCTCCATTGGCTTAAAAGGTCAGAATTTTGATTTTCAGATTTCTATAACTTTCTTGATTGCTTTGCGATTTTGATCAAGTTTGCCGCAGATTGCATGGTTTAATAAGGGCTTGCATTTTTCAATGTTCCTGTCCCCTTTAAAGGAATACAACCGTGAGAAAATGTACAAAATATAAAACCTGTGCTCAGGTTTCAGATTGCGACAGCAAAATAGAAATAGCACTTGAGCCTGTTTTCAGCTGAAGTCTTGGTAAAGAGCAACTCCACTGCACAAGGGATACCTAAATTATTATTGTTGAAAAAAATTCATTATTGCTGGGAAATCCTATCTGCAGTTTGAATTTTCTTGAGCTGTAGCTGTGTCAAACCTCAAAATATTGTGAGCCATGGAAAACGCTAGTTTGCAGTTACTTACAGAAACAATATCAGCTATATATTTACTTGTATTATTGACAATACCCATTATGATTTTGTTAGGTTTGTCTTCTTGGATTCTGTCAAGAGCAGCAGGACAGTAAAGCTGAAATAAAAACCACTATCATATTTACCCTAGATGACCCCTTATCCTGCCAATATTTTTTGTGCTGAACTGTCGTCTGCGTATTACGTCTGCTGCCGATATTCAAATACACTCCAGAATACTATTACCATAGACGCAAACACTATAAAACCTGATTAGACTGCTCCTAAGGGAGCAGTCTGATCAGGGTACATAGAGTTTGCAATATATGCTACCAAAGTACAAAATCAGATGAGTTTGTTTTGATGCTGTACATCCCAGTCAAGAATTTTTTAGTCATGTTGGGACAATTTCCTGTCTTCCTGGGTCGAACCAGTATTAAAGAGTGGATAAAGTGAATTGCTCAAGAACACAACACAGTGAGTGAGTCTCAAACTAGCAACCCTTCAATCCCAAGTCAAACACTACCAACTGAGGCACTGCGCTATGCACATAAGCAGATGAGACAGCAGACGACAAATGGCGGGGAAATGGGTAAACAAGAGTGAGCTGTATGCTGTAACTTACAGAAACAATGTCAGCTATACATTTACTAGTGTTTCCTTTGTCGTCTTTGATTGTGATTGGTTTGTCTTCTTTGATCCTTTCAAGGGCAGCAGGACAGTCAAGCTGAAATTCAAATGGCATCTTCAAGCGACAAAAATTATAGGTAAGCTGTCAGGTGGAAAGAATAATTTTTAGAATATTTTAAGATTTCCAAGGCATTTATGTAAGATACCAGCAGCACTGGAGATAAGCTTTTCTCGCACACCAGATCGGGGTTTCTGTTGTTTTACCCATGTGAGATAATTCTATTTTACATACTGTCTCACATACCCGTACTAGCCCATGGGAATGATAAAAAATGAACAGCCACACATCGGCTTCAAGTTGATCCGTGACATCATTGTAATGTTAAAATGCGTCACCATGTCGCATTTCAGCGTATTCAGGATTTTTTGGAAACGTTTTTCATGTTTTTCCGATATAAAATGAGGTATTTAGTAGTGAGCAAGAAAAAGAATCCATTATTCGTGTGAGGATGGGATAGAAAATCCGTCCCTCGCAATCACAGTTTGTCATCGCTCGGCAAGACTTGCGATGCCAGTCGGTGACCCTCAGGGCGGATTTTTCTATCCCATCCTCACACTCATGATGGATTCTTATAGTCTACTGCATATCAAATACTGGTTATTAGTCTGTACACAGCGGAATTCAAAATATGTGTACTGTGAACACATCAACTCTACTAAGCCTACTAATGTCTTCTGCTGATAACATTTGCAAACAGTTTGGACCCAGATCAGACCTGACGAAATGTCGGGCCTGATCTGGATCCAAACTGTTTGACACCCTGATGGGAATTTTCATAGAATTTTTTGAAAAAAGGAATTTGAAAAAATCAGCAGACGACTAAGAAGCATGCAAAATAACCTTGGCAGAGTGAAAATTAGACAAACACACACAAATTTTTCATTCTAATGTGTACCCGATAAAATGTCTCTGCAAATTATTTATACAAACACCAAAACAGCCAAGAGTTGTTGAGTGCTTTAAAGAAAAAAAGTGTCACATTAGTGAGTGGTTGCAAACTTTTTGCCAACATTGCAAGCATTTGGCCAAACTGGGTGAGCTTATCTGTCTCTGAGACTCAAAAGGTTTACTATTTGATAATCAACAAATAAACAAAAGTCGAAAAACAAATATAACATGCATATTAGTCTTCCAATTTTGATGGAAGGGGGTGAATAAGGCTACTGACAAAATATTTACAACCCCACTCCCTCAGCCGATTCAAATTCTCAGTATACACTGTCAGAGTTTTGCCATGTACTGTACACATTGTGAAAAAATCTCCAGCTCTTGGCATGCTCAAGTCACAAGAGGGTGTTGTTCTGAATGATTTCACCATCAAGATATAGTTGTGGGTATTCTTCTTATAATCTGGGAACAATTTAACATCAAGAGCACTTTCTTAATTTGCCATGAAAACATGTTGTGGTGCTCTTGGGAGATTTATTCCAAACTGTACATTTTTTATAAAGAACTGCAGTAAATCTGTCTTAAGGGGCCACTCAAAAATAGACTAAACAAAGGTCTTAAAGACAAATGGTAGCTTAACGAAGGACAAAAGTATTGCAGAATGCTCTCTTGGAGCATTCCGCAATATTTCTGACCTGCATTTAGCGATAATTATTGGTCTTGAAAACCAACTTTTGGTCTTCTTTTTGAGTGGCCACTTAAGACAGATTTATTGCAATTCTTCATAAAAAAACATGTACAGTTTGGAATAAATCTCCCAAGAGCACTACAACATGTTTTCATGGCACATTAAGACAGTGCTCTTGATGTTAAATTGATAGCTACCCATAGAGTATAGTCATTATATGGGCCTCTGCATTAGAAACTCCTGTTGCATGTGAACTGAACAACAAAGGCACAGACCAGTCTGCACATCTGCACAGTCGGATCAGCATGTTTGTTATTCATTCTCTAGAAAGCTCAATAGCTAAACTCGCCTAATGTAAAATTTCAAGATTCTAGCTACTACTAGTCTCTGTAGCTGAGAGGGCTGGTATAATAAGCATGACCTGGTCACAAACCCTAAAGACAGGTTTTCACATACTGTAAACCACTTAATATTTGCCGCATCAATATTTGGTGATTTTAAAAGACTGACATATTGTTGTAATTTAATTTTGGTGGTTTCTCAGTTTAATGTTATTTTCTATTCTCATAAAGGAAAGAACATGACCTGGTCACAAACCCTGAAGACAGGTTTTCACATACTGTAAAACAGGGTTCAAACAGGCAAGATTGTGTAAAATTCAAGGACTTCTCAAAGACTTTCCTACTGTTATCAAGGACTGAAAACTTAAGAAAAATACTCATTTACACGTTAAAATTCTACTTCTGGAATGCTAGAGTCAATGAATAAAGATATTAGTTTAAGATTATTAGTATAAAATTGTGGTGTCTTTATTTGGAGCAGCATAAAATTCAAGGACTTTTCAAGGCCTTTGAGTGTTTTTCAAGTACTTTTCAAGGCAAATTATATTTTCAAGGACTTTTCAAGATAGTCCTGTATATTCAAGTACTTTTCAAGCCTGTGTGAACCCTGTAAAAAAACTTAATATTTGAGGCATCAATTTTTGGTGATTTTAAAAGACTGACATATTGTAATAGTTTAATTTTGGTGGTTTCTCAATTTAACACCCTTATAAGTTCTTTTCAATTCTCATAAAGGAAAAAATATGCTCCCTATATTCTTTCCTTTAACATGTGTCCCTTTTAAGACATGTTTTTCTCCCGCTACTGTGGAAACAGAATCTACCAATCAAAAGTTAGTTTATCAATACAGACACTTACATATTCGGAATGTGTGTCCCTTCATTGCTCTTGTGTAACTGAATTCGAAACTGTATTTCATTGTCTCATATTTTGGTGGTTTCTGTTTATGCCGTTAACAGGGCCAAATAAAATCACTCCCCAAATATAAGTGTTTTCTCCTAATGAATTAGCAATCAACTTACTCTGTAGGTCTTCATAAATGCCTCAACTGTTGGGAAGTCTTTCTGTACTTGTTTAAAAGCTGCCTTGTATTGTACTAAAAGCTTAGAACAGGCTGCTGTGTATCTGTAAGAAAGGATCGATGCTTAAATGCCACCTTCAATTTGCACCCAAAATCGTTTTCAAATTGTTTTTCATTACAAAAGATAAGGCTTGCACATGTATCATGTGAGCAGAAAATTAACATGAAACGGCCTATTCACAGGTTTAGAGAAACACAATTTTTGATCGTAAAATTGTTAATATTTTCTTATCCATTGGTTTTAACATATGTTTTGGGTGCTCAAAAGAACCGTCTCATTGAGACGGTTCTTTTGAGTACCCATAACATATGTTTTGGTTCGTAAATAAGAAAAAAAAAATTGACACGCACTCTTATCTAAAGGCCTGCCTATCACAAGATATCACAACTGCTCATGCTCTTATAAACAAACCTGCTCATCCATATCTTATCATATTTCCTGATACTGTTGCTTATGTCACTATCAACAAACTCTACGAACTCCCTTTCCTTCATGAATATTCATGCTAAGCTCCACCCACTATGATTAATTGTATAAATAAACATACACGTTTGTACATAGAACATAGAAATTACTTGTCAGGCTCACTAGTGTAGAATCATATCTAATCATATAGTGTAGGATCATATCTAATCATATAGTGTAGGATCATATCTAATCATATTTCCATAAGCAAACAGAGTAGACCGCATACAGACAGATCCAGACTCTCAAAGACTATTACAGGTTCACAATTTTCCCCAGAACTATTATTCATTGGAACGCCCTCCCTGCCAACATACCGACCCTTCCCACCCTGGCACAGTTTAGCGGTGTTGTCTGCAGGGTAATCCATGTAACCCCCTAAAATACCAACTTCTGGTTTTATCTTTTATCTATACTAACACTCCTTCTTGCACTGTATAAACTTATCTTACCACCTTTTCTATCACTTTGTTTCAACTAACCCCCTCAGCACTTGGTATTGAGGAATACTAGTCTGACGTCACCCACCGGGGTTAAGAGGTATTGGAAGATAGACCCTGATCAGGCAGCTCTATCAGGCAGCTCTTACAAGAGCTGCCTGATCTGAGTCTGCTCTGTTTGCAAAAGTGTTAAAAGGCGTCTCTATGAGATAAAGGGTTAAATGGGTTTAAACTGACTAATCTAGCTGGCCTATTTGTCAGAATATGTATAGTAAACACAATACACTTGTTGATGAAAACTAGCACTTCTCCCTTTCTTATTTAATCAATTCAGTAATTTATTCCAAAATTGGAAGTAAGAACACATAATAATTGTGTTCCAGTTGCACAATCGAGTGTACTACAAGAAATGTAAGCAGGGGCCAAAAATATTTAAATATTGCACTTGTTCTGCAGGACGAGTGACTTACAACTTTCACTTGTCCTGCAAACACATGCACATGTCCTTAAAAGCGTATGCAATTAAGAACTTAAGTGAGAAATATGTAATATGACTTCCTCAAGTAATTCTTCCTAAAGCACTTGTCCTGTACACTCGTCCTACAGGACGAGTGCTTTGGGAAGAATTGCTTGTCCTTTCTAGATTTCACTCATAATTACGAGCGGACGAGTGGAATTTTGTCCCCTGGTAAGACTCACAACAAAGACACTTACTCTTTTGGGTGTATAGCATCTTTAATATAGGCCTTCTCTAAACTCTGTAGTGTGTTGATCACAGCATACAGGTCTGCCATGTTGTCATAACTGTAACACAAACATGAAATAAAGCGGTTACAAAACCTGTCTTCGGGGGGTTTATGAACAACACAGTCGCAGACCAGCCTGCGCATCCGCACAGTCTGATCAGCGCCTTTGTTTTTCGCTATTTGGAAAGTATCATATGTAAGCTTGCTACAGGTGAAGTTTGAATTTTCTAGCTAGTCTGTGTAGCTGAGGAGACTGGTTTGAAACTCGATTTGTCGGAAACCTCGAAGACAGGTTTTCTCACGACGAGGCCCATATTCAATTAATGCCTTTTTTAAACTATTGATCATAGCATATAAGTCTGCCATAAAGGGCTACCACGTTTACAAGTGTAAATGGCTGCATTTCCTTTTCCTTTTGCTATAAATGTATACAAAACTGACCTACTGTTAAAACAAACTTAAGCATGAGATTAGCACTGCGGTTTATTAGTTGCATCTTATAATAATGATAAATATGATGTGTGTTTTTCCAGAATCAGCTGCATTTAATAAATTATCTAGCCAAAAGTATCTAACTATTGCGGCTAGAATTACGAAGGACATGTCTTAGCAGAGCAATAAATGCTGAATTTGATCTCGGTCCCTGCTAGGAACAATATTCAGTTTTTATCAGTTATGCTTCAGCAGGTCTTATTATTTGCTAGATATATCTTAGAAAGCACACATAATAAAATGTTTATTTATTACTTCACCTACGGCATGTGTATTGGCGTTATTTTTGCTGGCGTACATTAGCAGTTATGTCAACCTATCACGTACTTGGAATCATCTGGGCCTCATCGCGAGAAAACCTGTCTTCGGGGGGTGCGCAGTCTGATCAGCGCCTTTCTTATTCGCTTTTTGGAATGTATCATATCTAGACTTGCTAGGAGTGAAATTTCAGTTTTCTAGCTAGTCTCTGTAGCTCAGCAGGCTGGTTTGAATCTCACTTTGTCGGAAACCCCGAAGACAGGTTTTGTCGCAACTAGGCCCATCTAAAAGTGAAGACAGGAATGGTTGCTAATCAATGAATCTGTGCATGTTGCAATCACTTGTAATGAGTGCTCACACAACAATGAGCCAAATAATGCTGAATGTTTGTACTCACCACTAACAAGATACATTTTACAATGATTGTGTACAGTAAAACCTGTCTTAAGCAGCCACTCAAAAAGAGACAAAACACAGATCTTAATGACAAATGGTAGCTTAATGCAGGTCAAAAGTATTGCAGAATGCTCCCTTTGACCTGCATTAAGGGATAATTGGCCTTGAAAACCAAATTTTGGTCTTTTTGAGAGTGGCCGTTTTAGACAGGTTTTACTGTAAACAGAATCATTTCGGGGTTTTTTACTTTGTGTAAGCATCAAAACGAAAATTTTGTAAAAATGGCAGCCTTACTGCCATATTGTTATAGCTGTAAAACAAATATGAAATAAAGCTATTACAACATTTAATATAGACTTTCTTTAAACTCTGTATGGTGTTGATTACAGCAATGGTCTTTGATGAAATGCCATGGAAGTGAATAAATTTTCTTTCTTAAACAATCCAATATGACAAACAAATTTTCCATGTTGTGGCTCAAACTACTTCTGTTTATCTGGAACTATATTAGTTACTGGCACAAAGTTACAGTAAACACTCTGAAACTGTGGCGCAGAAATTCTTACACACTTATTCAAGGAATTTTTTTAATTCTTGAAATCCAAAAGGCCATTGTGGTACTTAATCCTCATCCGGCCACTATTTTTTGCCCTGTTAATGTGGTCTGCTGTTAAAATTGACGGGTAAGAAAATATTCACAATTGTTTATCTAAACCTATGAACACTTACTTGTCTCTTTCTCTGGCATTTCGGTATAACTTCACTTCCTGTTAATATAAAAGCACATACATAATGACATTGTTTGTTACTGTAAAACAATCCTCAATGGCAGAAATACATCATAATTGGGAAATGCCAACCTGTTTTGTTTGTTTGTTTGATTTGATTCTTTACGTCCCATCAACAATCTTTCAGTTAAACAGGGATGGGTCTTCCTGGGTTGAACCAGTACTAAGCTAGGATAAATGTGTCTTGCTCAAGGATCACAACGCAGTGACGTTGGTGAGACTTGAACCTGCGGCCTCTCGGTTTCAAGTCAAGCACTCTACCACTGAGCCACTGCGCTCCCCAAATGCCAACCTGTGACTATACCATTTTTATTGATATTTAAGTCATAATTTAGCCAAGACTGAGGGATTATTTCAATCACCAAGAGCTTGAATGTTAATGATAGCGTTTTCAAGCAAGCGGCTGTGTGATCCCTATGACGTGATGTCACAAATCTTATAACGTTAAGTCACGAAATGATAGCGTCTTGTACCAAACGCCAACTGTCACATGCATCATGCCGTCTTTGAAAGAGGCAATCACAAGTTACATGTTGTATAGAAACAGGCCTAATGATATTCAACAGGGACTTCAAGGGCCCTTGCCCCTTCCAAATAGCTTGCAGCATTATTTTACAGCTTATAGTGATTTCCTTATACCCATAGCAAGGTTTAAAGTTGGCTTTTACACACTAGAGACTGAGTATCGACTCACACAAATACTGTATAGCTGTGCTATCATCTCAGAACAAATTGGTTGGTTGCCCATTAGGTGTGCCTATTTCATATTATACCAATAAGCCAGTTTCTGCACAAGTATCAAAACTAACTTGTTCATCAGTACAAATCAGGGGTCGAGATATACCAGTAAAATTTGGTTTTTGACCAAATTCTTTTAGCTGAGACCGTTTGACATATTAAATGGCCCCTTTTATTCAGTCCGAAAATCCAATTTTAAAATGCCCCTTTTTATCCGGTCTGAAAATTTGACTGTGATCCATACCATTTCTGTCTTTATCTCGCAAGATTTGTGTTAAAATCCGATACACACACCTGTCCTATTTTAGCCTGGGGAATTTTTCTTATTGTCCCAGACAGCTGGTCATTTAATTGGACCACATACCGAGAATTCAGTATGCCCATTTAGCAACCCAGAACAAACAATCCATGTGTCAAAAGGATGACTTTGCGACATAAAATATTTTGACCACATATAGAGAAATCAGTCTTGTACAACTTTAATCTAGATCTACCTGTTTCAATTTGACAAATCTGCAAAGACCATTTAGTAACTTAAGTTTGAATTAGGCAATTTGAATAACGAGTGAAATTGATAAAATGTTGATAATCGTTTTTGATCAATATTTTTAGTGGATAAATTTCATGGGGTCAATAATACTTGGACATAGCTTTGAATTGTCGCCGATGTAAACACATGTAACTTTCAGCTTCAAATGCAATGATAATTGTCCTCAAAGACAACCATTTTCACATTTTCTGGTGAGCGATTGCATCATTGGACTATTCAAAACTAAATGAATGGCAATACTATTTTTGAAATGTATCCCGAGCACAGCCAGGAGGAGGTGGGGGTTGGAATATTTGTGGGGGGGGGGTCATATTTTTGTCAGTCGTTCAGGCCGAATGGGATTTGAAGGATTTGAAGATTTCTCTAGCCCTGGTACAAATGTATCTTGAATATGAAATCTACCTATCAAATCATCTCTAAAAGTAAGTAATGGTGCAAAGATCAGGAATCGATACAATCAAGTACCACACCTGACCCAGGATACCAATGGGAAAGTGACAAACTCACAGAAGACACCACAAACGAGAGCCAAGAGGTCAGCCCTTTCCCAGCAGGTGACCACAAAGCACATATAAACAGACGCGCACAAAACATAGCAAACACAAGACAGAACAAAAACATAAAAGAGCCACAAAAGAAGTACCGCCTTGGAACGGTCAGTAAAATATTTTACTGGAGGGCTTAAACCGGTTTAACGGCGCCAACCTCACCCTTAATTCAGATGTGGATCAAGACACATAAAGCCTCCCAGTAGGAAGTGCCAAACCCAAAATCTTTCAAGTATGGCCTACACATTTTTATAACCTATATGTCAGTCCTGTCCTTTGCCTGTAATAGTTTCTGTAGATCACTTATACACAAAACTGACAAAAGCCTCCTTTGAACGACCAAGTTGATGTATCCCGCTAGGCAGCTATGGCTAAAGGTCTAAATATTGGTAAGAGTCTTTATCTGCAACCATACTCTGTGTATACAACAGGGTTCTAGATAATGTAACACTTTTGTGTGTAGGTACTTCTTATTCATGTAATGGCATGTATGTGCCTAATTTCTGCGGTTATGAAACATCTAAGTGGATGTTCAATTAAACTGTATATAACAAGGGTCAACCTAATTGAAACATCACAATTTCTTACAACTCAGTTTAAGTGCTTCCATTAAACACTGGTAGGACCAGCTGGGAGGCTATAAATGAGAAACATTAAAGTTCAAGTAAAAGGTTGGACAGACCTTGCAATGCCGAACAATATTTCAATACACTGCGGATTCAGAACAGCTGGCTTCTGGTGAAGCTGTCTGATCAGGTGCACTGTTTGTGTTTTGAAAGGAGACTTATGTCACAATTAGGCGTCATTAGAATGACTACTGGATAGAAATATAAATAAGTTAAGAGTATTCAGCATTGCAGCAAGGGTTGGACTGGATCACAGATATTTGTGAATCTCATTTCGACCAATCGAAATGGCTCTACTGACCGAACCTTCTACCAATGACCAATGGAATGGCTGTGCTTGTGAGACGCCACTACGAACAGAGAAATGCATGATGGGATTGGAGATACCTCAAAACAGGGATGCATTCTATCCTATCTCAGTCAGTTTTCGGCTTGACTTAAGAGAGTGAAATTGGGAAAGGTTTCGGCAGTCAGGTTTCTAAATTGCTATTTAAATTATATAAAATAAATCACTCCAGTTTGGGCTGTGTAAATAAAATTGTCTAAATTCAGGGTTTTTTAGTTATTGACTTTAAAAGAACACAACCCGGAGGAAACAGTATAGACATTGATCAGTAATTACCGTAGTATTACAATAAGAGTGTGTAATGAAAAATTATTTTCTTAATTTCTCAACCAAAACATATGTTGTGGGCACTCAAAAGAACAGTCTCAATTAAGACAGATCTTTTGAGCACCCAAAACTGGTGGATAAGTTTACACTAAAATTTTTTGTTTAACTGGACCTACATGTTTTACACAGGTTTTACTGTATAAGAAATGTAGGTTCTGGCCTTGACTGTGCCAATATGCAGGTTCATCTGAGCCTTCCCTGTTTGTCTAAGTGATAAGTACCAAAACCTCATGAGATGGCCCATATTTTTATTGAGAAACATTGAGAAAATTAATCTTGGAACATGATCGTGATTTTACCTCATATAGTTCTGGTCTCATAGCTGATCCTCCTGAAACAGAAACAAAAGAGATACAAATTTTATTTATAGTCGGAAATCAAACAAATTAACATTACTAGCTATGTATACACACTGGTAAATGTATACGTCGATTTGGTGGTATTTCCGCATATTGCCGGTACTTCATAGACCGGAAGTGGTAGATATTGGCATTGATACTATATAGAGAAACATGTCATATGCCTAAAGGACTATAGAATTAGATCATTTTTAAGTATTCATTTTGTTCATGGCAATTTATGTAAGCATTTAGGAATAGATTTGAGTACCGATCATCCAGATCGGTACTCGAATCTATTCCTAAATGCTTACATAAATCGCCCTGTGCATGCAGAATACTTAAAAATGATCTAATTCTATAGTCCTTTAGGCATATGGTATATTTTTCTATATAGTATTAATACCAATATCTATCACTTCTGGTCTGTGAAGTACCGGCAATACGCGTAAATACCACCAAATCGACGTTTACATTTACCAGTGTGGTATAGCTATTAACCGACACTAAAGATGATCAACTACTAGTGTCAGATTCTGCCAACCTTTGCAAACAGTTTGGACCCAGACTAGGCCTGACATTCTGGATCTAAACACTTTGGTGGTATACCTTCTTTGCTAGGGAACAAGACCCTTTATCTTCTGCTTAGCTAAACCCAGGAAGACCCATCCTGACATGACTGAAAAGTGTTGACTGGGACGTTAAGAATCAAACCAAACAAAAAACATCGTGACACAAATGTATTATACCTGTAAATCCACAGTGGAGGAGCTAGGTGTCTTAGTGGTAGAGTGGGTCAAGTTCACCTAGGGGCCAAGCTGGTCAGGGGGTGAGTTTGTTTGGGGCCGAGAAGTCCAGTATCCCTTGAGAAGGTTTCTGGACATCTCGGCCCCTAACAAACTCTGCCTCTGACAAACTCGGCCCTTTATAGCATACTCGGCACCTAACCTACTCGGCCCCTATATAATCTATATAATAAACAGTTCTTTTCACAGAACGCATCGTAACTGATGTCTAAAGTGGGGCTATAGATGTTACATCTTTTGTCAGAAGCGACACCTTTATCACTGCCTTTTATATGCGAGCTGCGTTGGGTTTCCTCCCCAATCTCGATAGTCTCGTGTGCTGCATCCATTTTTCATTATTTCCCACATAGTTATCGTTCCTTTGCGAAACAGAATATTTGGAAATATTCTTTAAAGATATCGAATTGTGTTCATTAAAACCTGGAAAAATTGAACTCCGATTTTTCGAAATACCCCTTAATTCGAAATATGGAATCAGAGAAGATAGGGCCTATTTATGAATTATTTAAAACATTTTTTGTGTGCGTAAAAGAAACGTCTCCCTGAGACCTTTCTTTTATTTGTTTGATAGGGAAAAACACTGACAATAATCATTTTTGAAGGAATGTTTTTTTTTATATTTTTCTCCCTATAATTCCAACTCTTGATATTTCTAGTCCCTATGACTCACTTTGAATTTTCGAGATTCGACTGCATATTAAAAATGTCTAAAATTATCCAAAACTGGTATCACCCATTCGATTTCAGCATATGTATGCTTTATTCACAGAATGGCGGTCGAAAGCTCTGGTTTTCTCGCGTCAAAGCCCAATTTACAATTCTCAACATCGAGACTGTCCCAAGTTTCATGTAGAACGCTAATGCATGCTTGAGTAAACATACCCGAGTATTCGACTGAACCTTTCTTTCACAAAAGTGGACAGCGTCAACATCATAAAGTGTCAATATATCCAGCACATCATGCATTATCTGCGTACGTTTTTAATGGGCACTAATGTTTTAGGTCAGGTCTGAAAGCCCCTGCCGAGCCGAGCAGCCGACCCACATAAACTATGTAGGTCGGCACTCGGCAGCTCGGCTCGGGCTTTCAGACCCGACCAATGTTTTAACCAATGATTCGTATGTATAATGAAACTAGCCAGCCTCCTGAACCAAATTTCAGTTGGGGGTCGAGTTTTAGGGGATGAATTTGGTCCCCTAATATATGGGGCAGAGTTTGTTAGGGGCCAAGTTTGTCAAAGGCCGAGTTTGTTAGGGGCTGAGATGTCCCAGAATCCTTGAGAATATGGAGCGCCCGACTTTGTGAATGATCCAGTAAACACTTACATCACAGGTTAATTTGTTGTTGTTTATATGTTTACTTGATACTGTCAATCGCCTCTTGGTTCATTTCACATCTGTGTATCTGCTAGATGTGATTATCAGAATAATTCTCAAGAAAATAAAATGGCATGTACCCCACCCACTTTGACGATGAGTCAGTGTCATGCATCTTTCTTTCAATCTACGCATGGCAGGCATCCAACTTTAAGGCATTAAACAATCAAATGAGTTTTGTATAACATAAATTAAGATGATCATTAAATAATGCGAAGGCAACAAACCAGCGTTAGTTCCAGGAGGAACTTGAGCAAACATTTTTGACAGATCGCGGTAGTTGGTTATGTTAAATTCAGACACGAACATAAAAACTGTAATTAAAGAGGCATACTCTGCAACTATGAACATTTTTCGATTTTTTTTTATTTTCTATTAAATCATTTGTAAAAGTAGAATTAAGTTATGTTTTCACAATAAATCTGTTTACTATAGCTGAAAACTGCACGGAAAAGTGAATTATCTTACAAAAACAGGTGTTTTTTTCTCTTGCTGGTAATTATTTGCGTCCCTCCAATAATTATAGACAGGTAATTTTAACATGAATGCTGTTGTTTTGATACTAATAATTTGTTAAGATTTACGAAATTGGTAAAATGTATACCTGAATTTTATTTTTTCTACTGTGCTCTTGAAAAATAGAAACATTAGTTCTAAATTTAAAAATCAAAAGTTACAGACTATGCAGCTTTAAGACTTCGGCTAAAACGTTATGTTTTAGTCATTACAGTTTGCTAATTTGGTTGGTTCTCTCTGGTGATGTGAGCGAATGCGGGTCAAGTCGGCCTTGGGTCAAGTCGGCCCGAGTCAATTCGGCCCGGGTCAACTCGGCCCGGTCATCTCGGCCTGGTCTTATATAGGGGTGCAAGTCAAAACGTCCCCTAGTCAGAACGCCCCCTAGTCAAAACGTCCCCGAATTGGTCAAAACGTCCCCAAACACGAAAAAAAGATTGGTTAAAACGTCCCCATAAAACGTCCCCATTTTTCAAAGGAGATTTTTCGAAGAAATAAGCGATTCTTACAAAGAAAAGCTTGTTTTAGTGCCTGGTACTAATATATGAAAGTTTGAAATGATGTTTTGATAGGGTACTTTATGTTCATAATGCTATATAGATCAATATTAAAGGATAATAGTTTTTCGCCTGTTTTGTTGTCCGCTTTTCTTTTTCAAAATAAAGTTTTTAAAGGACTGTTTCGCAAATACCGTCAGAATGTCACATTGGAATAGTCTGCCTCCTTCTGTGGCAAATCATTACCCAGTCCACAGAGGAGTTTAGGGCACTCCTTATTTAAACAAAAAATTCAGCCAAAAGTTTTTGTGTTTTTTGTGTTGTTTTGTTTTTTGTGTTGTTTTTGTTTTTTATTTTATCAAAATTTCCAAATTGCACTCCCTGGTATAATGCTCATGTATGAGCGAACCAGTATAGATAGATAGAAAGAAAGAAAATGTCCAGATAATCCCACATTATGTCAGGTCTGATCTGGAAATAAGCCACTTGCAAATGTTATCAGCATAAGACACCAGCATGCAAAGAGTTAATACTATACACGGACTTTGGTTCCGTATGACCGGTTAATAAAGTGCAAGAGCAATTAGTCACGGTAGACCTAACATCACTAGGACGACATGAACTGACATAACAACACAAACATATCATGTTGAAAAACGTACACTATTTTCTATTTTTTTTTTTTTATTAGATACACATTTATAACAATACATACATTTACTCATAACAAGCGGGGCATGTTACATGAAAACCTGACTTAGTTGCATGCGAACAACAAAGGCGCAGACCAGGCTGCGCATTCATGCAGCCTGGTCCTCGCCGTTGTTATTCGCTCTATACAACGTATATAATATCCAAATTTGCTTGATAGAACATTTGTAGAAAGGCCCAGATCAAACTGCAGAGGTGCGTATGACAAGAGTAACAAATAAAATTGTTCCACGCAGCAAATGTTCTTTTGCATTTAGGGTGCTTTGACGGTGATCTTTGATGAAGGGATGAGATATCAACTTTAAAGTTGTTTAAATATATCTTTATCGAACATGGCATTGTAACTTTAGCCCCCACCTATAAGAATCTAATTTAACCTTCTCCCTTTTTCTTATCAAACAAATGTATTCGTTTACTAGGTAATTGTATTCTAATACACTGTACTGTGTAAGATTCATACGAGATACTACACCGAAAACCCGTGTATGCGAACAGAAAGACATATATGCATACGTACTTACGTACGTACGTAATAGATAACGGTTTATAGACATTTATCCATCGATAAGTAAATGTCTGCCTCCACCCATCCGACGTATGGTATAACACTGATGCACAATGCACAACAATACACAACAGATACATAATGTTTTTGCATGCGATATGTGTATATATCTATGTATTGGATATCGCTTAAGGAAGTTTCTTAATAAAGTTTCCTAATTGAGGAGTCACTGTCATCATTTCTGAGCTGCAGGTTTTTCACACGTCTTTATCAAACAGTTCAATTATACATGTATTAGACACCTGTTTTAATAGAGTTAATCACCTATTATCAATTTTGTTATTTATCCAAAAGCATTTTCCCTAGGCAAATTTTGCACCTTTTGGAAATGAGATTTATATACTGCGTAGACCTAGATTTTAGATTTAAACTTTATATATGCATATGTTTGCTCGAAATTAAATAAAGTTCTACTCCAAACTTAAAATCAAAGCGATTGTCTGATAATTACCACAAAGCAAATCATCAAAAGCTAGTGAATATATAATAATGTAATATTTGAAGGATCGTGTATAAAAGGATTGTCGGTAACTGCATTCTTAATGTGTTTTTTTTTTTACTACTTTAACAGAATGGACTCTGGATAAAAACTCTTTATCTAAAACAGTTTCATTGAAACAATCAAGATTATGCCTAAAATTACATAGAATATAGAATAAAAAATCATTTTGGGGACGTTTTGACCAACATTTTTTACCATGGGGACGTTTTGACCAATTTTTGGGGACGTTTTGACCAATTCGGGGACGTTTTGACTAGGGGACGTTTTGACTTGGGGACGTTTTGAAGTCAAAACGTCCCCTAGTCAGAACGCCCCCTAGTCAAAACGTCCCCGAATTGGTCAAAACGTCCCCAAACACGAAAAAAAGATTGGTTAAAACGTCCCCATAAAACGTCCCCATTTTTCAAAGGAGATTTTTCGAAGAAATAAGCGATTCTTACAAAGAAAAGCTTGTTTTAGTGCCTGGTACTAATATATGAAAGTTTGAAATGATGTTTTGATAGGGTACTTTATGTTCATAATGCTATATAGATCAATATTAAAGGATAATAGTTTTTCGCCTGTTTTGTTGTCCGCTTTTCTTTTTCAAAATAAAGTTTTTAAAGGACTGTTTCGCAAATACCGTCAGAATGTCACATTGGAATAGTCTGCCTCCTTCTGTGGCAAATCATTACCCAGTCCACAGAGGAGTTTAGGGCACTCCTTATTTAAACAAAAAATTCAGCCAAAAGTTTTTGTGTTTTTTGTGTTGTTTTGTTTTTTGTGTTGTTTTTGTTTTTTATTTTATCAAAATTTCCAAATTGCACTCCCTGGTATAATGCTCATGTATGAGCGAACCAGTATAGATAGATAGAAAGAAAGAAAATGTCCAGATAATCCCACATTATGTCAGGTCTGATCTGGAAATAAGCCACTTGCAAATGTTATCAGCATAAGACACCAGCATGCAAAGAGTTAATACTATACACGGACTTTGGTTCCGTATGACCGGTTAATAAAGTGCAAGAGCAATTAGTCACGGTAGACCTAACATCACTAGGACGACATGAACTGACATAACAACACAAACATATCATGTTGAAAAACGTACACTATTTTCTATTTTTTTTTTTTTATTAGATACACATTTATAACAATACATACATTTACTCATAACAAGCGGGGCATGTTACATGAAAACCTGACTTAGTTGCATGCGAACAACAAAGGCGCAGACCAGGCTGCGCATTCATGCAGCCTGGTCCTCGCCGTTGTTATTCGCTCTATACAACGTATATAATATCCAAATTTGCTTGATAGAACATTTGTAGAAAGGCCCAGATCAAACTGCAGAGGTGCGTATGACAAGAGTAACAAATAAAATTGTTCCACGCAGCAAATGTTCTTTTGCATTTAGGGTGCTTGGACGGTGATCTTTGATGAAGGGATGAGATATCAACTTTAAAGTTGTTTAAATATATCTTTATCGAACATGGCATTGTAACTTTAGCCCCCACCTATAAGAATCTAATTTAACCTTCTCCCTTTTTCTTATCAAACAAATGTATTCGTTTACTAGGTAATTGTATTCTAATACACTGTACTGTGTAAGATTCATACGAGATACTACACCGAAAACCCGTGTATGCGAACAGAAAGACATATATGCATACGTACTTACGTACGTACGTAATAGATAACGGTTTATAGACATTTATCCATCGATAAGTAAATGTCTGCCTCCACCCATCCGACGTATGGTATAACACTGATGCACAATGCACAACAATACACAACAGATACATAATGTTTTTGCATGCGATATGTGTATATATCTATGTATTGGATATCGCTTAAGGAAGTTTCTTAATAAAGTTTCCTAATTGAGGAGTCACTGTCATCATTTCTGAGCTGCAGGTTTTTCACACGTCTTTATCAAACAGTTCAATTATACATGTATTAGACACCTGTTTTAATAGAGTTAATCACCTATTATCAATTTTGTTATTTATCCAAAAGCATTTTCCCTAGGCAAATTTTGCACCTTTTGGAAATGAGATTTATATACTGCGTAGACCTAGATTTTAGATTTAAACTTTATATATGCATATGTTTGCTCGAAATTAAATAAAGTTCTACTCCAAACTTAAAATCAAAGCGATTGTCTGATAATTACCACAAAGCAAATCATCAAAAGCTAGTGAATATATAATAATGTAATATTTGAAGGATCGTGTATAAAAGGATTGTCGGTAACTGCATTCTTAATGTGTTTTTTTTTTTACTACTTTAACAGAATGGACTCTGGATAAAAACTCTTTATCTAAAACAGTTTCATTGAAACAATCAAGATTATGCCTAAAATTACATAGAATATAGAATAAAAAATCATTTTGGGGACGTTTTGACCAACATTTTTTACCATGGGGACGTTTTGACCAATTTTTGGGGACGTTTTGACCAATTCGGGGACGTTTTGACTAGGGGACGTTTTGACTTGGGGACGTTTTGACTGTAATCAAGTCAAGTCAAAACGTCCCCTAGTCAGAACGCCCCCTAGTCAAAACGTCCCCGAATTGGTCAAAACGTCCCCAAACACGAAAAAAAGATTGGTTAAAACGTCCCCATAAAACGTCCCCATTTTTCAAAGGAGATTTTTCGAAGAAATAAGCGATTCTTACAAAGAAAAGCTTGTTTTAGTGCCTGGTACTAATATATGAAAGTTTGAAATGATGTTTTGATAGGGTACTTTATGTTCATAATGCTATATAGATCAATATTAAAGGATAATAGTTTTTCGCCTGTTTTGTTGTCCGCTTTTCTTTTTCAAAATAAAGTTTTTAAAGGACTGTTTCGCAAATACCGTCAGAATGTCACATTGGAATAGTCTGCCTCCTTCTGTGGCAAATCATTACCCAGTCCACAGAGGAGTTTAGGGCACTCCTTATTTAAACAAAAAATTCAGCCAAAAGTTTTTGTGTTTTTTGTGTTGTTTTGTTTTTTGTGTTGTTTTTGTTTTTTATTTTATCAAAATTTCCAAATTGCACTCCCTGGTATAATGCTCATG
The DNA here is from genome assembly GCA_964019695.1 of Loripinus fragilis. Classification (NCBI taxonomy): domain Eukaryota; kingdom Metazoa; phylum Mollusca; class Bivalvia; order Lucinida; family Lucinidae; genus Loripinus; species Loripinus fragilis. The sequence continues at coordinate 106,975,444 of OZ026518.1, forward strand.
TATGAGCGAACCAGTATAGATAGATAGAAAGAAAGAAAATGTCCAGATAATCCCACATTATGTCAGGTCTGATCTGGAAATAAGCCACTTGCAAATGTTATCAGCATAAGACACCAGCATGCAAAGAGTTAATACTATACACGGACTTTGGTTCCGTATGACCGGTTAATAAAGTGCAAGAGCAATTAGTCACGGTAGACCTAACATCACTAGGACGACATGAACTGACATAACAACACAAACATATCATGTTGAAAAACGTACACTATTTTCTATTTTTTTTTTTTTATTAGATACACATTTATAACAATACATACATTTACTCATAACAAGCGGGGCATGTTACATGAAAACCTGACTTAGTTGCATGCGAACAACAAAGGCGCAGACCAGGCTGCGCATTCATGCAGCCTGGTCCTCGCCGTTGTTATTCGCTCTATACAACGTATATAATATCCAAATTTGCTTGATAGAACATTTGTAGAAAGGCCCAGATCAAACTGCAGAGGTGCGTATGACAAGAGTAACAAATAAAATTGTTCCACGCAGCAAATGTTCTTTTGCATTTAGGGTGCTTGGACGGTGATCTTTGATGAAGGGATGAGATATCAACTTTAAAGTTGTTTAAATATATCTTTATCGAACATGGCATTGTAACTTTAGCCCCCACCTATAAGAATCTAATTTAACCTTCTCCCTTTTTCTTATCAAACAAATGTATTCGTTTACTAGGTAATTGTATTCTAATACACTGTACTGTGTAAGATTCATACGAGATACTACACCGAAAACCCGTGTATGCGAACAGAAAGACATATATGCATACGTACTTACGTACGTACGTAATAGATAACGGTTTATAGACATTTATCCATCGATAAGTAAATGTCTGCCTCCACCCATCCGACGTATGGTATAACACTGATGCACAATGCACAACAATACACAACAGATACATAATGTTTTTGCATGCGATATGTGTATATATCTATGTATTGGATATCGCTTAAGGAAGTTTCTTAATAAAGTTTCCTAATTGAGGAGTCACTGTCATCATTTCTGAGCTGCAGGTTTTTCACACGTCTTTATCAAACAGTTCAATTATACATGTATTAGACACCTGTTTTAATAGAGTTAATCACCTATTATCAATTTTGTTATTTATCCAAAAGCATTTTCCCTAGGCAAATTTTGCACCTTTTGGAAATGAGATTTATATACTGCGTAGACCTAGATTTTAGATTTAAACTTTATATATGCATATGTTTGCTCGAAATTAAATAAAGTTCTACTCCAAACTTAAAATCAAAGCGATTGTCTGATAATTACCACAAAGCAAATCATCAAAAGCTAGTGAATATATAATAATGTAATATTTGAAGGATCGTGTATAAAAGGATTGTCGGTAACTGCATTCTTAATGTGTTTTTTTTTTTACTACTTTAACAGAATGGACTCTGGATAAAAACTCTTTATCTAAAACAGTTTCATTGAAACAATCAAGATTATGCCTAAAATTACATAGAATATAGAATAAAAAATCATTTTGGGGACGTTTTGACCAACATTTTTTACCATGGGGACGTTTTGACCAATTTTTGGGGACGTTTTGACCAATTCGGGGACGTTTTGACTAGGGGACGTTTTGACTTGGGGACGTTTTGACTGTAATCCCTATATAGCCTACTATTTTCAATTAAAAGAAAGCCAGTACCATTCTTTTTATGTTTTTTTTATTGAAAATGTTCAATAAAAGTTTGAAGGAATTATGTTTGATCGTATTAATATCCTTTGGTCTGTCAATCTTGAATATTATATTAGCCTACTCAACGGGTCCAACGTACGTCGTAACGGCATGTAAGGAAAGGAAGATGTAAAACGAAGAGAATATAGTCTCCAAGAAGTTTTTGCTTATTCAATGTTAAAAAAACGATAATTGCCTTGTTTGCAAGATATGAGAAAGCGATCAGTGAGTGCTTGACAAAGTGTTAAAACTTTCATTAATTCAAGACACCCATTACCTTTAATCAAGTAGCAAGTTCACGCTCAGAGCTTAATTGCAATGTGTGCCGTTATCTTCGGTTTAGTCCGAAAGATTATGCAAAACCCAAACCGTATATCATATACATGCACATGTATGTAACTGACTGCTCTTAAAATACACCGGGCGAGTTGACTTAGGCCGAGTTTATCTTGGGCCGACTTGACCCAGGGGCCGACTTGACTTCAGGCCGAGTTGGCTCGCTGCCATGTGAGCAGTGTATTTAGTGATTGTTCTAACTGTAAGCATCCACCAAAAAAGGAGAGGACCTTAAACGTTGTTCGCGCTGTCATAACCCGCTACTGCAGCAATCAGTGCCACATATAGTAACATTAGAGCTTAATATAATTCTCTGTTTTACTGTCATGCCTTCTTTGAATAAAATTTCTTATCTTGTCTTATCTTAGCCCTCCAGTAAAAGTATTTTCTTACTGACCGTTCCAAGGCGATGCTTCTGTTATGGATCATTCTTGTTATTTATGTTTTGCTTTTTTCTTGTTTTCTTGCCTTGTGGTCACCTGCTGGGAAAGGGCTGACCTCTTGGCTCTCTTGTATGTGATGTTTTATTGTGTTTTGTCACTTTCCCATGTGGTGTTCTGGGTCAGGCGTGGTGTTTGAATGTATCGATCCCTTCTTTCTTACTTTTACAGATCAAAGAAGAAGATAAGCCTCCATGTGATCTTAAACAACTGATGTATTTTAACAACAAAGTAAGTAAAGACAGAAATAACAACCACAGAATCTTTTTATTATTTACAATAGCAGAATCTAGGGCCAGTAAATTAAATTAAGCCCCAGTGGCTTCGGCTGCTAACCCTTCTAAAAGTAAGCGAGTATGATAAGAAAATACCACATTCACACACTACAGACCAACCCATGGCACCACGAGGAAGAGCCACAGAACAATAACTAAGGCAGTGGTTCTGCTGTTGTTTATTCATTGTTGTTGCTCCCATTGTTTGTGGGTTTTTAGTATTAGCACGAAATTATATCAACAAATTGTAGGTATTCCAATGGGTACTAATTATGCTCCTCTTGTTGCAGATTTTTTTGTTTACAAGGCGGTACTTCTTTTTGTGGATCTTTTATGTTTTTGTTCTGTCTTGTGTTTGCTATGTCTTTGTGCGCTTCTGTTTATTTGTGCTTTGTGGTCACCTGCTGGGAAAGGACTGACCTCTTGGCTCTCGTTTGTGGTGTCTAACTGTGAGTTTGTCACTTTCCCATTGGTATCCTGGGTCAGGTGTGGTACTTGATTGTATCGATTCCTGATCTTTGCACCCTTACTTACTTTGTTGTGAGAGACTTCATGTTATCTCTTTCAGACAATAATCAAACTGATATTATTGAAGCTTTTTACGCCACCTCCAGATATTTAGATGACATACTTAATATTGATAATCCTTATTTTGAACAAATGGTAGTAAGTAAGGGTGCAAAGATCAGGAATCGATATATCCTAGGTCAGATATAACCTACTGAGCTACAGTTAATTAAGACAAATTCTTCTGATACTGAAGCTCCGTTTTTGGACTTGAACTTGTCAATAAGAAATGGCATAGTTTCTTCTAAAATTTATGATAAACAGGATTATTTTAATTTTGAAATAGTAAACTTCCCATTTCTTGATGGAGCTGTTCCTCGCTCACCTTCCTATGGTGTAAATATTTCTCAGCTTATTCGTTTTGCAAGAGTGTGTTCTAATTTTGATGACTTCAACAACAGAAACTTATTTTTAACTGCTAAGTTATTAAAACAAGGTTACAGATATCATAAAATTCGAAAAGCATTTGTTAAATTCTACCACAGACACTCAGGGTTACTTGTTAAATACAACATTGGGTTAAAAACTCTTCTGCAACAAGGCATATCAGAACATATATTTTATGGAGATTTAGTTTATAAATTCAAATGAATTGTTGGAAAACCTAATTTTGGTGATCTTTTCAAAAAGATTATCAAGCATTATATAAAGGTTGGATATAACTTGGATGTCATACGACAGTCTGCATGCTTGGTTAAAAACCAAATCACGGTTTATAGCTATGGTTTCCTCTTTAATTGCACGATGGTGGGTGAGGCCTCATACTCTATGACGGCTCTGACATAAAGCTTTAATCGAAATGTAATCCCAAAATGTTTACTCCTGAGATGTCTATTATGCCAAAATGTCTATCCCATAATGTCTACTGTACCAAAATGTCTACTCCCAAAATGTCTACTATGTTTGGAAGTAAACATTTGAAGGAAGCTCTTGGCAGACTGATGTTATAGATTTTTCTATAATTCTGGAACTTTAGTTGACATTTTTGGAAGAGACATTAATTTTTTTTTTTTATACTTCAAATTTTGTCTGTTTTATGAAAGACAGCAATACCATATTGTTTATGATACTTATATACAGTTAAAAGCAAAAATAAAAAAAAACATATAGATATAAAACATATGATTATAAAACATATAAATAAAAAAAAATATATAAACTGATTCTTTCACCTGCTACACACTGGTCAATGTAAAAGCACCGGTGGTTGCTACAACGAGCTGGTGGTGGCAGTTTTCCGCACTGATGCTGGGGTAAAAGGTACAAAATCTATACCTGTTGACTTTATGGTTTACTTATAAGTTTGCATTTATTTTATTTGTGATGACACCTGGCGCACAGACCATCGGTAACGTTGCAGTTTATGGCCCTGCCAAGCAATTGGTGATTTAATTCATGGTTTGGACGGCAAATCCAGCACAGTTCTGGAGTTTTGAAATGGCAGGTGCTTTTTCTAGTGTAACTGCCTAAATTGAGGGGAATATGCATGTCATAGCACAGCTGTTATCATATTTACATGTAATAACATCCAAAAAACGATTACCACCCTTGTATTTTTTTTCTTGGTAAACTAACAGACGTTTTAACAGGAATTTTATTACAACGCACTGGGAGCATTTTTGACGCATTGATACAACGCACTGATTGTTGCCAAGGTGTGCCATGGTTGCTGGAGCAGCCTCACCACAGCATTCACTGTTCGTATTAACGGTACACAAATCGCTAATTGAGCCAGCACATAATATTTCAGTACTGTGACGAAAACACAGGTGAGTCTGTGCAAATGTACAGACTCGTCAGAGCCTTCTCTGCATAGAAAAAATAGAGAGTAGTTATTGTTTTCGGGTGTTATTTCATGGGACTATGATAACATAGCTGCAGCTGTGCTTAGACATGCAGAATTCCCTCAAGTTAGGCAGTCACAATAGAAAAAAGCACCTGTCACTGTCAAACTCAATACTGTGTTGTATTTGTTGGTCAAACCATGAATTAAATCGCCAATTGCGCGGCATAGCCATATACTGCAATGTTACTGACGGTTTGTGCACCCAGTTTCATCAAAAGTAAAACAAATGCAAGCTTATAAAGAAATCATGCAGTCAATAGGCATAGACTTTGTGTTTTTTGTACACTTATGAAGGCTCAAGTGTGACTGCGAATGTGCAGACTCACCAGAGACGCTCCAGAGCTGGCCCTGTTCGCACTTTGATTGTGTTTCTGCCTATTTTTCAGATTTGCCCCAAAACTTTTAATTTGATGAAATTGTTCGTCCGTTATGATACAGAAGCCTCCATGCGAGCTTAACATTTTGTGCTTCAACAAAAGCAGAATCTAGGTCGAAGATTTGGTACCAGTAAAATGCATTTTAGCACCCAGTGGCTTAGGCTGGTGTCTTTTCTAAGGCGGTGGTTCTGTTGTTGTTGATTCGTTGTTGTATAGGATTCTGTAATTGTTCTATATTTTGTTACTTTATGTCCATTCTTGTTTTGTGATCATCTTAATGGGGAAGAGAGAGAGCTGGTTGCTTTGCTCAGTTTGTCTCCCTGGTGTCTCGTGATTATTGTGTGGCTATTCCTGTCGGTGCCATGGGTTTGTCTGCAGTTTGTGATTGTGTTATTCCTAATTATACTCACTTACCATTTTCGGGTGTCATTCATGCGAACAGCAATGGCCTTGGGGAGTCTGCACATTTGCTTGGTCTAGTCTGAGCCTTCGTCACAGCTCAGAATTCTCATGTGGTAGCTCAAATGGTGCTTAAATGCCATTTTATGCGAGCAGCGAAGGCTCTGGCAAGTGTGCACATTTCCACAGGCTTACCTTAGCCTTGGTCACTGTACAAAATCTCTGCATTAGTTAGATGGCCTCCATGCGAGCTGAACATTTCTTGTACCTCAACAACAGCAGAATCTAGGGCGAAGATTTGGTACCAGTAAAATGCATTCAAGCCCCCCGGTAGCTTAGGCTCCTGTCCGTTCTAAGGCGGTGGTTCTGTTGTTGTTGACTTTTTGTTTATTGTTACTCCCGTTATGGGAGTCTGTAATTGTTTTTCTGTTTTGTCGTACGTTACTTTACGTCCATTCTAGTATTGCAATTATCTTGATGGGGAAAAGAGAGCTTAATTTGCTTCCTGGTGTTGCGTGATGGTTAAGCGGCTCTTCCTCGCAGTGCAACGGGGTTGTCTGCGGTTTGTGATTGTGGTATTTCCTGATCATACTCACTTTTTTGTCTAAAATGGCAAAACTCCAAAACTGTGTTAGATTTGCAGTCCAAACTATGAATAAAATCACCAATTGCTTGGCAGGGCCATAAACTGCAATGTTGCCAATGGTCTTTGATCATTGCGTCATTTTGGGAGAAGACATTTTGGCAGAGTAGACATTGTGGGAGTAGACATTTTGGCACAGTAGGCAATATGGGAACAGACATTTTGGGAGTAGAATAACAACATCTACCCAAAACGTATCATCAGGTTATCATTTTTTCTGCTCTTCTTTTCTTTTTCTCTTACACACAATAACAAAAGAACCAACCTCAGCAAAATAAAAAACAAAACAAAAAAACAATATTAACAAAAACAAAGCTAAATTCCAAGATGGACTTAAATCTCTCTTGCGCCAATGACTTTCGGAACCTGAGTTCTATGTAGACTTGGTGTATAAATTGAAGAAGATTGTTGGCTCTAATAATTTTTCAGCGCAGTTTATTAAAATAATTGCCCATTATAAAAAGATCAACTATAACATTAATGTATTGCAACAGACTGCATGCTTGGTGGTCAACCCAGTCATGGTTGGCAACTTTGCTTTCCTCTTTGATTGCACGCTGGTGGGTTGGACTTCAGACTCTATGACGGTTCCGACTTAAAGACTTATCTATTGATGAGATGGTAGGGGCCTGATGCGTTGACTATTGTCAGACCCTCCAGGGTTTACCTGCTGGATTTCTTTTGTTCCGGTATTCAGTTTTATGTACTGTTGAGTCTTTATCTTTGCTTTATCTCCTTTTCATATCTTGATGTATATGTTCTGAGAGATGATGCATGGATAAGTTAGGGGTCTTTCATGCAAACCAAACATCTATGTGTCTCGATCCACATCTGAACTAAGGGTGAGGTTGGCGCCGTGTAACCAGTTTAAGCCCTCCAGTAAAAGTATTTTTACTGACCATTCCAAGGCGATGCTTTTTTGTGGATAGTTTTTGTTAGTTATTCTTCATGTTGGTGTGTGTTGTGTTGTAGTGTCTATTCCTTCTAGCCTTGTGGTCAACTGCTGGGAAAGGGCTGACCTCTTGGCTGTCGTGTTTGTTGTGTTTTGCCACTTTCCCAAATGTGTCCTGCATGGTCCACATCAGAATTAAGGGCGAGGTTGGCGCCGTAAAACTGGTTTAAGCCCTCCAGTAAAATGTTTTTACTGACCGTTCCAAGGCGGTACTTCTTTTGTGGATCATTTGTGTTACTTATGTCTTGTGTTTTTTATGCTTTCGCATCTGTTCATTGCTGCTTTGTGGTCACCTGCTAGGAAAGGGCTGACCACTTGGCTCTCGTTTGTGATGTTTAATTGTGTTTTTGTCACTTTCCCATGTGCTATCCTGGGTCAGGTGTGGTACTTGATTGTATCAATTCCTGATCATTGCCGCCTTTCTTACTTTAAAAGTGCCAAGTTGGTTTCAAACCCATGACTTTAAACTATCCACTACACTTCAGCAAAGCAGTCTACCATCTTATCACTGCACTTTTATGACAATGACAAATCTTAATGATAATAGAAGAATATATGAAACTGTGTGTCCTGTTACAACAATTAACAAAACATGCTCTGATGTCACTTCCAACGTATCCTTCAACTTCAGTATGTTTTTTTAAAATATAATTTGCGTATTTCCTTGATCTTATATGTCTATTTGGTTTTTGATGTTTCAGAAAATCATCTAAATTACTGTACGGCTCTTTAAACTGCACATTGGGTGACTTTACCAGCATAGGGACATCCAATAAATGACAAATGACACTAAGGAAAGCATGTTCAGACATGGAAACGTTTCCTCCTCCTGAGCGGGGATCAAACCTTGGCGGTTAGTGGGCTACTACTACTAATATACGTTATATATATACTACTACTACTATTCAACATACTTACTGGAGAAAGTCGTCAGACTTAAGCAATTCTGCTTCGTAGACGCCGACTGTCTAGTGGTGGGGGGAAAGCCAGTGCAGTTCTCAACTTTCGGCCAGGAAATACCCTGTGAAACCACCGCAATCTGGAAGGTGACAGTCAAACTATTGATACATACCACTGCAGGAACTATTTTGATAATTGTTTCACTAATTGACATTTTTGCTAGCGACGCTAGCGAGAATCGAACCTGCGTGGCAGAGGTATCTAGCTAGTCAGAGCTAAACACGCTACCCACTGAGCTATCCAGGCGCCTACTTATACTACTACTACCATAATAATAATAGTAATAATATGATAATAATAATGATAATAATAATAATAATGATAATAATAATAATAATAATAATAATAATAATAATAATAATAATAATAATAATAATAACAATGGCATAACGTTGAATGGAGAGCGCACATTTATTTGCCCACATCATAAATTCCAGTTGCCTCCCTTGTCTTATACTTGAGTTATTTTGGAAACGAAACAAAAACATAAAAAAAATGGGAACATCACAAAGCGTTTTTAATGAGCAAGAGCTCAATGATTATCAGGTTTGTGTATTTAATGACATCACACATTTATTTTGAGTATAGTAGCAGTCGAATCCAGTGTCTCCTGTTTAATTCAGGAATAATTTTCCTTTTCAATGACGTCAATGCAATGTTTATACAAGCGTAAGCTTTCCTAAGAGCCTGACTAGGGCTGCCACGTTTACGAAATTTGGTAAACGTTAACACGAGTTCTAGTAACCGAAACAACAGGTAAAAGACGCTGTGATTTGTCAACCCCTTCCCCCCCCCCCCCCAAAAAAAAAAAAAATATATATCCTGGCATATTCTATTTTTGTCGTTCTTGTGTTTTCGCCAGGTTGGGAACACTTCTATTTTGATCTGTTATAGTTCAATTGATCTAAAATAGACAGATTTGTCTACTTAAAAGCACTGAAATAATGCTTTATCTGCTCTGCGCAGCTGTTGCCAAAAAATTGCAAAATCATTCTCCAGCCAAACTGTGGCCTTTGTTGATGCAATCTTGATGGTGTAAAAGTTTTGATTTTTCATCGAGGAAATTTTTGCAGAAAACCCTTTTTTTATAAATTTGTCTGCTGATTTTGTTAGGAATTCAATTTACCAGATGAACTTTCAATAAGTGCTGTTGAAGCTTTCAGACTTCTTAAGACCAACATGTACACTGCCATTTCTGCAGCCTTTCTTTGACCCAGTCATGATGATGAGGACGACTGGGCTGCTGCAAATCAAATTTCCCACAACAGCATCCAAATGTATGGTGGCCAATAAGTGTCATGCATATTTAGAGAAATGGGTTAACAGTTATTATACAGTGCATAATCCAATTATTTTTGGTATAAAATTGCTTTAGTTTTAGTTTGGTTCCATTTATATATTTAATCTAAAACTCATGAATTCTATTCTCCTTATATATTTTTATCTAGTATTTTGTTTCTGTGTCAAAATATTAAAGAAATTTCAACTTTTTCACAGACAAAATATCATTTAAATAATTTGTAGTTGCCTCCCTTGACATGGTTACAAGAATTGGCTTTTTAAAACAAAATAAGCAAAACATGTTTTATGCAACTCTTAAAATTTGCACTGGGACATTCAAAACCCACAGGAATCAAGTCCTATTTACTCTTGTAATACAAACCTGAAGAAAAACACTGAAGTCACACACAATAAAGACTGTTTTCTCAAAAATACTAAAATTTTCTCTGTATATGGATGTCATTTATTTGCCTTCATACTTTTGGATGCTGTTAAGGGGTAAAATTAGATTTGCAGCGATACAAGTGACCTTATTGTCACCTTTCTGCCCAGAAATGAATGTGTAAACGTTGTTCTCAAGAAGTCTGTAAAGAATAACATTATTTACTGAAAATTCATCTCTTAAATTAAATTTTTAACAAAATCAGAAGACAACTTTATAAAAAAAAGGGTTTTCTGCAAAAATTTCCTCGATGAAAAATCAAAACTTTTACACCATCAACATCGCATCAACAAAGGCTACAGTTTGGCTGGAGAATGATTTTGCAATTTTTTGGCAACAGCTGCGCAGAGCATATAAAGCATTATTTCCAAAAAACGATTTTTTCAATAAAAAAGTAGAGGCAAAAGATCGATAAAGGTAACAGGATTTATCAAGTGAACTGCACTGTAATTTTCAGAAAAACACGTAATTAGGTCGAACAAGCGTCTCCATGATCAATAAAGAATTAGTCAGCTAAAAAGGGTAATTTCAAAACGAATATACCAATTCTTATAGGGCTAAAAACTTTTTTTTGAGAAGGTATTTTGGAAATTTAAGACATAAATTATTATTTCTTGAATGAAATTGCAACTAGATCCAGCTTTTTCCGCATTTTATCTTTACTTTATGAACTCTCGCTTCGATGCGTCCGGATTTTCAGACGTTCCAATACTCGTCACGAGCTAAAATTCCGATTCACCATGGTGCTCGAACTAACAGGAAGGGTCGAATTGACAGGAAGCAAGCATAACAAATAAACCGGTCCGTAGAATAACCGAAAACCACACATTAACTGAAAAACACCGAAAACCACTTAAAAAATCAAAGTTAAAGGGGGGAATTATGCCCTCCTAGTATTTGTTTTTAGTAATTTAGGTTTTAATATAAATCGTGAGTGTAAAATTCCACTCGCCCGCTCGCATTGGCGAGTTAACTTCTGGTTCGGGCAAGTAAAAATACCTGCCAAACTCGCCCTTACGGTCGAGTGCATTTTCTGACATGTAAAATGCATTTTATCCTTTAGCGAAGACTAAACGAAGTTACACTACAGATTGTGGATCTTTTTCATCGTAAACTGGATGTTTATATCTGACTGTTACAACTACGCATGCGCATTTTCAGACACTGGTTGCAGTTAACTCCCCAGCGGCCGCCTTTCAGTAGAATTTATTCGCCGGGCCTCCACTATACGGGGAGTTTGACCACAGTCCGCAAATTCAGACATTGAACACGGCATTTTTGTTTACATCAACACCGGTCAAATAGTACCACATTTTGCTGCCCAAATTAAATGTCACAGCAAGGTATAAGATCGTTTTAAGGGAAGAAAATAGGGTGAGGAGATAATGAGAGACAGAAAAAATGAAGCCTCAGCAGAAAGACTATGATAAAAACACTATTTAAACTGAAAAATAATATATATTTATCAATATGATTCAAGTACATAGATGGTATGATCAGTTATTAGGGGCGAGTTATAATGTCATGAGGGCGAGTAGCTTTTTCCACCCACTAGTCCTGCAGGGTGAGTGAGTAAAAAATAATTTTACACCCCTGTAAATTATTTATGATATTTTGTTACAAGGTATATGTTGAAGCACAGGAGCTTGAAGTTCTATCCTAAAATCATTCTAAACCCTAAAACCGAAAATCTCATAATGTGACATTGTGAGCTTTTGGTTTTGAGGCTATAGGGGTGATTTAAGGATCGAACTTCAAGCTCCTGTGGTTGAAGCCACTTTTTCATGGATTTATAAAATTATAACGTATAGCGGTTAGCAAAAAGCTTAGTTCCTGGACCGAAAACCAATATCTATATAAAATTCAAGCACTTTAGAAATTTATAAAGCTTCAATATAACATTTGTATAAAATTCAATAATTAAGCCATTTTTATACCCCGCCACTAAAGTGTGGCGAGGTATTATGTTATACCCTTCGGTGTCTGTCCGTCCGTCCGTCCGTCAGTCCTCACCATTTCCGATCGATAACTTGAGTATTTATTCACGGATTTTTTTCAAATTTTGCATACATATTGTTATCGGCGATGAGTGGTATGGGATTGTTAATGGGCAAAATCCGTCCATTTTTAACGGAGTTACTGCCCTTTTTCGTATTGGAAAAATGGTTTCTGGCCTGTTATTCCTTTACTATTGATGATATCTGAATGAAACTTCACAGATATGTTGCACATCAAAGGTTACATATTTTGACTAAGGACCGTCACTCTGACCTTCCCAGTTTGTGAGTTATCCGCCCTTGATAGGTCTGAAAAAAGGTTTTTGACCTATTGTTCCTTTACTATGTGGAATATCTGAATATAACTTCACAGATATGTTTCACATCAAAGGTAACATATTGTGACTAAGAACCGTCACTCTTACCTTTCCCGTTTGTGAGTTATCTGCCCTTGATTGAATTAAAGAATGTTTTTTACCCGTAGTTCCTTTACTATGTGGAATATTTAAATGAAACTTTACAGATATGTTTCACATCAAAGGTTACATACTGTGACAAAGAACCATCACTCTTACAGTGATTTTGTTACAATTTTACAGTTAAGAGTCCTGGGACTCATTACCTGCAAATATCATGAGTCCCCAAATGAAAATTGCGAGTCCCAAAATTTTGGGTCGAGGGAGCTCTTATATTGCATTGTGTTTGTACTATTTACCGTTTATGTTAATTCATTATAATTATGAATTGAAATGAATAAAAGCTTTAAAACAGTATGTAGGGTTCAGTTGTTTATTTATTCAGGTGCAGTATTTGTAAAACAGCAGCACACTGTTTGACTGGTTGCATTTCAAACACTTGAAGTGAGGTGTGATTAGAATCCTACTTAGAAAAAAAAATAACAAACAAACACACATAACTGAGAAGTCAAAAATAGAAATCCAAGAAAAAAAGCAACAGCTTGTGACTAGATGAGTGCTATACCCTGTAACCCAAGGGTGGACTTAACCAATGTACAGGCTATCAAGCATGTCCAGAATATTATCCAGCTTTACTGAAATGAAAAGTATCTGACCATGCACTTCTACAGTCTACAGAAGAGTTTATTTCGGGTCCGTGGAAACACCCCAAACCACCCCAAAACACCCCAAACCACCCCAAACCACCTCCAAACCTCATCTAAACCATCCCAAACCACTTTCTTAACACCCAGAATATGTTTTTATGATATCATCAATGATTGAAGAAGAAATTTAAAAGCATTTTTATTACGTTGACCTGCCATGTTAGCCCCAAACCACCACCAAACCACCCCAAACCACCTCCAAACCACCCCAAACCACCTCTAAACCATCCCAAACCACTTTCTTAACGCCCAGAATATGTTTTTGTGATAGTATCAATAAATGAAGAAGAAATTTGAAAGCATATTTATTACGTTGACCTGCCATGTTAGCCCCAAATCACCACCAAACCACCACAAAACACATCTAAACCACCCAAACCACGTCCTTAACATCCTGAATTTGCATCTGTGATATTATCAATAATTTCAGAACAAATGTAAAAGCGTTTTTATTACGTCGACCTGCCATGTTAGCCCATGGATGAGCTGGAAGAATAGATTTTTCAGGAAGAAGAGTGTCGAACATGATCGACCATATTGATTTTTTTTATTTTCTATTTTCTTTTAATCTCATCCATGGTTTCCAGCCAGCACCAAACGTGGAGGTATGACTAGGTCTTGTTGTAAAAAATGCAGGAAATGACTTGAACTACTACAAAATTTCCTAAACATTCTTTACAACCATTCACTGGCCTTTTTTTTTTTTTTTTTTTTTTTTGTTCAAGAATCCAGACAGTCAGTATTACCAATGATTTTTAACTTTTGTATTCGATGCTCAACAGACATTAAATTGCATGCTTTCATTGTGTTCTTTTACATTTGTTTTAGGTGCTCAAAAGAAGCGTCTCATTGATACCGTTCTTTTAAATACCCAAACATATGTTTTGGTTGTGATTATGGTATTTTGCACATTAGTTCTGGGTTCATGAATATTTTTTACATTTGTTTAAGGTGCTCAAAAGAAGCGCATTTTTGTCAATACGAGTATTTTGAGTACCAAAAACAAATATTTTGATTGAGAAAAAAGACATAAGAAATAAGTTCACCCAAAATTTTCAATGATTTTTAATGATTATGATTTATAACATTTGTTACCAGTTCTCAAAAGAACCGCGCCGTTGAAACGGTTCTTCTGAGTACCGAAAACATATGTTTTCATTGAAAGATTAGACAGTTCACATTATATTTACAGAAAATATCACGTCTTATTTTATGATATTTCGGTAGTTAACATTTGTTTTGGATGCTCAAAAGAATCGTCTCATTGATACGGTTCTTTTGAGAACCCACAACGTATGCTTTATTTTGAACCAAATAGACATGATTATTAACATTTGTGTTGGGTGCTCAAAAGAACCGTCTCATTGATACGAATCTTTTAAATGCCCATAACATATGTTTTCAACATGGAATTTCACCTATGACACTTCACATTATTCCTTCTCATTTTTCGCGTACTGGCCGGCATGAAGCCACAAGACCTTTTATATTTCATATTTCACCAATGGAATTTCACATATTAGACACTTCACATTATTCCTTCTCATTTTTCGCGTACAGGCCGGCATGAAGCCACAAGACCTTTTATATTTCAAATTGCCGCTATTTCACCAATGGAATTTCACATATTAGACACTTCACATTATTCCTTCTCATTTTTCGCGTACAGGCCGGCATGAAGCCACAAGACCTTTTATATTTCATATTTCACCAATGGAATTTCACCTATGACACTTCACATTATTCCTTCTCATTTTTCGCGTACTGGCCGGCATGAAGCCACAAGACCTTTTATATTTCATATTTCACCAATGGAATTTCACATATTAGACACTTCACATTATTCCTTCTCATTTTTCGCGTACTGGCCGGCATGAAGCCACAAGACCTTTTATATTTCAAATTGCCGCTATTTCACCAATGGAATTTCACATATTAGACACTTCACTTACATTAAGATTGAATCACGCAAACAGTTTTGACCCAGATCAGGCCCGATAAACCGTCGGGTCTGATCTGGGTCCGACCTGTTAGTCTCTCTGGTGGTAATATTTATCCTTATTAGACCCAACAGATTGGACCCAGATCAGAGACTTGATACAACGCTGGGTCTGATCTGATTCCTTTACTGTTTGACACTCTGATTGTAATATACGTCATTAATGGACGCAGTAACTTTTGCCTACTAGTGTCGCCTGTTGATAACCTTGGCCAACAGTTTAGACCCAGATCAGGTTCGATACAACGTCGGGCCTGATCTGGATCCAAACTGTTTTATTATTTTGTTGAGAAAAAAATGTTTACCACCTTTTTTTAGTTCTGACATTTAATGGTCGTTTCTTAGCTTGAGGCTTTTTAGCTGTCCCTTGAGCTCTATTTGGTACAGAAATTATTCCATCCTTGGAAGTAATGTACTTTTGCTTCTGCTGTTTCTTCTTGTCGCATAGGAAAGATTGAAAAATTGTCTGTTTTTCTTCTTCTGATTTACATCTCCAAACAGAGCCATTGACCGAGTAGTGTCTTTCTGCGCTGGCAAGACGATAGTTCCCAGTGTCATGTAGAGCGCTTCTGTAGTCCGAAAAGTGTAATTTTGTCTCCTTGTGCAGTTTCTCTATCAGTTCTCGAGTGGAAGTCGGTCGCCAGTTTACCGATATTTAAAGAATGTTATTTAAAGATTCAGCATTATTATTTGTCCATAGCTTTTTTTCAACTCAAAAGCATTTGTTGAGCGTGAATGTCGACTTCTGCGAACTCTGCTCTAATAGGACGTCTGCCGTAGTCTTTAAATGGAGGGAGCCTTTTCAACTCTCGTCGTGCCGCAAACGCCAGACCTTCCGCGCCAAAGACAGAGGACCACTATAAAGAAAGCAAAGAAGATGTCAAGTGTGAAATGCATAAGATCTAGAGCCTGTGCAGTATGCATTTCCAGCGGTATTCAAATAGAGCAGTTTTTAATATGTCATATGTTTAGGCTGTTTTCAGTTTTGGTAGGTTCTCCCTATGATTTCGCTCCTGGTAGGAAAGTACACAGGTACTTACATATTTAACCTATTTAGCGGCGACTTAATTTTGACGTCTGCTGATGTGAATATAGTTTTGCTCGCAGTGAATTTTGTTGTCTGCTGGTAACTCCAACAGCGATCTATTGAGTTGTTCTGTTCTGTTCCCATTTTTCAAATTAATTATAAAACGAAAAGTGTGCCGGTGCTCGTGCCTAACTGAGCCTTACGTTACGTTTTCCCTTGGAACGCTCGAGGCGTTAATTGTATATTGCATGACACGTGCCATCACAACTTATAGTGCTGCAGCAGACCTACCATATTGTGACACATACCAGTCCCCACAGGGTAACAAGCAGCAACATATATCATATTAAAGTTCAGAGCCTTGGGAGTTCAAAATTACATGATGCCACTGTCAGGACTGAGGGCGAAATTTTTTACGGCCCTTCAACAGAGGGTACCCCTAATACCCTAGTCTAAAGCCCTTACTGATAAATGTATTAAATGTGCTGCAGTATATTCGTGATAATGGACAGTTTGATACAACACTAAACAGAAATGATAATATTAATTAATAAAACGTCAGTTCCATGTAAACGTTTCTTGTCCACAGTCACGAAAAAGGTCAACAAGTGCAAAAGTCACGAAAACATATGACATTGTAAAATATTGATGATACTGTTGATTTGTTTACCTTAATACATATCGTAAATAAAAACTGGTCATTCAACATAACATTTTATTCAATTGGCTTGTAAATAATCGCCACTGTAGGTTATAGTTCACTTGGAAATAAAAAGAATACGGAAACTTAGTTGTGAAAAAGCAACAAATTTTAATCTGTACTTTAGCAACTTTTCCATAAAAATAACACTGATTTTGTGCAAATGAGTCAATAAATATTATAAAAGGAAAATATTGTTTGTTTGTTTTTTGACTGATTGAATTATCAATTGATTGATTGATTTATTGATTGATTGATTGATTGATCAATTTTGTATTGCTATTTAATTATTCTGACCGTTTATATTGGGTTAAAATATATACAAACAGTGTAAATGACTTTGGTTTGAAGAAATATTTACAGTAATATGGAATTTACGGGCATTTAAAGGTTTGTAGATAGAACATTATGCCCTAAAAATCGCCTTCTGCGTTCAGTGCTATAGTGTTCCATATTTTCCTACAGCTTATTATTCTGTTTATGGAGTCAATTCATAT
This sequence comes from Loripinus fragilis, assembly GCA_964019695.1. Taxonomy (NCBI): domain Eukaryota; kingdom Metazoa; phylum Mollusca; class Bivalvia; order Lucinida; family Lucinidae; genus Loripinus; species Loripinus fragilis. The sequence goes on from OZ026518.1 coordinate 106,993,049, forward strand.
ACTTTTCTGAACAAAAATGATTATTTGTACCTAAAAGTAGCAGTTTTAGTCATTTATTTGGCATAACAGTAACAAACGGCATGGATTATGCCATTAACATTTATGCAAGGGAGGTAATTTGTTTCTACAGTTAATTTTTCTGTCAATAGGGTCAATTTATATAACATTTTAGACGGGACTGATTATTCGGACCTAAAAGTAGCAGATTTAACCATTGATTTGCAATTACATCGACAAATTACTTCAATTAAAGCAGTTTAGATATGTGTAAGGGAGTTAATCTGTTTCTACAGCTTATTATTCTGTCCATCGATCAATTTGCGTTATATTTCTGACTGAGCGGATTATTTGGACCTTTAAGTAGCCAATATAGCCATTAGTTTGTCATAAGAGCGACAAACCGCTTAAATTTAGGAAATTTAAATTTATGTAAGGGAGGTAAGTGCAATTTTTAGCAATTTCTCCAAGGGAAGTGACTTTATGTAGATAGAACAGTATGACACTGAACTCAGCCAGTCACGTGACATAATCGTCATTGGCCATTGGATGAAAATCACTTAGAACACTATAGTACTGAACGAAATCGTATTTTTGTAGATAGAACAGAAACGCACAGCGATTTTAAGCTTACTGGGAGGAGATAGGCAAATGAAACAGAACATTTGATCCCCTTTCCAACGGTATGCATAACTCATTTTTTACCAAAATGTCACTTAGAACACTATAGCACTGAAGCGACGAATTGTACGGCGAATTTCCAATTTCTATGGCAGAACAATCATTGCAAGTGTATGGCGCATCGGACTCATTAAAAAACTTAAATTCAGAAGCGGTCAGACCCTCGCAGCCAGTGTGATGCCATCGCCTGCAAGCATCACAACATATAGACTCGGACTTGCAATTCCGCCGACAAGAACCGCAAGGCCAAAAAGCGGATCTTTGAGTTGACACAATTTTGCGTTTTTTGAGAGGCATAATTCCAGCATAAATAATACCTGAAATGAATTGCTCGAAAAAGTTACAGTTTATATATGAAAAAGTGAGCAAACAAAAATCAAACCGTGAAATTACTTACTTATTCTAATTGCTTGTTTGTTCAATTGTGCAACCAGCCGAAAGTAAACAAGTACTAATTAGCTACCGAAATCCTGAGGATTAAAGGTGCATCACATGTTTGATCTTTAATTTAATCTGCGACAGTTATTTTATTCTTTAAACTGATTAGGATAATTGATTGCTTGCAAACAAGCAGTCGAAATTAAATACGGACTAATTAGCTTCCGAATAACGATTAAAGGCGCATCACATGTTTGAACTTCACAATGAACGGTGTGAAGCGAAAAAAGGGGATTTACTGTTTGTGTGTGTGTTGGTCCAGAGAGAGAGGGGTGGGGGGGGGAGAGAGAGAGAGAGAGAGAGAGAGAGAGAGAGAGAGAAAGAGAAGGAAACAGAGAGGGGGAGGGTGTGTGTGAGTGGGCTTGTTTGCATCCAGGGAGACTGGTCTGAGGTGGTTTGGGGTGGTTTGGAGGTGGTTTGGGGCTAACATGGCAGGTCTACGTAATATACGTAATACAAATGCTTTTAAATTCATTCTTCAAGTCTTCATACTATCACAAAAACATATTCTGGGTGTTTAGAAAGTGGTTTGGTGTGGTTTAGATGTGGTCTGAGGTGGTTTGGGGTGGTTTGGAGGTGGTTTGGGGTGGTTTGGTGGTGGTTTGGGGTTAACATGGCAGGTCTACGTAATATACGTAATACAAATGCTTTTAAATTCATTCTTCAAGTCTTCATACTATCACAAAAACATATTCTGGGTGTTAAGAAAGTGGTTTGGTGTGATTTAGATGTGGTTTGGGGTGGTTTGGAGGTGGTTTGGGGTGGTTTGGGGTGTTTTGGGGTGGTTTGGGGTGTTTCCACGGACCGCTTCCTTTCAGCTTTTTTAGCTCATAGATTCTTCTGTCTTTGGATACCTTCCATTTTATTAAAGCTGCATTAAAGTCAAAGACCTCTTTCTTGTTAAGAATGGCTTTATTACTGCTTTGGTCTTTCATTTTCTTAATCTGATCAGCATGATAGATTTTTACTCTCATTAATTTCTGCTGATTTTCAATGGTCAGCCTATTTCTAAATGTTGTCAGAATTCGATTCTGCACTGAGAATTCTCTCTCACACCCAGCTGTGTGTACACTTGAGGTCAAAGCCAACCTTGCAAGGACACTCAAATTAGGGAATTCTGGGTGAAATTTAGCAATTAGATGCCACAGTTTCCACATTTGGTCTCTTGGATACTGCTCAGCAACAACAGTTCTCTTTAGGAGACTCCATTCTTGAATGGTGGTATCAGCATCAATCAATGGTTCAGATGTATTCTGTTTCTCTTCACCATTCTCCTTCCACAGCACTGTTTGTGGTTTACCTTTTTATGCTCATTTGTTTCCGTATCGGTTGGTTGGTTGGTTTCAGTGGTGTGAGCATCATCTCCCTTTTTAGTTGGTTCTTCAATGTTGCCCTTTGACAAAAATCCCGTTTGCATCAACGTTTTTTGACGGTTGTCAACCTTTAACCTTTTATTTGTAGGCATGTTTATTATGGTTAATCAGGTACAGGTGAACTCGCTCGTTATTGGCTATTCTTTTAAATACACAGATAAAATAAAGTGTTTCAGTGCGACATCGCACATGAGTCATTAGATTGGTTCCCCTCGTTCATTTTCTGTTTCCGCGTATATGCTGACTAAGAGCAAGCTGATTAATGCTGAAAGGGAGACCAGTCTATTGCATCATGTCTTGTGATTAGCTAGCCAAAAGCCAATAAGCCAATCAAAATCGCCGTAATAAACGCATTAGTAAACGGCGCAACGGTAGAAAACATTCGTCAAAACTCGGATGTTTCCGTCACGTCCGTAACTCTAACATTACCTCGTCTGTATGAAGTAGGTTGATATGCGTCTACTCCTCTACCAAAAATAAAGAGGCTCTCGTCCGGCGATTTACCACTTCCGCGCGTCTAAAGCAAAATCTTATGAACGCTAGATTTAGACAAAATTATGAGTAATTCAATGATAGAAAAGCCAAGTTTCCATTTTTAGAAAATTAATTAAAGGTTTAAAATATAAAATATGGACAAAGAGCAAAATTAGACTTTGTACGAAAATGGGAGTGTGTATGTACGTCACAACGAGTTCACGTGATACGTCGTATTCAAAATGTCTGCCCCCGTCGCTAAAAGACAATCAACAGACGGGAAATGAGAAATATACATATTTTACCATAGCTTCACGATTCAATTTGATAATTTGGAGGAAATAAACGTTGGTCATTTTCGCCACAAACAAATTCAGCAGCCCCACGCACCTGCTTGATCATAAAACTGAATGAAGCGTAGTATTTTCAATTAGCTTTTACTCGATGCCAATATCTACGTTCTTTCGATGCTTTCAGCAGTGCGATTAATATGTCACTCATTGATATTCGCTGATCCAGATGTATGTGGTGGAGGTGGGAAGGGGTATGGGGCAGGGAGTGCGGACCTCCCTGGAAAATCACAATAAGAAGTAAAACCTGTCTTAAGCAGTTACTCAAAAATGTTTTGAGTAACTGCTTAAGACAGGTTTTACTGTATATCATTCGTAGGCTCCGGCCATTTTTTGGGGTCTAAAAATTTTGAATTTCAATAATTTATGGGGTATTCAGAAAAAATAATATTTTTTGGGGTATGAAAATGTTTTGAGTAACTGCTTAAGACAGGTTTTACTGTATATCATTCGTAGGCTCCGGCCATTTTTTGGGGTCTGAAAATTTTGAATTTCAATATTTTAGGGGGTATTCAGAAAAAATAATATTTTTGGGGGTATGAATATTTTGTGGATATTTTTTTGGCATCATCACAAAATTGGACTAGTTTTAGGGGTCTTTTCTATGTATTTCTAGGTGTTTTTTTTTAAGGTAAATGTACAGAATGAGTATAGTTTTTGGGGTTGCAAAAATTTCAAATATTTTCCTGATATTCCCAATATTTTTGGGGGGTAAACTGTAGATGCTGGGCCCAAGCCTATGTATGAAGAAAAAATGAGAGTACCCACACTGGGGGTCTAATCCAGTGGTGGATCCAGAGTGGGCTCGTGGGACCCCCCCCCCCCCCACACACACACACACACTTGAGACAGGGAAAGGCCATATTATTAATATGTAAAAAAAAAAAAAGTAGGGAGAGCCAGGATTCGAACCAGCGTGAGAAAAATACATTGGTTTAGATGACCTGGACGTTATCGACCGCGCTACTGGGGCGCTACTGTCAATCCTAATCTAAACCAAAATGTGCTATGTTTCTTGATGTATTTACCTGCTTATAAGACCGACCCATAGTAAATGGTTTCATGAAATTATAAAAATAAATAAGATTGTATGGAGCAAAATAATTTTTGTTGTCTATTATTATCTATTGTAACCACACTTTCTCAAAGCTATTGTTGTGGGTACTGAAAAGAACCATCTCAATGAGATGGTCTTGACATTTTTTGTACTTATTTATCTATTTTTATTTATCTATCTAATTATTCACATTCATGTATTTGTTCACATTTTTTTTTATTCATGTACGAGTTGTTCATATGGGCTTAAGTACTTTTGCAATGTTGAAAAGTTGGCAATATATATGTTGTTAAGCGGGAGATGACGTCACATCATTTGACGTTACCTTAGTCACCCTTTGACATACCAGCGTCTCTGACAAAGTTAAAATGTATAAGTACCAGTATGCAAAATTTGATCAAAATATATGTGTAGTCCAAGAATTATGAGCATTTTCACTAAAAGACCATGACCGGCCAAAATTATGCTTGGCAAACCCTCATCACCAAATTGCCTGCCAGTGATGTAAAATAAAAAATATGCAAAATTTGTTCCAAATATACCATGTGGTTCAAGAGTTATGAGCATTTCCACTTACTGACTACAACCTGCTAAAACTATCAAATACAGTACAACTTCTAATGGAAATTCTAGTCATTTCATGCAGACAATCAGCTCGTATCTAGTAAAGATATCTGTCAATGTAGTTAACTATTGCACAATCATAACCTGGTACAAAAAAGTCATAGATAATTGTTTTTGTGATGGACAAAGTTCCAAGGGAAATAACTCAAAGAGTATAAATGACAGAGTTACTATTCTTGCACTCTGCAAGTCGACTCATGTTGGTTTCGTACTTGAATAAAGTTTCGTGAATATAGCTTAAGCAGTTTTCAAGTTATAGAGCGGACACGATTTGTGACAGACAGACGGACGCCCGGGGAAAAACAATATGTCTCCTGACCCTGAAGGGGGAGACATAATGATGCTCAGCAAACCCTTGTCCATCAAAAAAGGCTGTTACACATGCCAGTGGTTAGATAATGTTGACATGCATTTGTATGCAAAATTTGATCAGAATATATCATGTGTTTCCAGTGTTATGAGCATGTATTCACTAACTGAAGAACGACGTACTGACTGACATAGTGATTATAGTCTGCTCAGCAAACCCTTGTCAATCAAAAAAGGCTATTACACATGCTAGTGGTTAGATAATGTTGTATGGAAAATTTGATTTGAAAATAACATGTGGTTCAAGAGTTATGAGCATATATTCATTAAATGATAATGGACAGACTCACATAGTGATTACAGTGCATACCCAAGGGTTCTGCAATTTAATTTTAGCTCAATATCTTAGGAATATCATGATGGAATTAGACCAAAATTTGCATAATGTATTGATATAACAAGATCTAGGTCATTTCAGGAAGACTTTCTCTCTCATACAATGACCCAAGGGGAGCATCTGTGTTGCTATTCACAGCAGGTCCCAGTTAAAGTTTTGGGAGTCTGAATTCAATAGCCTGCATCAGGGAAAACTCAGGCAGAGGAAACTAATATAAACTTAGGCACTACATAGATGCTGACATGAGCACTTTTGAAGTTTCTCTCCCTCCTTGACGGTCTATTCATCGAGCAATCCATGCATGTATATGTATCTATCCCTACCCCTGCTTACATATCATAACCTGAGGCTGCTCTGCCAATTGAACTATACTAACTTGTCAAAATCTGAGCTTTTTAAGAAAAGTTTGCAAGATTTGAAATGAGACACAGCTTGTATCTTTCTCCCTTCTCAATGGGTTTGCCTTAAAGAAAGGTCCTCCCTTGTATGTTAAATTTGTGATATTGCCAATTTCTTAACAATTTAAATCCCATAGTGAATTCCTGAAATAATGATATGTCAGCATCTAGGTAGTGTCTAAGTTCATATTAAGTTAAGATACATGTTTTGGGTGCTCGAAAAAAAATCTCATCAAGACGGTTCTTTTGAGTATCAAAATTCAGTATTTTTAGATTGAATTTCTATGGAATCTCGTAAACAGGGCTAACACTGATCCCTTCCAGATCAAGCACTAGCCAGATATCACATCTGGGCCAATTTCTCATCCTAATCCTCTCCTTTGCTCTTCCTTCATTATCATAGGTCCAGATTAAGGAATGTTTTATGCATAAAATTGTAACTATTTTCTTATTTGTGTTAAAACATTTTACTTCCACCAAGATTTGAATCTTGAACACTCACTCCAAGAGTGAGTATGTTTTCTATTACACCACGGAAGCTAATTTTGTTGTACTGGCTAGATTTCTATTTTTGTTACTATAATTTTGATTTATCCAAATCAGTTTCCAGCTGCCAACTTTTTTACTTCCACCAGGATTTGAACCTGGAACCCTCACTCCAAGAGTGAGTATGTTTTCTATTACACTATGGAAGGTAATTTTGTTGTACTTTGCTAGATTTCTATTAAATTTTGTTAATATAATTGAAGCATCCAAATCAGTTTCCAGCTGCCAACTCTTTTTTACTTCCACCAGGATTTGAACCTGGAACCCTCACTTCAAGAGTGAGTATGTTTTCTATTACACCATGGAAGCTAATTTTGTTGTACTGGCTAGATTTCTATTTTTGTTACTATAATTGATTCATCAAAATCATTTTCCAGCCGCCCAACTTTGTACTTCCACCAGGATTTGAACCTGGAGCCCTCACTCCAAGAGTGAGTATGTTTCCTATTACACCATGGAAGCCAATTGTGTTGAAATGGCTAGATTTCACTAAAGCAGTGTCAGCATCAAGGCTTTTATTCCCTTACAGTGCTAATTAATTTGTTACAATGAGTTCAACTCTAAATTTTGAAATTCAACATAGGTTTTATTAATAAAAATGTGAAAGTTTTATGATTTCGATAATGAAAAATGGCTTTTTTTTCAACATTTAATATGCATTGAATTTCATTAATTACAAAAAAAAATGCCATTTTAAATTTCCATTCATACTCTCTTGCTGGAGAAAATTTGAATGAGTAAAGTGTCAAAATTATTTTCTATAATATGAAATTAAATGTGAATATTTTCAAATCCTTGCCAAATGATTTAAAGCACATTGTGAAAATAGTGTATCTAAAGCATAAAGAAAACTAGAAATGTGTCAATGGGACACGGATGCCTCCGCTGTTGCCAAATTTGTCTTAATAGGGAATTGTCATTAACAAAGGGCAATAACTCCCGAAGGCATGATGCGATATTGGCCATTCTGAAACTTGAACACACTATGGCACTCAATAATGTGACCAAGAATCAAAACTATTCATGTTAGAGAGTAGACGTCGTTTCATCCGATGATTTTTCATAAACTAAGGGCAATAACTCCTTAAAGCATGGTGCCATATAGACCATTATCAAACTTGAAAAAGACATCATGGTACTACACAGTTTGACAAAGTTTCATTAAATTCTGATCAAAACTATTCGACTTAGAGGGTGAATATAGTTTAAAAAGGTGAATTTTCATAAACAAAGGGCCACAACTGCTGAAAGCATGGTGCGATATGAACCATTATCGAACTTGAAGAAGACATTATGGTACTTAACAATGTGACCAAGTTTCATAAAATTCTGATAAAAAATATTCGACTTAGAGAGCGGACATCGTTTAAAACCGTGAATTTTCATAAACAAAGGGCCATAACTACTGAAAGCCTGGTGCGATATGGACCATTATCGAACTTGAAGAAGACATTATGGTACTAAACAATGTGACCAAGTTTCATAAAATTGGGATCAAAAGTATTCGATTTAGAGAGCGGACGTCATCGGGACAGACGTATGTACTTACGTAAGTATTGACAGGGGTAACACTTAATGCCCCGGTCATTATCATGGCGGGGGCATAATAATCATAAATGTACTTAAAAAGTGGAAGAAGAAAAAAACAGCTTTGTCAATAATTTAAACCTTCATTCAATGTAGAGAAACAAGGTTCAATGGCAAAATACTTTTTCTCAAGAAAATTTGAATGAAATGTCAGGGGTGTGGAAATAACAAAATTTTCTACTTGTCCAGGGACAAGTAAAAAGCCAAAATTTTCTTGTCCATAGAATATTTTACTTGTCCATAAGAACAAATTAGCTTATACCTTACTGTGCTTAAACTACATGTATTTATTCTTTCAAAAACAGTATGAAATCAGATCAACTCTTGTAAACAGTATGGATCCTGATCAGCTGGATTCTCTTGAAAACAGTGTAGATCCAGATCAGCTGGCTTCTGAAGAAGCCAGCTGATCAGGATCCACACTGTTTTCAATGCAAGATGTGAACTTGTAATAATTAATCAAAATATGAAATACAGAATTGTATTAACTTAACAGCACCCTAAAAAAAAAAAGCAGTGTATTTGCGTAAATACGCAATTAAAATCATCAAAAAAGCAATTGAAATGAAATGTGTGCGTACCGAAAAGCAATTCTAATGATTGGTATGCAATTACATGGGATGTCATTGCATACCATTTGGTCCATTTTGTTTCCACACGCTCGAATGTCAACAAGGGGATGAGATTTGCTTCAGGTACAATAAAATCTGTGAGTTTGATACTTTAGAAAGGCAGACGATGAGAGTGAATAAATATGCAAGCACATTCCCGATGGCTTCATGCAATAAGTAAAGTTGTAATCACATAAAAAGAAAATGTGGCATAAAAAATATGAAAATACGCAATTGTTTTTGCAAGTACGCAATTGAGGATAACTAGGTTGCGTAAGTACCCAATTGACCCAAAAGCTTATCTAGGGCGCTGAACTTAATACAGTTGTACTTGTCCAAGGACAAGTAAATAGAAATTTTCAACTTGTCCTGAATGAAATGGGACCAGGTCGGACAAGTCAAGCATGGTATTTCCACAGCCATGGAAATGTCATATTTTCTGAAAATTAAAATTCTCCAAATTGTGACACCCATGAACATGTAGGCCTCCAGATAAGAGTCTCAGTAATAAAAAATTATTTCCAAAGGAATTATCTCAATGAGATGGTTCTTTAAATGTTAGAATTGATGGATTTATAAGGAATTTTATGCTCAAAATATTTGCTTAACTGGACCTATGGCACTTATTCTTTTATTTCAATCATCAGAAGGGGTCAAGGAACAAAATTTATTTTTCTCAAAATTTAACTTTATGCTATGGATTCAGCAAAACATTCTTGAGGCCCATCCAGGGGTTTGGGAAATGGAGGAACAAGGTGAATTTTATGTTTGGGGTACAGGAGTGGAGATAAGTAATTTCATTCAGGGGAATAAGGAAACAGCCCCCCTAACCAACCCCTGGGAGGGTCTGTGGGGAGATGAATGGGAACAAACCTTGGCAAACAGATAAAATTAGGAGCTCAGAGGTAGACACAAGGCAGTGCCCCTGGTGAGGCCCAAACCGGCAGCCCCTCGATCTCGAGTCTAGCCCCGTCTGGCGACTGAAAAAAATGTTGAATGTGTTGTAAAGAATCAAAACATGTAATGTAACACTGGTGACTTATCTAGGGCCCGATCCATGGGTCCTAGAGTTTGATCCCCGGATGAGACTGAGCTGTGACCGTGTCTCCATGACCTTAGAGCTCTGCTGCCTGCTGGTGGGGTTTTAAACACTCTGAAACTGCTCGGGGGGGGGGGGGGGGGGGGGTGGGGGATAGGTATGTTGCGTTGTCGTCCTTGAGCAAGACAAATTTACCCTAGCTTAGTACTGGTTCAACCCAGGAAGACCCGTCCCTGTTTAACTGAAAGATTGTTGTTGGGACGTAAAGAATCAAATCAAACAGTAAACAAACAAAATAGTATGTGTGGGCTGTCTTCTTGTGAATCTCCTTATCTGTCAATGCAAGATAAAACGTGAAATCTATTTCACTCGATATTTGGCAGCACAAATATGTGTTGTCGTTCAAACCTTGTAAAAACTGTTACTCACTTCATGACAATATGGCAAATATCAACATTATATTAGTTGCAGCTATTGATAGCGAGTATTTTGCCATTATTTTTGCGAAGCGACCGATGTTGTTGTGGCCGCCATCTTTAAAAGCGAAAGTAGTTCCAATATGGCGACGTCCGATATACAGCCGAGTCAATGACGAAGGCTCTCGTAGTCATACGAGGTTTGCCGAATGGGTAGAAAACTAACCAGTTAAAAACGTCCAGGAAAACAACAAACGGAGACGAAATTAACGAAAACGCACTTGCCAGAAATTCTATGCGTCCCACGGATTCACATACTTTTAAACAGTGCGTCCTAAAAACGTGCGTCCTAGACGCAGGACGCGCAGGTAACAAAATCACTGTCTTACCTTTCCAGTTCATGAGTTATCTGCCCTTGATTGATCTGAAAAATGGTTTTTGACCTGTAGTTCATTTACTATATGGAATATCTGAATGAAACTTCACAGATATGTTGATCATCAAAGGTTACATATTGTGACTAAGGATCTTCACTCTTACCTTTCCAGTTCATGAGTTATCTACCCTTGATTGATCTGAAAAATGGTTTTTGACCTGTAGTTCATTTACTATATGGAATATCTGAATGAAACTTCACAGATATGTTGAACATCAAAGGTTACATATTTTTAGTAAGGACCGTCATCCTTACCTTTCCAGTTCATGAGTTATCCGCCCTTGATTGATCTGAAAAATGGTTTTTGACCTGTAGTTCATTTACTATATGGAGTATCTGAATGAAACTTCACAGATATGTTGACCATCAAAGGTTACATATTGTGACTAAGGACGTCATATCACTGTCTATCTCAGTTCTGTTGCTATTTAGGCATTATATATCTCACAAAATAACTTTTGGTGCCCCCAGCAGTGGCGGGGTATTATGCAGTGCTTGCGGTGCTTTTATTATGCAAGTTATTACATCGCTGAGAAACAACTCACCCACCGAAAAACAAATCATATATAACTTTCAAGCAGTATTTTTACTCTTATTTTCTAAAGTTTTGTTCACAAATTTTATGTTAACAGACTGATATATTATATTCTTACATAAAGTATTCAATATTTAATCAAATTTACTGTGAACTTATCAGGCAGCATTTGATTTGGTGACCATCGGACTTGTAACGTACATGCATAGCTGAGTTCGGAAAACAAATTCCCTTCACCGAAAACCAAACAATTTAGATATTTCTAAAGGTTTTGTTGCATTTAGTTTAGATGTAACAGAATATATGATAGTTTATATGAAAAATGAATATTTAGGCCATTTTACTGTCAAAGTTTTTGAATGTGCATCAGATACAGTAAACATTGGAATACTGGGATATTCAAGTGATCCAATGCATGATGCTTATTATATTGTTGAAAATAATAAAGAATTTTGAAACTATTATTATTATTATTATTTATAATCGACGATTATGTTGTCATATTGCTGAAGAAAAATGGCCGAAATACTGAACAGCCTGTTCCAGTTTGAAAATCCAAATAGTCAGAATTATTACCAGGGGTGTGAAAATAGTAAAAGTTTCTACTTGTCCAGGGACAAGTAAATTGCCATAATCATGATAATGTACTTGTCCACCGATAATTATACTTGCCCGAAAGAACAAATAAGCTTATACCTCTCTGTGCTTAAACAATTTACTCTTTCAAAAAACATTATGAAACCAGATACCAACTTTTGCAAACAATATAGATCATCTAATCAGCTGGCTTCCCTTGTAAACAATGTAGATCCAGATCAGCTGTCTTTTGTAGAAGCCAGCTGATCAGGATCCACACTGTTTTAAATGCAATATATGAGCTTGTTATAATCAAAATATGAAATACTGAATTCTATCAATTTATACATTTGTACATGTCCAAGGACAAGTAAATAGAAATTTTCAACTTGTCCTGAATGAAACGGGACCAGGTCGGACGAGTCGGTCATGGCATTTCCACAGCCCTGTTAATACACTAATTGAGTACCAATACCAGTTATACCAGTTACCCAATTATTACTATCTTTGACTTCACTCTATCCACCTTTCTGTCCATTCATTGGCCTTAATTGGTCTTACTTGTATTATATTTAATCAATTTAGTGTCCTGGCTCAACTACAGCGTTTCATTCAGCATCACTCATTAATTAGCCAATTACAGCATGGCATTTGGCTTGGGACCCAACATTGCAAAAGAACTGTCTCATTTAACTTATAAGGGTGTCCAAAATAGGAAAAAGATCTTGACTAAGAGCCTGTGTGAAAAGTTATGATGCAAAAAATATTGGAAAGCACAATTTCTATCCAAACTCTCTCTTTAGTCTTTTAAAAATGGTTGAGCCTGAAATGTGTAAAGTGTATGATGTAAGTTCTCTCTGTCAGTCAGGTCCAAGATATTATGTAGCCCCTGCTATGCCCCAAGACTTAAGAACCACACCCTTTAAAATGTTTGTGTTAGCTCAAGAATCAGAATTGAATTTACAAAATGTCTGTCTTTTCAGGAATTGACTTACTTCACAAAGAAAGAGATTTTGCAGTAAGTATAATTGACAGTTAAGTGAGTTTTTTCTCCGGTCACTGGCTATAAATTGTTGAGAGCTGATGTTTCATTTTTATAGATTGGTTAACTTAGTTACCTTAAATATTTGGACAGGTTAGCCATAGCTAACGGTTACTTTCGGCTTGTCCGTGCGTCCGTCCGTTACAAAATTTATTAAGATACAGTTTTGAAATTTCATATATGGATTTCTCATCAAAAAATAATTGACACATATTTTTTTTAAGTCTGGATTATCCCCCTTTGTGAAGTTATGCCCCTTTTAAAGGGTCATAATGAAATTTTGTAATCAAGATCAAAAACTATAACAGCTATGAGCTTCAAACTTGGTCAGCTAATAGAGCATAATGAGTAGATAAAAATTTTAAAAAGAGTTATTTTTTTCAGTTATTGCCATTTGCAAATTTGGACATAGAAAATTTGATATCTCAAAAACTATAACAGCTACGAGCTTCAGACTTGGTAAGGTACATGTAATAGTGGATATTGAGTACATAATCCGGTGAAAATTAAAAAAAAGTTATTTTTTTGAGTTATTGCCCTTTACAAATTTTTGGCATTGAAAACTTGTAGTCCAGATATCAAAAACTATTACAGCAAGTAGCTTCAAACTTAGTCAGCTGATAGAAGATAATGAGTAGATAACCTGGTGAAAATTTAAAAAAAAAGTCATTTTATTTTTTTCGAGTTATTGCCCTTTGCAAATTTGGTCATTGAAAACTTGTCATCAAGATATCTCGAAAATTATTGTAGCTAGGAGCTTCAAACTTGGTCAGTTGGTAGAAGATGATGAGTAGATTACCTGGTGAAAATTAAAAAAAAAGTTATTATATTTTTTTTAGTAATTGCCCTTTGTAAATTTGGGCATTGAAAACTTATGAACCCTTCTTGACAAGGAAAGGGTTGGGGGCATAATGTTTCATAAACGTCATTTCCAGTTTGTGTGTGGTATTGTATTAATTTATGAAATGCTTGATAAACATGTTTATCATATGATGTCGCGTCTGGTAGTGAAACAACGCCATGCAATAAAATCGATAAACCACTAGTGGTTTATAGATTTACGGGAAACGTTATGACGTCCATAAGAACGTTGCGTACATGATGACAAAATCATAACGTTTTTACGCCAGATATTAGATTTCAAAGTATTTGTCATATGATAAATAGAATCTAACATTCGTGCTCTTGTATTATTGAATTTATTAAACTCGTTGCGAAAAAGAGATAAAATGCTCGGCAAGCCTCGCATTTCATCTCTTCCCCAACTCGTTTAATAAATTCAATAAAACATGAGCACTCATGTAAGATCCTCTATTTATTTTATGAGATACTGCGAGTACTTTTTGCAGTGCAAAAGCTACTCGCAGTTATTCATAAAAAATAGAGAGCATTTTTTTTTAAAATTGAGACTCAAAATTTCTTCTAGTAGATGGCAATCCAATCCTTGGGATAAATAATTAACACTGTTTTGATGAATGAATAATTTGGACCCCTTTAATAATTATTATTAATGTAAGTTCAGTCCCAGGGGCTCTTAAAATTCATTGCTTAGGGCAAATTTTGCAACACATACATGTAAACACAAAGTAAAGTACAGTACTCAATGTACACTTATAAGAACATGTACACTGGTCAGGTAAAGAAGCTTTTTTCTTTCAGTGTCTACAAGAGGTTTTCCATGTTGAACCCTGACATGGTGGCAAGAGATAAGAATGCCAAGCTGTCACAAGATGATATTTTGTCATTACCAGAACTGAAGGTAAAATTACTTCTGTGGCAGAGCTCTCACTAGGATTTTGAAAACAGGACCAAAAGTGGGAGTTCAGGACTGCAAATCAGCAATTAGTGAGAGCTCTGTGTGGCCTGAATTTTCTGATTTTTACTGAGAAAATATTATACATATGTACGAACATACTTCTTTTCATTAAGGATTATCTGCTTACAACCCTTGCAAACAGTTTGGACCCAGATCAGGGCCGACATATTGACAGGTCTGATCTGGATCCACACTGTCAGACACTCTGATTATATTTCTGAAAGACTTTTTTAAAAAAGTGATTTAAAAAACAGGGCTTACCCTGGCTCAGAATTTGTTGTAGCCAACACTTTAGCCAAATGGAAAAAAGTTGGAGCCAAATGAAATCGATTTTAGCCAAGTTTTTAGCCAGAAAGTAGTATCTCAAGAAATTGTTCTGCATGCAACTCTTTGCCAGCTAGTGGCAACTTTTGTCATCTGCTGATAACCTTTGCAAACAGTTTGCAAACAGTTTGGACCCAAGATGTCGGGCCTGATCTGGATCAAAACTGTTTGATACCCTGATGGAGCAATAATCTCTTTTCGCAACGAGTTTGATAAATTCAATAATACAGAAGCACAGTACTGTTATCAATAATACAGGAGCAAGAATGTAAGATTCTGTTTATCACATGGCATCAAGATTAATTAAAAATCACATTTTTCGCGTGAAAACATCAATATTTTGCCATATTACCCAACGTTATAATGGATGTCATTATGTAACGTTACAAAATCTGTAAACCACTAGTGGTTTATCGATTTTATTGCATAGCGTTATATCACTAGACGCAACATCATATGATAATAAAGTGTAAATCAGTATTTTTCACAAGATAACTGTCCTTAAAAAGTCCTATCCTTGCCTGTTAGGCATAGCTCAAGATAAACAAAATTTTTGAGCGTAAAATTGTGAATAATTATTTTCTTACCCATCATATGTTTTGGGTGCGTAAAAGAAGCGTCTCATTGAGACGGTTCTTTTGAGTACCCACAACATATGCTTTGGTTGAGAAATAAGAAAATTAATTTTCAGTTAAACATACTTGTCTAGGGCACTATTACATACAGGCATGTCTAAAATTCTGTTTGATCCAATAAATAGAGGATATTTACTTTTTTGAGGTGAATGCCAAATATATTTCATCGAGTGTGTTGAAAACATCAGAATTTTCTCGAGTGCGCAGCATGAATGTAAATTTCGACTCACAAGATGACATATGTTTGGTATTTACTGAAAAAAAGTAAATTTTCTTTTTATTTTATTACCATCCTTAAAGCCGAATCACAATAATATAAAAGAAGACAAAGGAGTATTTGTGACAGAATACCTGGAATATCTATAGTCATTGAGACTTACAGATAAAAAGAAATTTATTTATAGTCAAATTGCGAGACATGTGACGTCATAAGTAACGTCATAAATGTTTGATGACGTTACATAACATAGGTTATATGCATTGCCTCTCTCACTGAAGCGGGAGGTGCTGAAAATGCAAAATGGAAAATTTTCAGCAAATCTGAAATATTTTGGTACCAAAATGTTCCTCATGTTCTAACTAAGAAAATGCCTACCCACACTTGATGTTTTTGTTCACAAATAAGAAAGCTATAGGCGTTTGAACTTTCAAGTGAGCTGCATTAAGTGAATGGAAAGGTCAGAGGTAATCCAAAAAAAGTGATATCAATCACTAGTGAAAATATATGCTGATATCAATCACTAGTGATTGATATCATATCGTTTCACTCTGTGAAAATACCATTTTTATTTGTTTTAGATATGCATTGATTTCACTGCTAAGTATGAAATAAATAAATGTATGTTTACTGTTACAGGAGAATCCATTCCGTGATCGTATTTCCAAGGTGTTCTCTTCAAGTCATGATGGTCAGATGACGTTTGAAGACTTTCTTGATATGATGTCCGTGTTCAGTGATAATGCACCTAAGAGTGTGAAGGTGGAATATGCCTTCAGAATTTATGGTGAGAAAATTTTCATGTGCCTTGTCAGGCCTCTGATAAGAGTGTGTAATTTTAAATAAATTTTTGGTAATTGGACACCAATTTTTAGCTCACCTGTCACATAGTGACAAAGTGAGCTTTTGTGATCAGTCTTCGTCTGTCTTCCGTCATCCGTTAACAATTGACTTAAATGACAATTCCTCCTAAACCCCAGGTCCAATTTTGAATTATTTCACACAAATGATCCTTGGGTGGCCCTCTACCAAGTTTGTTCAAATGGTTCTGGTCTGTTGCATATCTAGGTCACAGAGGCTAAAAATAGATTTTCGAGATGTCTGAAACCAGAAGGCCTGGAGTCTTAATATTTGGTATGTAGCATCACCTTGTGGACCTCTACCAAGTTTGTTCAAATTATATCCCTGGGGCCAAAAATGGCCCCACCCCGGGGGTCACATGTTTTACATAGGCTTATATAGGGAAGGGAAAATGTGAAAAAATCTTCTTGTCTGAAACCACAAGGCCTAGTGCCTTGATATTTGGTATGTAGCATCACCTTGTGGACCTCTACCAAGTTTGTTCAAATTATAGCCCTGGGGCCAAAAATGGCCCCGCCCGGGGGGTCACAGGTTTTACATAGGCTTATATAGGGAAAACGTGAAAAAATCTTCTTGCTGAAACCAGAAGCTAGACTATTGATACTTGGTATTTAGCTTCACCTAGTGGACCTTTACCAAGTTTTTTTCAAATTATAGCCCTAGGCCAAAAATGGCCCCGCCCAGGGGGTCACATGTTTTACATAGGCTTATATAAGGAAATGTAAAAAAAAATCTTGTCTGAAACCACAAGGCCTAAAGCCTTGATATTTGGTATTTAGCATCACCTAGTGGACCTCTACCAAGTTTGTTCAAATTGTACCCCTGGCAGGGCTTACTCTGGCTCAGAATTTGTTGTAGCCAACACTTTAGCCAAATGGAAAAAGTTGGAGCCAAATGGAATTGACTTTAGCCAAGGTTTCAGCCAGAAAGTATATCAAGAAGTTGTTCTGCATTTAACTCTTTGCCAGCTAGTGGCAACTTTTGTCATCTAATGATAACCTTTGCAAACAGTTTGGACCCAGATCAGGCCGACAAACGTCTGGCCTGATCTTGATCCAAACTGTTTGACACCCTGATGGTATTGAAAAAGATCCAACATTCAAAGAGTAAAATATGGCACACTAATGAAGAGTGAGGGGTAATAAAAGGAAAATTGGAAAATCCAAAAGCTGATCAAAATACACTTTTTCACGTATAAGTAATTTTTGAACCACCTACAGTGTACTTTTAGCCAATGACTTATATTTGTAGCCACTCTACAATTTTAGTAGCAAATGGCTACAATGGCTAATGGCAGGGTGAGCCATGCCTGGGGCCAGAAATGGCCCCTCCCTAGGGACAAATGTTATACATAGGCTTATAAAGGGAAAACTTGAAAAAATCTTCATGTCTAAAACCAGAAGGCCTAGACTGTTGATAATTGGTATTTAACATCACCTAGTGGACCTTTACCAATTTGTTCAAATTATAGCCCTGGGGCTAAAATGGCCCCGCCCAGGGGTCACATGTTTTACATAGGCTTATGTAGAGAAAATATGTAAAAATCTGAAACCACAAGGCCTAGAGCCTTGATAGTTGGTATGTAACATCACCTAGTCAACCTCTGCCATGTTTCTTAGAATTATAGCCCTGGGGCCGAAAATGGTCCTGCCCTGGGGTCAAATGTTTTAAATAGGTTTATATAGGGAAAACTTGAAAAAAACTTCTTATCTAAATCTACAAGGCCTAGAGCCGTGATATTTGGTATGTAGCATCACCTAGTGGACCTCAACCATGTTTGTTCAAATTATAGCCCTAGGGCCAAAAATGGCCCTGATCCGGGGGTCAATTGTTTTACATGGGCTTATTAAGGGAAATGTGAAAAAACTACAGGTGAGCGATTTAGGGCCATTATGGCCCTCTTGTTAAAAAATCTAATTTTTTTTGGGGGGGGGGCAACAATTAGCAACCTTATACATGTACTTAACATAATATGTAAATCAGTCTTGTGAAGCCCCACATCTTATGGCTGAGTTAATATGGTAATTGCAATTAGTTCCCCCAGGTATGAAATGGTAAATTGTAAATTAATTGCTGTTCATGTCACAGGAACAATTACATAATCAGAATGATTTAGGCAGAAGTCTGTGATGTCATGAAGAAGAATAAGATGACATACTTTTATATGTATATACATATGTCTGAAGTAATATCAGTTTGAGGGTAGATCTTTTCTATAATGTTAGCCAAAACAAGATCAAATGTGTGCCCAGCAATGACTTGATTCAGTTTGCGCATCGCTATAGACTTCGCTTTTCACATGAGTGCACATCAAAGAATCAAATGCAACTTGGTTGTTGTACAGGCTGATTTGAGTCTTTGCTGGAAATGTATGCCATTTTGTTAGGTTTGTCATGCGTTGGAGCGTATTCAGACTAACCCTTAGTAGAATGGAAGCCCTAAATGTATATTGTTGCAAACAGTGAAGACCAAGATGAAATGCCACAGAATGTGACATTTCATCAGGGTCTGCACTGTTTGCTATAAAAGACAAAAGTAATCGTCTGAGAAAGAAGTATTAGGACTTTAGTTAAGGGTGCATACCAGAAAAATTATTTTCTTATCTCTCAACCAAAACATATGTTGTGGGTACTCAAAAGAACCGTCTCAATGAGACCGCTCTTTTGAGCACCCACAAACATATGCTAAAAGTTATGGGTAAGAAAATATTTACAATTTTACGCTGAAATTTTTTGTTTATCTAAACCTATGAGTATTTTTTTGGGGGAAATTAATACATGTGACCCCTCAATATATACAATGGACCATCCTGACTTAACTATATCAAACTTTATGGAAAAGTCTATTGGTCTACAAATGTGAAGTTATTTCTTGTAGATTTTGATGAAGATGATATGATATCTAGCAAAGATCTGAAAGAAGTGGTAGACAGACTCACAGGAGAACAGAAACTCACAGATGAGGATATGCAACAGCTCATAGATAATGTAAGCTAGCAGTCTTTGTGTTTTTGTCTTAGTTCAGTTGAAACTAGACATCAACAGCCCCAGCCACCTTGTTTGTCCATCTGGCTCTCATAATGCATTAAAGAATGAGTTCAATCATTTTGGTTATGGATTGGTAAAATTATCACCCTGTCATTAAATAATAAATGGATTTATAAACCGAGGGAGGTGAAAAATCTGATAAAGAAACGAGTGCGCCAGCATGAGTTTCTTCATATGATTTTTCACCTCCCCAGGTTTATAAATCCCATATTTTAAATAGAATGATTCAATAAACTGCATGTTACATATATTATGCTTGAACTGCTTGCTCAAATCAAGAAAATACTACGGTATGCGATGTGGCAAAACTAGCGGTAACATGACATGTCTACCTCTAACCAGAGTAGTAATACATCAGCTGTTTCCTGCTGAAAAAAATGGAAGTCCGCAATTTTGGATGCTTCTTCATTGAGTCCACCTCAGAATTTCAAACGTCTGTAACTTTTTTATTAGTGAACAAAAACACAAAGTGTGGGTAGCCATTTTCTTAATTAGGTCGTATTAAATGAACATTTTGGTACAAAATTTATTGTGTATTTTTTCCTTTTTGTATCTCAATCTTCCAGTTTCAGTGTTGGAAGACAGAAACGTTATGCAGCGTCATCGCATGTGTACATGATGTCATTTGTTAATGTTTGTGACATCAAAGAAGCAGAGAAGCATTATGTTTGTTAAAATGTAAATTATAAAACGAAAATGTCTATATGACATGTATTTCATCTCATCGATGCCTTGGGTCATTTGTGGTCAGGAAAAAAGGAGTTTCGGCTAAAAAGATTTATTTCCCTAGAGTAAATAAATCTTTCTAGACAAAAACAAAATTACCATTTTTATTTGTTTGATAAATCATATCTCCGTCAAACATGTTATATATAAATTTATTCAGCAGCACAAGAGTTAATGCTAGAGATTTCATGAATGGGCCAGCTCATGAGATTTTCGAACTTATCACATATTTGTAATCATAGAGATTTAAATTTTGGTTTTGGCTTTCAATCTTATCCCTACTTTGTGTGTCTGAGCAGTGAAGGCTCTGGCAGGCCTGTCTGAGCTTTCACTGATCTAAATGAGATTGATAAATAATCAAAATATCAAAAATATCATGAACTGTCTCATTCTTCATACAAGTTTCTTCATTGGGCAAAATTTTCTCAACATTTTTTTCATTCTTCAGCCTTTAGATAAGAGTGTGTAATTTCAAACCAACCTTCTTATTTCTCAACCAAAACATTTGTTGTGTGTAATCAAAAGAACAGTCTCGAGGAGACTACTCTGTAGAGCACCCAAAACAAGTGTTTAAACAGAGGACATGAAAATAGTCACAATTTTAAGCTCATTTTTTTGTTTATTTGGACCTATGATTCTTTATGAAGACATTATAGAACTGTTTATCACATGATATCGTCTCTGGGAGTAATATGACACCCTGCAATAAAATCGATAAACCCCTAGTGGTTTACAGATTTAGTTAATTTACGTAATGACGTCCATTATAATGTTGTGTAAAAGTTTCACGCCAGAAATGCGATTTCATAATAATTTTAATGTTATATGATAAACGTACTCCTGTATTATTGAATTTATTAAACTTGTTTCGAAAAAGTGATAAAATGCTCAGCAAGCCTCGCATTTTATTGCTTTTCCTCAACTCGATTCAAATTAAAATGTGAGCACTCAAATTCAATTAAAATGTGAGCACTCATGTAAGATCCGCTATTAATTGTTATCCCCTAATTCTGAAGACAGAATGGAACTTTTTATTGTAGATATTTGAAGAAGCAGATCTGGATGATGATGACTCACTGTCATTTGCAGAGTTTGAGCATGTGATATCTAAGGCTCCAGATTTTGTCAAGTAAGTAGGATGTCTCCTTATCTTTGTCCAAGGTCTGAGGCTTTAAATTCAGCCAGCAGAAACCACAGTTCTGCCCAGTCTAACTGTTGTTGTCTTCTTAAATAAAGCTAGGATCCTTTTGGGGGACAGCTAATGCTCTGATCAGACTGGGCACATTCCTAGACTGATCTTATTCTTGATTTGCCTTTTGTTTGCAATGATAGTACTCCTAGCCTAATAACTTAGCAGAGCATTCACATATCATGCCTTAGTTACCCTAAAATAAAAAAAGGCCACACCTATGTGTTTCTGATTTTATTGATTTTGATTGAAGCCAAGATGTTGTTTTTTTCTTCACCTAGAAGTAACAACATTTTCCTTTGTCATTGAAACTTCTGTTGTAGTTCTCATTGGACACTATACCAGTGTGTATCCAGAGCAACTGTTTCTGTGGAGTACTTAGCAACCCTTATCACGCCTGCCAAACAATCGAATGCTCAACATATGCTCGAATATGAAAAACAATTGCTCTATGAAGAAAATTAAAAAATCAGGGAATGCCATGCAACAGCCTATGGAATCCCACGTTTGTTGTATAAATACGAGCTCAGAAAGTATTCTCATTAGGTCATATTTACTTTTTGCGCGATAAACACGTTACTGTCGAATTCGGGTACACCTATTTTACGCGAAAAGTAAATCTGACAAAAACGAGAGAACATTCCAACCTCAAATTTATACCACAAACGTAGGAATGCATAGGCTGTTGCATGACATTCCCCAATTTTTTATTCTCTTCCTGGTTCAATTGTTTTAACATTCAACCAGATGTTGAGCATTCGATCGTTTGGTAGGCATGCTTATACAGTTAATGGCCCAGTTTCGAATCTTTCCCAGTTCCGAATCACGTCATAGTTTCGTTGCAAACTACACATCAGCGGTAAAATTTAAAATACATATTTTGGTTTTGTATTGTTGTATAATTATCCCTCTGTATGTGAGTGAAAGCAAATATCTATAAGTTATCTGCTTGGTGAAAATAATTAGAATTTTCCCCCATAGCCCATTTTATGAAGGTATATTTTCACACGTGTCAGTATCTGTTCACTGCATATTTCCGAAAAATGCTTTCGTTTGAAATGCATTTTTATCAAACTTTCGGTTTCAGCATGTTTTCCAACAATTATCAAAACACACCAAAGAAAAAAAACGGACCTTTTATTTTGTTTTGGTTCCGTGATAGCCATGTAATCATTGTCACTTATTTGCCCAGTTTCGAATCAGCTGACTCAGAGTTTTATTTCACGTCACATAACAATAACGTACACGCGCTCAGCTGTTTGTACAACATAGAAGTCAAAATTATGTGAAACAGTTTTACTGGCACCATATGCTCTCTCTCTCTCTCTCTCTCTCTCTCTCTCTCTCTCTCTCTCTCTCTCTTAGCAGACGCGGATCCAGAAAGTTTTGACTCTGACAACGTTTTTTTTTTTTATTTTTCATGTCGTTTTAGTTGACGAGGGGAGAGAGGATCCAAATAACACAAAGCGGGCCGTCATCGGCCCGCCAGCGAAACTCCATTTGATGGCGTTGGTAGCTCTAGAGGGATTGGTGTGAAAATAGTCTGAATTTTAGGGGTATACCTATGGGACTTTACAGGGGTTGGGGGGGGGGGGGGGGGGGGGGCTCTCTGCCCCAGTCTACCCTGGCTTCCCTGGATCCGCGTATGCATGAGGATTATTTGCCTTTGTGTGTGTCTGTTGAATTTCTCTGTCTGTCTATCTAAGTCTCTCTATATGCCTGTCTGTCTGCATATCTCTCTTTCTCCCCCTCTCTCTCTCTCTCAGCATATGTGGTGTAGGCCTAGCAGACCAGGGATCGCGAGCTCGATACCGGGCAATTCAAGTCTTTAGTTGGGACTCTAAATCAGTCCCGTTCCCGATTAACCTTAGCTGGTAGAAGCCCATTATCCTAATTATGTATCATTTATCCGCAACCACTACATGCGTGGATCCAGAAAGTTTTGTCAGAGAGGGTCCAACCTTGACAACGTTTTTTTTTTAGTTTGATGGGGGAGGAATTATCCAAATAACACTATTAGCGGGTCCTCTTCGGTCCGTCAGCGAAACGCCTTATCATAAGGCGTTTCGCTGGCGGACCGAGGAGGGCCCAAAATTGCGTTTCGCTGGCGTGCCGATTGTGGCCCAAAATTGAAAGCTGACTTGGTAGCTTAACGATTTTAAGGGGATCGGGACCAGTATTGCTAAAAAAACTATATTTTTTTGTGATTTTCGAGGGGAGGTCCGGACCCCCTGCCCCCCTCTGGATCCACACCTGCACTTCATCCTCCTGTGAGTAAAAGTAGGGCTACCGTCTTGTGGATTTCCGAGTGCCCTGGTATATGCCCCACTCCATCACAAGTGGACATACTTGTGTCGGATGATTCCCTTGTTTTTTGCCCAACTATGTATAAAAGAGTTTTTACTTGGGTAGAGACCCGAGCCAAATCAGAACTAAGAGTGAGTACCGTTAAACATGTTGAAGCTCTCCAGTTTTTCTTTTTTTCTGGCGCAGATTTCGTCGATCGTTTTTCTAGATGTTGAAAACCTGGCCTTTAAGCCTTTACCCCGTACTGCGATGTGTACGTGTTGGTGGTGGGGAGTGGGGTCAAGACGTTATAACCATTGAAACATCTACTTGACCCCGCTATCGGCTACAGTATCACGTGTGCGGGTTGGGCAGTGGTTGCAAATGCATTTCACTCTCACAACGTGTGTTGGTATATGCGTGCGCTAAATAACAATGGAAATGAGCACAGACGTTAAATAAAAATGTCACAAAAATAGAAAAAAACTACTCTGAAAAAGTGAATGTTAGTGTTTCTATCACAAAGCGATGCGTCAAATGACAGACAATGCAGATCCTGATTAGAACGCGCCTTTAGCAGCTATCTGATCTAGTTCAACTCTACACTGTCTCATAGACCAAGTTTACCTGTGAACCTTTCGATCATTAGCCAGGATGTATAATCGGGAGTATTACTTGCATGTGGTAAAAATGTTCATACTCTTAGGACATTTATTCATGCGCGGATCCAAAGGAATGAGTACTGAGGGTCCGGACCACCCCCTCCCGCATGGAAAAGCACAAGGCTGTAAATTATCTTAGGATCACTGGTTGGAAAAGTACAAAGCTACCGGTTTCGGGTCATTATCGGACCCGCTAGCGAGGCGCCACTAACATGTATATGACGTTTCGCTGGCGGGCCGATGGTTGCCCGTTTTGGTTACTTTCTGTGTCCGTGCAAGTTTACTGCAATGAATACGGTAAAATAATGCGTCAAACTCGTCATTGGAAGTAGGGATTAAGCCAACAATGTCAAAACCTTAATGCAACTGTACTATCGAAGGTAATTTCTTAGAATTTCTAAAGTGATTCGAAACTGGGCAAATGACCCGCAACTAGGCCAATTGGCGGCCTACTTCAAAGCCGTGGTATGACACATAGCAGAGTCCGAATGATGCACATTGAGATTCATTATTCAGGGGAAAGATAGTGCTTTGTAATAGTAAAACCGAAATCTTATTTACTCAGAGCAACTATTTGGAATACGCCTTGAAGTAAAAGTGATTCGGAACTGGGCCATTAACTGTACCCCTCTTATCTTAGCTCTTATTATACTAGCTATATACTATACCACCAAATTTCATACCTTTCACAGGATTCTTGTTATTAGCATTTGTTTACAGGTTCTAAGTAGAGTAAAAACAGTGTAGATTCTGATCAGCTGGCTTCTCAGAAGCCAGCTGATCTGGATCTACACAGTTTTTAAATTAGGGTATATCCA
Organism: Loripinus fragilis; assembly: GCA_964019695.1. NCBI lineage: Eukaryota > Metazoa > Mollusca > Bivalvia > Lucinida > Lucinidae > Loripinus > Loripinus fragilis. The sequence goes on from OZ026518.1 coordinate 107,018,516, forward strand.
AGTTTAGCATGGTGAGAGTTAAGAAATGCTTGAGTAGCTGCTTTTATATCATTACATTAACTCTTTCCTTGCTAGCAGTGACTTTTGTCCTCTGCTGATAACCTTTGCAAATTAGGGGTTTGACCCAGATCAGGACCAACAGAATGTAGGTCCTGATCTGGATCCAAACTGGTTGGCATTCTGATAATGTTCCTGAAAGAATTTTTTGAAAAGGTTAATTTTGAAAAAATCAGCAGACGACAACAAAAGCATGAACTATTACCCAGTATGCAATCTTTGATTATGTTTTGCAGCTCCTTCAGAATCCGCCTTTAAAGGAAAGCTTTATATGAAGACAAAGATCAAGTGGAAATCCATACAGATAGAAGAATCATGAAGACCACTGTTAGAATGGAACAAATAGCTTTTTCTGTGATATTTCACCAACATTTAGCATACTAAAAACTCATTTTTTTTAAAATAAGATAAAATAGAGGGCGAGAGCATATGTGGACAATGAAAGCCTAGATCAGTGATTGCATGCTCACAGATCTGGCCGGGTCTTGGCATTCATTGTCAGTGTAAAATTGACTGTTCCATGAATATTACGTAAAATGTAAATGCATAATGGATGCCCTTACCAGAATACTCAATCATGCAGGCTGAATTACAGTAGATATATCTTGAATATTTTGACAGATACCTAACCAAACAGCATAAACCCAGATCAGACTGCTCCAGTTGGAGCAGACTGATCAGGGTTTACACTGTTTGCCATTCTAACTTTATATTTAGAATACCTGATGAGGAAGTCGGCTTGTTCAAATTATAGGAAAAATACAGTCAAACCTGCTGTTGCGGTCACCTCTATTAAGCGTGACCCTCCCTTAAGCGGCCACTTCAGGGTCCCCCCGAACGATTTTGAATGCAAATGCACCTCTATTAAGCGTGCACCTGTCCAACGCGGCCAGCGGTCGGCGAAATTTGCTCCAAAACGCTGAAATTGTATCCGTAAACGGCCACTTTCCATGGTTCGATGCGACCGTTTGATTAAATTTTATCGGTAAACTTTTTTTGCACCGGTCAAATGCTTGGAGCAGTTAAACTCCCCAGCAGTGGTGTCTCCTAAAAGAAATTCTATAACGGCCGCCGCCCTATGTTGAGGCTATGGAAGGCAACAGTTGGGGTGTTTGTGTGCCACTCGAGACACAATGGAACTGAAATTTTAAAAGTTCGAGTGTTTATGCTAATCAAACACTACGACATGCTTCAAGAAACCTGCACATGTGGGTTAAAAAATAGCGCCGTCCGTAACCTTAAACCTGAATACGCTAAACGAACACGACTTGTAGTCTTTGTGTATGCGGGTACCAGTGCAAAACCAGTCAACCGATAAATTGTCAACATCAAAGCGTTTACCGCTGCCAAAGTTCATTCATCCATACCGTGGCAGATGTTTAACGGTAAATGTGTGAAAAACTAAATGCAAGTAGTAATACACTTTGCTGGAGGCATACTTACTACACAAAGATGAAATGTTTGCTGGGGGGGGGGGGGGGGGGGGAAGAAAACAAGTAATAGCTTTTAAGAAAAAAAAAATGAGTAACAAAATCATTTTTTCCAAGTCTCATACACCTGAATAAATCTACAAATCAAACAACATTCTCTTCATGTTCAGTAGCATGATGTCCATTAAACAAGGTTTAGCTTTAGAAAAATGGGTATACCAGTGACAAGAAGCCTCTAAGTCCAAAGGCAAACTCTTTTGACAAACATTGATTTTTTTTTTAAAAAAAAACTTAAGGAATTGCTTTTGTTTTAAAATTACATATTTTGATATTTTTATTTATTTTTTATTTCTATGATGCAATAACTGAACCCTACACTGGTGGTGTAGACCTAATTCTTCATAATTTTGACTCATGTGGGAATATCCTCAATCATATGGCCATCTTACCTGAACCTCTATTAAGCAGCCACCTGTCTTAAGCAAGCGATTTTGGATTATCCCTTGGCCGCTTGCTTAAGACAGGTTTGACTGTATATCATATGCAGCTTCTATATTGTAAGAATCTTCTGATTTCATCATAAACATAGGGAGCGCAGTGGCTCAGTGGTAGAGTGCTTGACTTGAGATGGAAGGGCTGTGGGTTTGAGCCTCACCGGCGTCACTGTGTTGTGGTCCTTAAGCAAGACACATTTATCCTAGCTTAGTACTGGTTCAACCCAGGAAGACCCGTCTCTAAATAACTGAAAGATTGTTGATGAGATGTAAAGAATCAAATCAAACAAAATCTTCATAAACATAAAATCTTATTTTTGTATTAAAAGCATCTACATTACTTGAGACATAATCAAAATTAGTCATAGCTTAAATATTACTCAAAAAAAAAGAGTAGGCCTTCAGATAAAAGTGCAATTTTGATGTTTTTCTTTTTTCTCAACCAAAATGTATTCGGCCGAAAGAACTGTCTCAATGAGAGGGTTCTTTGAGCACCAAAAACATGTTTTGATTGATGAATGAGAAAATAATCACAATTTTTAGCTGAAAAGCTATGCTTATCTGGACCTATATAAAAGAGGTCATTTCATTTACAAGTACCTATACATAGGTTTAGATAAGCAAAAATGATTTAGCGTAAAATTGTAAATATTTTCTTACCCATCAGTTTTAACATATGTTTTGGGTGCTCAAAAGAACGGTCTCATTAAGACGGTTCTTTTGAGTACCCACAACATATGTTTTGGTTGAGAAATAAGAAAATTAATTTTTTGGTACGCACTCTTAACTAAAGTCCTGCCTATAGCAGCATTAGTTTTAAATGTAAAATTTATTTCCACGGGTTGATAGATGCACTTCAAACTGAGACTATGCAGCATCTGATCAGAGTCAACTCCAGTTGTAATAAAACAAGATGAATCGACTAAATTATAATGGATCAATACATTTAATGTCCTTTTTCATGTATTTGAACTGAACTTCTGGACACTCATTTAATTTGTTACTTTTCATTTTTAGTTTTGTTATTTTATTTTTCTATGTATTTGATTTCAAGGCACAACTTGCAATACATTTATTATTTTCAATCGTAATCTGAATTTTTTCACCTATATTGATAGATGTGGACAGTTACACTATTTCCTGACTATTTACCAGTTGCTACTTATTTTAATAAATATAAGGATTTTTTATTTACTTAAATGATTTGTTGTGACAAAGTGTTTCTAATCCAACAAGGACTCTATCCTGGTTTTCATCCAATCTTGGATTGTTTGGACATATAGAATAATTTTGTTAAGTTTGTCAATTTTATGTTGAGTTTAAAACCATTTTAATGCAATCTTTTTGACTTGGAAGATTTAGATTAATTTATCTATGCTAATTATAATTCACTTATAATGAAGAAAAATATTCCCTGATCAGACTGATTTAATGGGAGCAGTACAACTTGGGCCAAGGTTATAAAACTCTTTTCATACTTAAATGAACAAAGCATGAAATTTATCCTGCTCATAAATACATCTTAGAATTTTAAAGCAAGGAAAATCTTTATTTCTCAGAATTTTGATTGTTATGAGCAACTGAAATTTGATGCTAAGTTGAGCTGAGCATGAAAAAAGTTTGATAACCACAAGGCATGTTGTGTTTGTTAAACACAGACCTATCCTGTTACATTGAATGTTATTTCCACACTGAATAGTTTTAACTCCTTTAATGATTAACCAGAGCATACCAAAGATCATACTCTAAATGTTTCTTTTTTATTATCATCATTGTGAAGGGATCATCTTTTCTTTATTTGCATATCTAATTACATTAATATAGTGAAAGCAATACCATATTTACGCTAAATATTTGGACACTAAACTTCTCAACAATATTATAAAATTCAAACGAACCCATTTGACCCCCTGGCCCCGAGGTCATGAAAGTTTTTCATACTCATCTCTACTGAGCAGGAATATTCAACCCTTAAAAAAACTAAAAGGCTGAAAATAATTATTTTTCTTGCTTTAGAACTATCAGATGCTGTATTTATCCTGCTAATAAATGTTAAAAAGCCAACAATTGTGATCATTTTAACATTTATGAGCAGGATAAATTTCATTCTCATTTGAGTTGAGCATGAAAAAGTTATATAACCTTGATCCTTCAGGAGCAGGCTGATCTGGATTCTGATAGAATATTTAGGGTAAATATGGCTCAAATCTGGGTTTACGCTAAGTGTTCAAGCCAGTTTGTTCATATATACTCAGCAAAAAAAGTTGAGGAAATTGTGTTTGAGGTGCTATGACAAAAAGATCTAAAACATTTAAAGACTTTTGAATTTCACAATAGTATAATGAGACTATTTTTCCTTAAAATAACACTTTATCTTGGTCTGTAGCGCCCATAGCAGCTTAGTAAACCCATGTCAAAGTTGACTGGTCTTCACTCTATTTTTCGCAAAAATTCAATTTACGGAGCAAACATAGGTCTTCATGCATTAACGTTCGCCAGGTCCCTCGGGAGATGGAAATATTTATACCGTAACCAAGGGCGACAGATCTGCTGGTTATAGAGGGACACTTGATCAGTCAAGTGTACATGGATGAGGTGTTGAGGTCTGTTGTCCTGCCCTTTTTGTGCGAAAACCAGGCCTAGGATGACAATGAAAGAACACATCTCACTAGCATCAGCAAAAATAATGTTGTGCCCATTGACTGGTCAGTCCGCTCATCAGACATGTCTACAATTTTAACATGTCTATGACATTTTTGGACAGAGGGTGCAACGCAAAATAATGGCATCAAGAAACCCCCAGCCTCTCGATGCCGATACCTCCGCACCAAATCACAAGAATTATTCAGAGTATGCGAACACTGGTGCTAGTCCTAATTTGCCACTGACTGGGGACACACTCTTTACTGATGAAGGCATTCTCATCTTCAAAATGTGATGTTTAAGACTATTAAGTTAATTTCATGTGCCATTCAAAGGAATTGCATTTTAAGTTTTGAAAACTAACATGTTTTTCATGTGTTTATGAGGGTACACTCTGTTGACATTTTATGCGAAAAATGACTGACCCCTGGGTTACTTGACACTGTGCCACTACAAAGGTATTGGTGCTAGCAAACTAAAGTAAACATTTTCCCCAACCGATGACATGTATCTAAACAAATAAATAAAAATTGAGTAATTGTTTGCTTTGGTGTTCTTATGTTGCATGGTTTTCTGAGATTTCCTTACCTTTTTTTGTTGAGTATATTTAAGGAAAATATGGTACTTATAAATACTTTAATCAAATGGAAATGGAATTCATTTTATGCAAAGTTGTGGTTGCTGGACAATCATGGATTTTTATTTGTATAAAAATAAAACATTCTAATGCATGTTAGAATGTATTGGAGTCATTTTTAATGCACTTGTGAATGTAATGAGACGTCTCATTGGATAACATCAAACTTTTGAGGACAGAGGTATTTACGGTTTTGTTGAAACCAACCTTATTAGATGTATAAATATCTACCTTAAAGGCTCAGTTCAGTTTCATTCATATTTTTATATTATCATACTGGTACAATTTTCTGTCTTTCTCTGTTCAGATTGTCTAAAATGTTGTTGGAAAATATTTTAATAAATTCCCATTATATCTTGATTCTGTTCATTTTTCTGTTAATTTTTGTATTAACCATTGCCTACTAGTGTCATCTGCTGATTACCTTTGCAAATAGTTTAGACTCAGATCAGGCCCAACAAAATTTCAGACCTGATCTGGATCCTAACTGTTTGGCTGTGATGGTATTCCGGAAAGATTTTTTTCGAAAAAGTTGATTTTGAAAAAAATCAATAGATGACAAAAAAGCATTTTAAATTACCTAGTAGGCAAATAGTTAATCCACATACCGGTACAGGGATATTTCTGGGATGGGCCCCATCATTTTATGAAAAACACTATGAGTGAGAGTAATTCTTATTTCATTTTTGGCTGGGCCCCATACATAAGCTATTCAAATCTGGTGTTCATTTTGCTGTAAGGTGGATATTAAGGTTTCTTGGGCCCATCATTTTTTCCAAATGGCCCATCAAAATCTTTATTTTTTTTACATACAAATGAATGGGACATTGGCCATTGGCCCATTCATATTCTGGACTAGATATATCCCTGCACATATGAAACCATAATTCCCATTGCTGGTTACCAAACATTTGCTTGATTAGGGTACAGCATATTTGGAAATTTGTTTTTACCACAGCTGATAACAGCTACCAGTGTAGAATTCATTCTTTTTAGCACAGACTATTGTAGAAACTATGCATCATGGCTTTAAATCTTGTAAATTGATTTTTTAATGCTGGGTAATAGCGTATGCATGTCTTTTGTCATCTGTGCAATTTTATAAAAAAGACTGGTGTCTTGTGGCTGTGAAACTCTTACAGTTTTCTTCATATGGTAATTAAGACATGTTACTTTTATATTCTTTTCCTGGGGTGTAAAATAATTAACACAAACTGTTTTTAAACCGAAACTTTTTATTAAAACATGGAATATGAACTAAAAAGTGAGCTTTCTATGAGGTTCAGAAATATCCAGTATACTCATTCAAAGATAAAGATTAACATATTATGGTTCTGTTTGAAGCATGATGTTTGAAAAAAACCTTAAGTAAAAGGGGATAAATTCTTTCGAGGACAATTATAAATACATGGTTTTTGGTAAAATTAATCATAAAACAAGCCCCTCGTCTACATGTGATTTTGATACTTATGGCATATGCGACCCGTGAAGCCTCCGACAAGTCTGGACATCTGCACAGTTTCCCCAGAGCACACACTTTGTTTGGAAGTAGATTAACATTGAGAGCAAAGTTCTTTTTGCACATGCAATGAGTACCATAATCACATGGACCCAAGGTTATAAAACTTTTTTCGTGCTCAACTCAACTGAGCATGAAATTTCAACTGCTAATAAAAACTAAAAATGCTGAAAAGTACAGACTTTTCTTGCTTTCAACATCGCAAATATTGCATTTACCTTGCTAATAAATGTTAAAATGCCAACAATTGTTGGCATTTTAACATTTATGAGCATGATAAATTTTATGCTCAGCTGAGTTGAGCATGAAAAAAGTTTTATAACCTTAGGGTATGGTGGCTCAAATATATTTCTATTTTCACAGAATCATTTACAATTTGACAACACATATTGTGAGGTATTTTGGGGAATTTATAACAAATAAAACTGTGGAAAAACTGCAAGATTGACACAAAATTTTCTATATGAGCCAGCATATGAGATTTTGGCAACCTGGTTGACTTTGCTGTTTACATACACAAAATATGGATGTAGATGAAAACTCTAACCAAAATTTAGTTCTCTAACTCTGCTGGATTTGTCAGAGCGGCTGTTAGAGGAGACTTTTGCGCATATGCATTAAGTACCAAAATCCCATGTGCTGGCTCATATGCACTTTCATTGTCTGTGTAATACAGTCACTTTTAAAGTCTAGAAATTGACATGCTGCATGGAAAATAGAGTAGATCCTGGCAAACTGATCAGAATCTATCACATTTTCAGCTGAGGTTAAAATCAGGTATTGGGTTAAAATGTTCAAAACCAGCACTGATATGTAGTTTATCGATAAAACATGATCTCTAATTCAAGTGAGCATGGTTTGATAGAGATGTAAAAAGAAAATATATAAATATCTAGAATTATAAAACATATATCACAGATGAAAAGGTCCAAGCCCTGGAAAAAAGGGGGAATGCAAACTATATGTAATGACAAGACCAGTTTTTATTGAGTATACAGTAGTCATTGTATTCACACTTGGAAAAAATACAGTTAATTACTGTTATATATGATAACAATAAATTACCTGTATACATTATGATCAGGAATCATATGTTAACAGGGTGGTCTAAGCATACATATTTATTCAATTCAAAAATGCCCCTTTTCCTCAGGATGTGGCTCACAGTGTTATATCACATCATAACTTGTATAGAATTTCAATAAAATAAACCTAGATTGAACAAAAATATAAATGTAAAGATCATTTTTATTTTCTCTCTTAAAGTAATGTTCTTAAATTGCATTCACAAAACACCTGACAAAACTTATTGTGGGATTTGCCTTTTTTAAATATTTCTTGAAAAGACAAAATCAATCTGCTTTCTAGCTTGGTAGGTTCTCTATTGCTAATACATCCTCTTTTTAAGATTAATTAGATAAACAATGCAGACCCAGATCAGACTGCTCCTGAAGGAGCAGTCTGATCGGGGTCTTCATTGTTTGCTATTGTAATATGCATTTTGGGAACAAACTTAAATTTAAGCTAATCCAAAGTAAAACTGGATCAACATTTAACTTCTCAAAGTTATCAAAATCCATGTTAATTTCAGATAATAAATCTTTCTAAACTGGAAACCTGTAAAAGGTTATTTTGGCAAACAGTTAAGAACCAGATGAAATGCTGCAAATTGTGGCACTTCATCAGTGTCTATACTGTTTGCAAAGATGAAAACACATCTCAGGGACACTTATACAGTAAAACCTGTCTTAAGCGGCCACTCAAAAAGAAGACCAGAACCTGGTTTTCAAGGCATATTATCGCTTAATGCAGGTCAAAAGTATTGCAGAATGCTCCAAAGGGAGTATTCTGCAAAACTCTCGACCTTTTGTCATTTAGATGTTTGTTTTGTCTGTTTTTGAGTGGCCACTTAAGACAGGTTTTACTGTACATCATAATTTGAAAATTGTAACCTGTAACCCCTTTGTTATATACAATGAATCATCCCTAGTAGATTGTGTCAAACCAGATGGAAGAATCTATAAGTATACAAAGGATTACACTATGTCATTTAGCTATTCTTGTGTTCAAAAGTATCTTGTGCTCATCATTTCCAATTTTCAAAAAATATCTTTAAAATGGTCCCTATTATGTTGACATAAGTTTACAAAACAATGGTATGTTCTGCAGTGGAAGATAAGGTGAAAGTGAGGCCAAAGCTTCAGCACAGAGGTCTACCATCTTACCACTGTGCTAAGCAGACAATGACAAATTTAACCCTTAAAGCGCCACCTGTAATTTGCAGCAGACGCCAATTTCAAATTTAGCAGCTTTTTCAAAAGTAACAAATAAGGCATGACATTTCATGAGAATCGTCTGCTGGCAGACAATTCTCATGAAATATCATACCTTACTTTTTTTTTAAATTCGGAAAGATGCTGAAAAATTTGTCTTCTGCTGCGGTCGTGATTGGCGCTTTCAGGGTTAAATAATAAAAGAACAAAATGTACACTATTTGCAAAATTGTGTTGCTCGTATACAACAATGGGCCTTGTCCACTTATCAAAACATGCTATGACCTCACTTTTAAATGATCTTTCAATAACAGTATGTGATAAAAGTGCATCCTTAATTTGCTCAAAAATTAGTCCAAACAACTACAGTACTGTTTGCTCAGCTGTATCAAAAGTGTCTTCTCACAACTGGCAGTTTATCGTTTCTCAAAGACCACATCTCTCATTTCTCTATCTCTCTGGGAGGACATTGTGGATGTTCGCTTGATGAGAGGAGAACGTCTGGCTTCATGGTCCAGATACGGCAGATTGATGTCATCTGTGTGGCGAGTTGCCAGAATCATTCTGAAAAAATATGGGGAGTATTAAAATAATTGTACAATAGATACATGTCTATTGTTTGTTAGTTTGCCAGGTTCATACTGATCTTTTTAGGAAAATTAACTCTTTCCATGCTTGGTAATTTTTCATGATTTTGTTGTCGTCTTGACTTTTTTTCAAAATTAACTATTTCAAAAATTTGTTTCAGGAATACACTACCAGAGCCATGGTTTGGATCGAGATCAGGACCGACGTTTTGTCGGTCCTGGTCTGGGACCAAACTGTCTGCAATGGATAACAGCAGACGACAAAAGTTGCTGCTACCAAGGAAAGAGTTAATTACTTTTTGTGGTTTCTTTCTGAAATGATGAGAGAGACTATAAATTAGAATGACTGTCAAACAGATTGAAGCCATTCTGTTTGTCAGATTGGCAGGATCACACTGAAAAAATAGGAAAGTAAATTACGGCAATGTGTGTTTAGGATTTCCGAAGTCCTACTGATCAGAAATAATAAAATAATAATTACAATAAACAGCATAACTGATTTTACCCTTAATGCGCCAATCACAACAAAAGTCGTCTGCTTTTCTCGTCTGCTGAAACGTTTAAGACTATGGCAAACAGTGTGGACCCAGATCAGACTTCTCCCATAGGAGCAATCTGTTCTGGGTCCACGCTGTTTGCTTCTATATACTTATTACGTCAGTAATGTTAGGCAATTATTTTGCAGCAGACGACTTCAGCAGACAACATTTTCAAATGCGTTTTTTTCTTGGCGCTTTAAGAGTTAATATGTCTGACATTGCCAGAATAAGGCTTAAGGAAGCCTACAACACAAAAATCCACCCTAAAAGATAAGCTGACAAGATGTGAACACTATATACAGGGTTCATACAGGCAAGATTGTGTAAAATTCAAGGACTTCTGAAAGACTTCCTACTGTTTTCAAGGACTGAAAATTTAAGTAAAATACTGATTAATATGTTGAAATTCTACTTCCCAAATGCTGGAGTCCATTACTAAAGACATTGGTCTAAGAAAATTAGTATAAAATTGTGGTGCCTTTATTTGGTGCAGCATGTGCATGTGCTGCACCAAGTAAAGGCACCACAATTTTATTCTGATTTAAGTCTCCAAAAACACTGTTGAATCCTCCTGTAAATGGTAAAACTCAATGTTTTTTCAAGGCCTTTGTGAGTGTTTTTCAAGTACTTTTCAAGGCAGGACTTTTCAAGACAGTCCTGTATATTCAAGTACTTTTCAAGCCTGTAGGAACCCTGTATATAGGTATCACCGCGAGAGAACCTGTCTTCGGGTTTCCCACCAGGTCGTGCTCACACCAGCCTGCTCAACACAGAGACTAGCTAGAATGGTTGAAATTTGTAGGAAGCAAGTTCATATGGGCATCGCCGCGAGAAAACCTGTCTTCTTGGTTTTTGACAAAGCGAGTTTCAAATCTCCTCAGCTACAGAGACTAGCTAAAAAATGGAATTTCACCTGTAGCAAGATTACATATGATTCTTTCCAAAAAGTGAATAACAAAGGCACTGATCAGACTGCGGGGATGTGCAGGCTGGCCTGTGTTGTTCACAAACCTCCGAAGACAGGTTTTCTCGCACCAAGGCCCATATTATGATAATATGCTGGGAACAAATAACAAAGGTAACACAGAAACACACTCTGAAATATAAAGCTCACTGCATGGGTTACTCACACACAAACGGGGATAACAGCAAACTTGCAATCCAAATGGGTGAGAGAAAAAAAATAAGATTATGTATGCTGAAAAATCTGATACTGAGTAAATCAGCAAACATCCTAGGGAAGCTAGTGTCAAAGATCAGATACATGTATCAACATAGCATGCTTTAGGCATTGATGCAAATGATACATATTTAGAATCTGCATTTATATCAAATATTCTAACACACCTCGCCTATAGAGCCAACGGTAACAAACTGTGATATATCGGACAATAATTCACAGCTAAAGTGTGTGATAGCTGACGCCACTAGAAAATGATTTCATTCATAGCATTAGACGGTGTAACGTCGTTTTTACGCTTGAAAGACGTTACAATTACATGTAAACGTATGCGACGTAGTCTAAGTATTGGCGCGAGTTCTTCAGTGCAATGGCGGAAAGTTGGATGAAGCTGAAGACTTTGAATGTGTTTTTGTCGTTTATTGTGTGTTAGAATCTAAATAGATCAGGTCCAGTGTGTGAATTGTTGAGTAATAATTCACTGTCGGTCAATTGTACGAAGATAAATCACTCGCGCTGCGCGCTCGTGATTTTATCTTCTTTACAACTGACCTCCAAACAGTGAATTATTACTCAACAATTCACTGCTGGAGCTGATCTATTTCTTAATTAACATAACCCTTTACTCCACACAAGCGCCTTTGCAAGCCTTTGAAATAGAAGAATTTGGAAAATATTATGGAAAATGGAGCATTTGCTCCTGAGGAGCAAATGTTCCATTTTCCATAAAATTTTCAAAACTATTGAAATGTAAAAATTATTTTTTGGAAAATATTTGAAAACTTGATTTCTTTATAGAAAAGGATGCAAAGTTCTAAATTTAGCATATGGGGTAAAGGGTTAACAAGTGTTTGGTATATGACCCACAAAAATCACTATAAACTCTTCGGTTGCTAATCGTAACTTAATGTCGTTTGTGTTCATATGTACTGTTGGTCCTTTTAAAAATTCTCTGTAGCAAACAGTGTGGACCCAGATCAGACTGCTCCTAGAGAAGCAGTCTGATCTGGGCACACACTGTTTGTATGCTGAAATAAGTCCTTGACATATGCATTTACATGCAGCAGAAAACTTGAGCAGATGACATTCTCAGATGCATTTTTTTTCATAGCATGCAAAGGGTTAATGATGAGAAATCCTTATGTAATCCTAGAGTGTATGGATTTAGAAGAAAATCTTACATGAGCGGTCATGCCCTTGCGAAAAATAGCCAGCTTTTCTACAGCTTCTGCGCAGCTTTCAAAGCTTCGCAGAAGCTTCGTAAAAGCTAGCGGTATTGGCACCTGCGTATTTAGCTGCAGAAACGCAGCTTTTACGCAGAGCTGAAGAAAAGCCGGCTTTAACGCAGCTTTAACGAAGAGCTGTAGAAAAGCCGGCTTTTACGCAGCTTTTGCGAAGCTTTAACGCAGCTTTAGCCTAGACTCACTAAAAGCTGCGTTAAAGCTTCGCGAAAGCTGCGTAAACGAAGCTTTTAGGCAGGTGCCAATACCGCTAGCTTTTACGAAGCTCTAGCGCAGCTTTTACGCAGCTTCAAGTGAAAGCTGCGTAAAAGCTGCGTTTACGCAGTTTTTACGCAGATGCCAATACCGCTAGCTTTTATGAAGCTCTAACGCAGCTTTTCTGCAGCTTTTATCAAAAAGCTGCGTAAAAGCTGCGTTTCTGCAGCTTCAAATGAAAGCTGCGTAAAAGCTGCGTTTCTGCAGCTTCCATCAAAGCTGTGTAAAAGCTGCAGAAACGCAGCTTTTATTTAAAGCTGCGTTAAAGCTGCGTTTCTAATGCTTGATAAACAAACCTGCGCAAAAGCTGCGTATCTGCCAGAAACCTGCGTCTTTAAAAAGTTCTGGATGTGGCCAAAAAATTGGTCAAAACAAAGGCTTATAAGCATATAGTAGTCTAATGACTCCTGGTCTTTACTTTATGAATATCATAAATATGCACTGGTCTTGTGTAAATGAGTAAGGCCAAGATATGAAAAATACATTGTTCATAACAGTAAAGCCTGTAATGTTAAACAGCATCACATGTCCAAATTACCGAAGGTTGAAAAATCATTAGCAACTCTTAGACGTATAATCTGCTCTGTGTCTTTGTAAGTTCGAAACATATTTTCCAATGGATCATTGTACCGTAGGAGGTTCAAGGTGTTTCATCATGGCCCGTAATAGCTCAACTAGGTCACTAAGGTGCATCATGTGATTATACTGTCACCTGGCAGCAGTTCCTTGCACTCTGGTACTTCAAGTTTGACACCTCCCTTACCTTTTATTGGTTGCAACTCAAAGTTTTGCTTTGGTTTGTGGTCACATACAATAGCTATGGACATGCCGTGAATCTCACTGATGGTCAATTAACCTAGTACATGTATAACCACACCTGTTTTCCTGTACAAGCTTAGAGTAAGGGACTTAAACCAGTACTCGTGTGCACATACTTTGGCTAATGACAATAGCCCTTCTTGAATCAGCGGGAGGAGAATGACCTGTCCTATGAAAATATTTCATGATCAAACACCACCAAAGTATGGATCGAGACGAGGATTGAACTCGCAACCCCTAGATCAGCGATCTGAATCCCTAAAAATTACGCTCTGGGTCCAGCAATTGTTGGTTGTTTTGATGTTTATGTCCTAGTCAACAGCTATGATCATGTCAATGATGTCGAGGCAGTCAGTTCACTACATTGTAACCACACTTTTCTCCTGGGCAAGCTTGACTTAAATTGGTTAACCAGTACTTCGTGCAAATACTTTCCCTTATAACTGACAACAACCCTTCATGAATCAGCAAAGGAAAGAGAATGACAGTAGAATTTATTTCACAATCAATCTCCACGGAAGTATGGCACCAGGCAGGGGTCGTACTTGCGAACCCTGGACCGCCAGTCAGACTCGCATACTGGGACACACAGCAGTCGTTAAAATGTCTGGTAACATACTGGGACGCACAGCACAGTCGTTAAAATATCTGGTAGCAGATATGTGTCTGACTGCAGATCCAGAGTTTGCGAGTTTGATCCCGACCCGGTCCCATACTTTCAGGGAGATTGCAGATCATGGAATATTAATTTCTACGACCATTCTCTCCCTTCCACTGATTTAAGAAGGGTTTGTTGTCAGTTTCAAGCTAAAGAGTATGTGCAGGAAGTACTGGTTAACTGCTAAGCCAAGCTTGCTCAGTAAATAAGGTGTGGTTAGGTTAACTGATCATCCCGACATGACCATAGCTGTTGACTGGGACATAAAGAGCCAAACCAAACAAAACCAAATACACTATACGACCCAAAGAACATATTTAAACGAAGGGAGTACCACTTCATTTCTTGTGAATCCACAGGAAGCAGTCATTACAAAAGATAGCATTGCTACTGGTTCCTCTAAGACGGGATGCACATATGTCGATCCTATAGCCCGCCTTTGTTTCCATCTTTCAAGCAGACAAGAAGTCTTTCTCCAATTGTTCCCAATGCTAACCTGTCTCAATCTGCCTTAGCAGGACCCAAAGACAAATCTAGCATGTAAGCAAATGATAACAGCATAATAATCTAGCAAATTTTGAGGGATGTTGAAATACCTGCTTACTTTTTTTTTATAAAAGACAATACTTGTTTCTAAAAGAGCATCTGTCTGTAAACATTTAATTTTCTCATAGAAATATAACTCATTGTGCTTATGAATATATTAATGTTACTAATCCTTTATATCATAGCATTAGATAACTTACTATTGTTGTTTAAGGGAAATATACATGCATACCCCACCCACTGAATCTAGCTTGATTAGAAAATATTTTTTTATCCATTTATTAACTAACTAGTCACACTTTTTTTACACTCACTTTTTCTAGAAACTGGATTTTATTGTGTCCTTCAAAAAAAGCATGTGTAGATTGGTCAGCAGGTTAAGGTTCAATTGTTGTTTTGGTTTAATCTGTTGTTGTACACCCTTACGGAAAAAAATGCACTGCCGCAAACAATTTTCGCGAACAGCTAGCGAATACTCTGCGAATACTCTGCGAATACTCTGGGAATACTCTGCGATTGCTCGGTAATCATAACCTTATATGGCTGACCAGTATTCGCGGAATGTTCGCGAGATGTTCACTTTTCACATGCAAATTAGGTCTGCCACGAACACTTCCGCGAATATTCCGCGAACATGCATTTAAATCTGTTGATTAAATATACTGCGAATATCCTACGCTCATTCTGCGAATATTCTGCGAACATTTTAATTAAAAGTAAAAAAAGCTGTAGCAAATATGTAGGGAACAATAATTTCGAATAGCCTGCGAACAAGCCGCTGCAAATATGATCTCAGAAAATCTTGTTTCCGCTGTAGGGGATATTTAGGGAATGTTCTTTCCCCTACAGTGTGAACTCCATAATTAAGGAAAAGATAATGAGGCAATAATTAAAAAGTTCAGGTAATTTGCAAAGTAATAAAACAAGAGTTCTCCATCTTGTTTGTGACACATTCTCCTGTCCAGATACATGTACATGTTATTATTACAAGCTAGATGGAGTGAATGAGAAATCTAGCCCCCCCCCCACCCCTCCCCCCACAAACAAAAAACCTAGGACTAACTACATATAAGTTTACAGGCCTCAAATAAACAAGCCAGACTTAAGGGTTTATGACAAAGGGAGCATCAAACCAGCCTCCCAGCTACATGCAGGGACTAACTAGAACTTAATATTTCACTTGCAGCAAGTTTGGACACACTATCAGATAAGTGAATAGTAACAAAGGCCCTGATTACACCGCGTGGATGTGCAAGCCAGTAATTGCCGTTGAAGGTCCAAAACCATGATGACAGGCTTTCTCTTGTTGAGGCCTATAGTAAAAATGCCAGATGTAAAATTATTTCTTCATTTCTTGCTAGCATAGCATACCTTACTATCCAGTTTTGCTAACTTGTGTTCTTGTCACATTTCCTTATGATGTCTGGAGTATCGTGTGGTACTGGATTGTATGGATTCCTTATCATTGCTATCTTCCTTTCTATGTAAAACATTTTACCAGATTTCTTTGTGTGAAGTATTGAACTTTTTTGGTGACTGCTGCACAGGTACAGTATAGACAAATATATCATTTTCAGTTCTAAGATATAGATGTATAAAAATTAATGCATTTGTAACTCAAATAATAGAACAGAGTATTTATAACAATACACTTATTATCACGGGTATGAAACTTCATAAACAGAGCTGGCGGTTCTGTATATGGAGGCTAAAAAATCACATGAAAACCCAAAAAATATATCTTTTATCGGGTTAAATAGCTAAACAAGGAGAATGTAGTGCTTCGCTCTGGTCTTGCAACTGCTAACCCAAGCTGATGACAGATGCAAATCGTGAGCAGTTTAATCTGAATGGTAAACAACCTTCATGTACCTAACTATACAGAAAGGATTCAGACAAACTGTACAATTTGTATCTTATTTTGGCGAACAACTAGCAAATACTCTGCGAATAATCGGTAAACATAACCATATAATGGCAGACCAGTATTCGCGGAATATTCGCGAGATGTTCATTTTTCACATGCAAATTAGGTCTGCAGCGAATACTTATAGTTAACAGCCTGCGAATATTCTGCGAATATGTGGCGAACATTAATTTAAATATGTTAATTAAATATGCAGCGAATATTCTGCGAATATTCTGTGAATATTCTGCGAATATTTTAATTAAAAGGAAAAATCGCTGTTGCGAATATGTAGCGAACAATAATTGTGAATATCCTGCGAACAAGCAACGATTATGCTGCGAATAGATCTCGGAAAATCTTGTTTAGGCTAACCTTAAAAAAATGTTGGTTTGCCATGTCCTACCTACCCACCCAAAACAGGCCCTACCCAAAAAAATTTATTGCCTTTCTGAGAATCTTTTTTTTTAATTTTTACTCTAAATTCTTTTAACAAATACTTCTTTAAAATGACTAAAAGACGATTTTAATTGAAGAAAGGTTACAGAGACTCTTATTATATGCATTCTTACCTTATATACATGTACAGCATTTGTAGACCTCTAAAAGTGATAGTAAGAAGGTCATAAAATTATGCTGTATTTCTAAAAAATACAAAAAAATACCTACTTCCTATCCAAACTGAGATTGATGGGTAGGAGCACAGCAAACAAATATATTTTTAAGGATGGCCTTACACTGTAGCGAATATTTGGCGAATGTGCTGTCCCTCACAGTGTAGACTCCATAATCAAGGGAAAGATAAATGAGGAAATAATTCAAAAGGGCAGATAATTTGCAAAGTAATAAAACAAGAGTTGCCATCTTGTTTGTGACACATTCCCGTGTCAAGATACATGTACATATTATTATTCCAAGCAAGAAAGGGTTAATGAGAAATTAAATACATATAAGTTTACAGGCCTCAAATAAACAAGCCAGACTTCGGGGTTTCGGACAAAGGGAGCATCAAACCAGTCTCCCAACTACATGCAGGGACTAACTAGAACTTAAAATTTCAATCGCAGCAAGTTTAGATATGCTATCAAATAAGCAAAGTAACAAAGGCCCTGATCAGACTGTGTGGTGAGCAAGCTGGTAATTGCCTTTGATGGTCCAAAACCATGACGACAGGTTTTATCTCGTTGAGGCCTATATATAATTGGAAAAGTAAAAATGCCAGATGTAAAATTATTTCTTCATTTTTTGCCATCATAGCATACCTTACTATGCAGTTTTGCTAACTTGTGTTGTTGCCACATTTCCTTAAGATGTCTGGAGTATCGTGTGGTATTGGATTGTATGGATTTCTTATCATTGCTATCATCCTTTCTATGTAAAACATTTTACCAGATTTCTATGTGCGAAGTATTGAACTTTTTTGGTGACTGCTGCATATTTCAGTTCTAAGATGTATAAAAGTTAATGCATTTGTAAATAATACAGCAACTCAAATAACAGAACATAGTTTAAGTATTTATATATAGACCCTGCGGAGCCGTCATTATACATAAAGGTACAGGATATTGGAACAGGCAGATCTGAAACTGCCCTAATCATAGCCTCACTGATCCTAATTTTTAGGTGTTTTTTTAATACTTGAACAAACTAGCTGGAATCTCGCCTTATCGCAGATAGCAAAACTGTGTTTGGTCATTTAAGCAGGAGCCCTATTCTGAACACCTCCCCAGAAGGAACAGGTTAGGGAATTTGCCAGATCTGGCCTGAACATCGTCCGATCGCAAATACTCATTTGTAATGATGATGTATGATGGAACAAGCTCCCAGAAGGTCACCCCATAGGCATAAGAGTTGGGATCTTTGAACAGGCTGGCACGAACCTAACCTCAGCGCACAGATAGTGAATTGTGATGTTTTACTTTAGTGTTTGAAAAGGCTTGTTAGGACCTAGACTTACCAACCCCACGTCTATCATGCTCTACCCTACCCATTTTATTGACTCGGGTACGAGTTGACTTGGGATAGGTACGAGTTGACCAAAGGTCAGGTACGAGTTGACCAAAAATGGGTGAGAGTTGACTTAGGTACGAGTCGACTTAGGTACGAGTCGACTAGAAACCCTATGCAAGCCCCTGTCGCACTTTTAAAAATTTAATATAAGATGTCTTACTGTACAATTTCGAGCCAAATCAATGTCCAAGACTGTAAATACTTGAAATCTTTTATAAAAAATATATCTTAGTGTTCATGCTGTCCAATTATCCATAATGAAAGTAGCTGTCGCTTCAAACTTTCATTTTGGCCGCCATTCTTGTTGAAAATAACAACACGTGAATGGTTACAACGAAAGCTAAAAATGTTTTTGACGAAAACTTTTTTGACGAATTTTCTTACGCAATTCAAAGACTTGCATGTTCAAACGTCAAAAGGTAAGACAAATCGGAACTGCATACAGCTCAGCTTTACTTTAGAACAAATTTGTTCTATTTATATACATGTATGTGCAAAATGGGAAAACAATTAGGATTGGTGATGGTGGAAAGAAACACTCTTCAATATCACTTTTAGGGTGGCACCACACCGTGCCATTTTTGCACTCTTTCATTTTTTCTGGATGCAAAGCTCTTTTTATAAAGATAAAGATAAGATAAAAATTGAAATTTTACAACAAGCCCGAAAAATATCCCCAATTCTGTACCTTGACCTTTAGAAACGACCCTAAAATGCATAGAAATGACCCCTTTTGTGATTACCACTAAAAATATCCACAAAACTTCATACCCCCAAAAATATTAATCTTTCTGAAAAACCCCAAAATATTGAAATTCAAAATATTGAAAAAAAAATAATAGTCCACGCCTTCGTATGTATAAAATTACAGAGTACCCCCTCCCCGGCCAGGTTTGTGGTACCTGCTCAAGCTATGAATAGCTTCTCAAAATTAAAGGGGTAAGATGTTAATTGGACTATATTTGCTGTCTTCTCTGCCTGAAGGAGATGGTACTTTGGTGTAGTTGCATGCATTATTCGAAGTATCCTATCCATTTCAACAGTTTACTGTCTTTCTCCTTTCTTTGTTGGCTGGGGGAAGGCTTGGGGGGAAATTTTGTTTGATTTGATTTGATTCTTTACGTCCCATCAACAATCTTTCAGTTATTAAGGGACGGGTCTTCCTGGGTTGAACCAGTACTAAGCTAGGATTAATGTGTCTTGCTCAAGGACACAACGCAGTGACCCCGGTGAGGCTTGAACCCGCGGCCCTTCGGTCTGGAGTCAAGCACTCTACCACTGAGCCACTGTGCTCCCTAACTGGGGGGGGGGGGGGGGAAATGAAATAATATAAGAAGCTCTAGCCATAAGGCGTATATTTTCCCTAGTTGACATGATTACAAAAGCTGAAATTTTAAATAACCCTAATGATTATAAAATTGGTCTGTTTGGGTAGTATAATATGTGTAGTTGGCATCAAAATACGTTTCAAAGCGATTCATCATTTACAAAGCCTTGAAAACTTGCGCTTTCTACTCCCACTCCTCATTTTACGTCTTTATATTGGGTGTCATTTAGACCAGAATTTTAATAAATCCCTTAAAGGTTCTCAAAAAGTAAAAGTACTAAATTATTAAGATTATAAATGCCCTTCGTTTCCAAAACTTTGCAATATTCATACTGCGCATGCGTACGAAATATACTTAAAATTGTGATGTTTGCCATTCATTGAAAAGATGGACTTGGTGTCTTTCAGTTTGTTTTAGATGCTCCCCCCCCCCCTAGACCCAAGATGCCCTTTGGACAATTGAACGTCAATATATAAATATACAACATGTGTAAAGGGCGTCTTGGGTCTAGGAGGGGGGGGGGAAGGGGTTGTATAAGCGAAAGAAGACATCAATCATCTGACAAACTTTGCAAGATGGTCGTTTTATTGTACATCAACTGTATAAATATATATAATATACTCTATCGTGATAAATGTAGGACGATTGTTTACCTTAGTTTAACAGTCTATTTTCCACACATGTTACTGAATAGCGAGCACAGTTGATGATCGAAATAAATTTTCATTCAAAACGAAGTAGATATATTACATGCATTTAGAAAAACCCGTTTTAAATATACGAACTAGCGGGCAAGGGTACATAGTATTTGGTCTATATGTATTTGTTGAGTGTGCCTAGTGTCTCCAGTCGCTATTTCAACAAAATAAAACGAACGTCTTATTTAGGGAAATTGCCAGCCTTATCGCTAGAAATTCTTTGTAGGGGTAATCCAGTCCAGTTTTGTAACAGAGTTAAGGTGGCGCAGTGACCTATATGTAGATCTGTATATAGTCACTGGGTGGTGACAGTCTTTTTAAGCATTTTATTCAATTAATGGCGGACTATGTCAGCCCGAGGATGTAACTTTCGACTTGACAGGAGTGATAGTGTAGACCATCCCCTCCACTCCCCAAATCTGCCCAATCTTTGGCTTATAGGGGTTGTTGTAGCTAGTCCACACATACACTCTGAAGTACCAGATACCAAGTGCCACAGCTTCAATAATACAAATACATGCTCCCTTATCGTTACTGCTTTCCTTTGAGGGGATGATGATTTTGCTATCAGAGTGAGTATAATTTACCAGTCAGTTATACACAAGATTCATAACAAAACAGATCGTTTTCAGAAAGGTTTACTTCAGGCTTCGCCCATGTAGAGCCAGAAAGTCAGGCGATTTGTTTTACAATACTCATGAATGGGTAGTCCAGGCCTGTTTGATGGGTTATGTGAACTTTTATATAAAAAAAACAATAAAAAAAAAACAATAAAAAAAACCAAGAAAACATTACTTGAACATGGCAGAAAAAATGCTGAGAAATGTATCTGACTTAATGCTAGAAAGTTTCAGCCATTATGAAATTCAAGAGGGAGAGAGGTTTGGACCAAAGTTTGCCCCAATCAGAACAGCAGTTTGTTTGTTTTTCTTTGTGGAGGGGATGCTTGTGAACACAGCACAATTGATCTGCTTGTTTGTTCAGGGTTTACTATAAAAACAGTCACAGATCGATATAAAAAACGTCTTGAAAAGATTGGTAATGGATGAAAACTGATTGAAAAACGTGATTTTGTCCTGTGCCTAGTTTTACAATAGCGATCAGAAGTGTGTCACGAATCACAAAAACATAGTAGATAATGGGTCTGACATTGTTAGATCTGCATCTGCCTTGTTTCAATTTTACATTAAGATTAGATGTAAGTATGGCTGCAGAAAAGTTGGTTTCTTCTGTGAGTTGTCACTTTCCCATTGGTATCCTGGGTCAGGTGTGGTACTTGATTGTATCGATTCCTGATCTTTGCAACCTTATTACTTTCTTTGATCTAGTCTTGCAGATAGTGACTAACTTTGAAAAAAACCTACCTTTCTATTTAAACCTGTATGCACAGGTAGTCGAAAACATTTTTGCCATGACGGTCACAGGGAAATCATCATTGTTGTGATAAGAAATGATAGGGTACTATATGGTTTATACTCAGTTCTATTTCTTGACAGGGTAAATTCAAAGACGCATGACAAAAAAGATTTGCCTCAAAACAATGGTGGTTTAGTACTCTATTTAGCAGTTGGTTATGTTATAATACTCTCCTATGCACATGCAAATTCAACTGCGTGACTGTTTCTTCAGTCTTTTACAGCCACAGACGCTGGTGTGTCCCGTTTTTATTGGAGACACAAACATTTTAAATTTATAAAAAGTATTATGCCCTCAAATCGAGTTGAAAAAAAACAACAAATAACATGTGTGTTTTTTTTCGTTTTCGTTAAATTCGTTCGGAAAATGCAATTCATTTTTACTTTAACCAATAACAGTTTCGACCTTGATGTAAAATGTAAACAATGGCGGCGAAAAGGCCAGTGCTCTGGGTAAGTCTCGATAAAAGACATTTTTATGCAAGCTTCTATTGCTAATTTTGGTGGAAACAATGAAATTAAGTATTGTTTTTGTAAGTTACATATGTGAATTGATTTGACAACGCGCCAAATGACTTTTTTTAGCCGGAAAGTGCAGCGCAGAATGGAAACAATGAAATTAAGTATTGTTTTTGTAAGTTACATATGTGAATTGATTTGACAACGCGCCAAATGACTTTTTTTAGCCGGAAAGTGCAGCGCAGAATTTCGTTGCGGAGCTTGCGAAAGGAAAATGACCGAATCCTAATGAGAGTTCGCGTTCCGAATGATAACAGAAAATGAAAATGACAATACATTTAAGGTATTTTGGCTTTTTCCAAAATTAAATTGCTTTTAGTTAGTAGTTACCCCTTCATTTAGAAAACAATTGCTTTTTTTTTCATAAATTTAATTGCTTATATACCCAAAAAAAGTGGCTTATCTGTTCCTCTGAATGAATCAAACTGGCTGAAATAAGAGCAAATTATCATATACCAAAAGTTGGGCCATGAGAAAAAGTATTATATGGTGTGTGTTCACACAACAAATTCATTGCTCTAGTGCTATGAAGGCTCACTGAATATGCAAACAAAGATGAGTCCAATTTTTGACATGAAGTATTGATGAAATATGAAAAGTACACAAACATGAAAAAAAGTTTAAGTATTTGCTGTGAATATGCTGCGAACAGTAGAAAAGTTTAAGTTCTTTTCATTATGAATTGAGAGCTATATTTTAGTTTAAGTTCTTTTGGTAAACATTCTGCGAACACAAAAAAAAATTAAAGTCACTGTTACGAATATACAGCGAACAGTATCAAGAACTAAGTTATTATTGCGAATATTGCGCGAATAATACACTGTGCTTGAAAATGTTTAAGTTTTTTTTGCGAATATGCAGCGACTATCTGACAAAGCTGCTAACATTCCGCGATCACTTTTTTGACTGTCCAGTTTTGTTCGCTGGGTATTCGCGATAAGAAGTGAATATATTGCGAACAATTACTGCGAACAGAGCAGTTCGCCAATTATTCGCAGCATATTCGCCAGATATTCGCAATGAGACAGCTTTTCCGTAAGGGCAGCCATATTAGAAATTCAAATTTTTCCAACTAAGGGATAAACTCCAACTACTTGAAATCAACTCCCCAGTGGTGTACTACTCCAAATCAAACTCCCCACTGGTTCAGGAACCTTTAAAAACTATTTCTACTGAAAGGAAGTTGCCACTGTTGGGGAGTTTGACTCCAAATAGATTACACCCTTTAGAAATCTGTATTTTAGCTGCAATGCTGAATATATATTTACCAGGTAGGTAGGTAGGTAGGTAGGTAGGTAGGTAGGTAGGTGGGTGGGTGGGTGGGTGGGTGGGTGGGTGGGTGGGTGGGAAGGTTGGGTAGGTAGGTAGGTAGGTAGGTTGTGTGTATGGAGAGGGGGTGGGGGTCAGGATGGGTGGGTGGGTAGGTCTAGGTAGATATATATAGGTAACTATTGGCAGGTAGGTATGGGGAGGGGTGAGGGTAGGTAGGTAGGTAGGTAGGTAGGTAGGTGGGTGGGTGGGTGGGTGGGTGGGAGGGTTGGTTGGTGGGTGGGTGGGTGGGAGGGAGGTGGGTAAGAGGGAGGGAGGTGGATAGATGGGTGGGTTACAGGGAGGGAGGTGGATAGATGGGTGGGCGAGAGGGAGGGAGGTGGGTGGGTGAGAGGAGGGCGGTGGGAGGGAGGGAGTTTAGGTTAGGGTAGGGTAGGATAGGTAGCATTGAGGGAGGGTTTCTTGGTAGTATGGCTGTTGGGGTCCTGGGTGGATGGATAGATACAGGTAGGTTTAAGTAAGCATTGGTAGGTAAGTTTGTGGTAGAGGTGAGGAGGGGGTAGGGTTGGGGGCATTTTAGGTGGGTGGGGATGTGGGTGGAGGTCTATAAGGTCAGTTGGGTAGTAGAGTTTTCTGGGGATTTTCTTAAGTATTGACAGCCTGAGTTGACAGCCATTTTCTTTTATTTCATTACAGTTTATTCACTAATTTGGCTGTTTCCCTGTGCTGATGCATTGCATAGGTTGGCCCTTGCTTGTTGGTAATTTAGTCAAATAGAAGAATTTGCCAAGTTGGATATTAATTTGGCTGCCCAGGCTGATCAGTCTTGGCTTGGGGAACAAGTCAATCTATGGGTCTCATCACTGGAAACCATCTCTTCCAGGTTTCTTACCTAGTGAAACACAAACCAGTCTGCTTAGCTACAGAGACTAGCTAGATTACTGAAACAAAGCAATCTCAGGTGAAGCAGGACAGTTAAAAAGTTAATTACGCAGCTTTAAATATCTGTAGAAAAGCTGCGTCTTTATGTTTTTAGACTGTTTGGACTTAAATATAAGTAATACGCAGCTTTTCTGCAGCTCTCAGGAGCTGCAGATTTTACCTTAATGATTCATTTGTTTAATAAAACAGAATATTCACCTTTTCTACAGCTTTCAGAATTAAATACGCAGCTTTCTCAGACAAACCAACTTAAATACGCAGCTTCTGCGCAGCCCACAAAAAAAGTACAGCTTTTACGCAGCTTATACGCAGGTCTGAAAAAAAACGCAGCATTTCTACAGCTTTAACGCAGGTCCGAAAAAAACGCAGCTTTTACGCAGCTTTTTCAAAAAAGCTGCAGAAAAGCCGGCTTTTACGCAGCTTTTACGCAGAGCTGCGTTTAATTTTGGCAAGGGTGTACATGTATTATTAAATTTATTAAAAGAGTTGAGAAAAAACAAAATGTTAGGCTCTGACGAGTTGTGTATCACTTTTTTGCAGCAAGCTTAATAAATTCAATAATACAGGTCCACAAATGTTAGATTCTATTTATTGTATGACAAATAAATCTTTTAAAGCGTTTTAAGTGTGAAAATGACATGATTTTGCCATTTTTATGCGGCATTGTTATGGACTTCATTTCATGATAACTTAAATATGTAAATCACCAGTGGTTTATAGATTTTGATACATGATATTATAATGAGAGTTTTGTGACTCTCAGATGCCATGCCATATGATAAAATAAGAAAGAAAAAAGAATCAAATATCTTTGCAGCTTACAATTCAGCACAAGAACATGACAGCCATACAGACAGTCAGAAAATTGTACCCACTTAAACAATGCTCAAGTAATTTATACAGTAAAACCTGTGTAAAATGGCCACTCTAAAAAAGACCAAAATTGGTTTTCAAGACCAATTATAGCGAAATGCAGGTCGAAAGCATTGCAGAATGCTCCCCTTGGATCATTCTGCAATAGTTTCGACCTTCATTAAGCTACCATTAGTACTTAAGACTTTTGTTTTGTCCTTTTTTGTGTGGCCGTTTTACATAGGTTTCACTGTACAAGCAAAAGGTAAATTTTTTGGTCTGTTTGTTTGATTCTTTACGTCCCATCAACATCTCTTAGTTAAACAGGGACGGGTCTTCCTGGGTTGAACCAGTACTAAGCTAGGATAAATGTGTCTTGCTCAAGGACCACAACGCAGTGACACCAGTGATGCTCGAACCCGCGACCCCTCAGCCTTGAGTCAAGCACTCTACCACTGTCAGCCACTGCGCTCCTTCAAAGCAAAAGGTGAAAATATGTATGTATGGCAATGATGAAAAATCATAAAATCTTTCCTGTCATACACAAACTGATGAAATATAAATGAATGAGCATGTCAAAGGATAATGTAATAGAATGGCTAAATGCTTTGAAAATAACAATATACATCAGATTGATACCATGTAGTTTTACCCTCAGAATATTAACACTCAAATAGTAGAGCAGTCCTATCATTTCCCATCAACATTATCCTCTGACATTGAAACCTATCATGATAATATGAATTGAGGCCCTGCATGGATAATATAAGGTCTAGCATTTTTTTTTTGACAGAGGGGAGAGTGGGTCTGTACCAGTATTGCTGAATAAGCCTATACCCAGTGTGGGGTTGGTCGAGACCGCCAGTCCCCCCACCTCTGGATCCGCACAAGAATACTGCAAGACAATACTGGCCAGGTCTACACTATTTGCCAAGATGTATCCTACTGGTCAGTGGTGTTTTTATTTACTGATATTCAAAATTATACATGTGTTCTGATATAAAATGACCCCCTATAGTATTAAGAAAAGAAAATTCTTACCTTTAACAGAAGTCGCCTCTTTGGTGCCAGGGATGTGAGTGAGTCAACTGAGTGAGGTTGTGCAAACAATTCACAGCAAACAAACAGCAGAGAAAATCACAATTTTAGACAACAAAACTTCTTCAATTAAGATGAAACTGTCCTAAAAATTATCTTATTTCATCAATGCTATATAGCACAAAAAATATTATAAATCTAGATTAACTTGTATATATCTTAAAACATTTTTTTTTGGTTATCATTTTTCATACATTTTTCAAACATTATTAAAATAGAGAAGAAAAAAAATGGTGAAAACAAAGTAATGAAATATATATTTTTTTGTTGCAAATACATAGGATCAGTATCTTTTCGATAGACAATAGTTACATTCATTAACAATTAATCTTTAAAATTTCATACATTGCAAAGTATAAATATTTCATTTGGTTTATGAATAATTAATTTCTACTAATTAAATGTTCAGCTAAGTATCATTCAGTTTGTAAGATATCAGAGTCAGACTAATAAAAGTCAAAAACTTTCATAAATAATAGCTATGATTTCATGTATGGGTGTACTTTTCCATATTTCTCCTTTAGAAAGGATTAGAATCAAGTGTCAAAAAGAAATCTAATGGACTAAGTTTTACATAATAATACAAGATTATATAAGCATAGTAATTTTTCATGCTTTTGCTGTCTTCTGGTGACTTTTTTCAAATAAACTTTTTTCAAAAAGTTATTACAAGAATGCTATCAGAGCCTCAAACAGTTTGGATCCAGAACAGGACCAACTTTTTGTCGGTCCTGATCTAGGTCCAAACTGTTTGCAAAGGCTATCGACAGATGACAAAAATCACTGCTAGCAAGGAAAGAGTTGAAAATCTTGTTTTTTATGTGTGAATATTAAGAGCAAATTAAAATTTGTTAGCTATCTACTCTTGGTTATAATATATAGCCACAATAAGAGAAAACCTGTATCAGGATTTGAAATGAGATTTTTCGAAAACTAGCCTGCTTAGCTTCACAGACTAGATAGAATCTTAATTTTTAGCTATTCAAAGCAAGTAGATCTATTATATAACATCTAGGCAGTCAACCAACAGCATATTTGAACAGACTGCATGAATGTGCAGAATGAACTGTGCCTTTCAAGGCTCAGATAAGATATGTGGTAATCATAAACTAGTTTTCTTATTTCTCAACCAAAACATATGTTGTGAGTACTCAACAGAACCATCCCAATGAGAAAGTTCTTTTGAGCACCCAAAACGTATGTAAATAAACACAATTTTATGTTCTATTTTTTTGGTTGCTAATCTGGACCTTATAATGGCTTTTAATCCCATATGCACATAAACAGGTTTTCTCATTGGTGGCCTCTACAAACTACACATGCATTTTTTTTGCAAAAGATAGATTTCATTAGACATTGCCTATCTCTTATGCTTCCACATTTCAGATATTGAGGAAAACAATCCCATACATAGAGCAATAACCATTCATCATTGCATACAGGAATTTTAAAAGCAGTTTTTTGTGTGTGTTTTTTTTTTCAAATTCATTTCTTTAAATATAAAGCAAATTAAGACAAACCATTATTCAATTTCTAAAAAAGAAAGAAACAGGATCTCCAATGCCATGCAGCAAGCAGACTAACTATTAAAAGGAATTTCAAGCCTCACTTTCCTTGAAAATGAAGAGATAATACAAAATTGGCCATCTAATGCAGTTGTAATTGACACTTTTTAAGGAAGATTTGTATGTTTGTCTGACTTGATGCTTAAAATCCCATTCAACAATTTTTCAGTTATGTCCATTCACAACAACACAGTGCCTCTGGTGAGGCTCGAACTAGAATTAACCCCTTGATCTCAAGTCAAGCACTCTACCAACGAGCCACTTGGCTCATCACTCTAATCCTATTGTCCTTTTTTTGAATTGGATGGAATGGGATTGGATTGGGATCTGTGTAAGCCCATGGGCCATTGCCAGGGATAAGCTGGAGATGGGGGGAAGGTTTTATTGTTGTTGGATGAGAGGGTGATAAAAAATTGAACAAAATTATGTTTTTTTTTTCTCTGGTATGGAACATATTATACATGTATATACATGTATCATGTGGTTAAGATAGTCAAGAATTACAACTACAGTCATCAACATGACTGCCTATGTGGTAGACATTGGATATTTAAGTTTTTATCAAAATGCAGGGGCAGATCCCGGATTTCTGAAAAGGGGGTTCATATGTATAAAGGTGTGGGGATTCGCTTTGCTGATTTTATCTCACTTTTCTTAAATATTCCATGAAAATGAAATAATTTGGTCTCACTGAGACCAAATTATTTCATTTTCATAGGAAATTTAAATACGGGGGCATGGCAGAGGAGTTTAAGCGAACTCCCTGAACCCCCTCTGGATCCGCCACTGAAATGAATAAAAAATGGAACGAAAGGTTTTCTAAGCAGCATGCAGCAGGTATAACAACTTACCATGATTTTGACTATGGTATAATTATGTTTTAAAATTTCAAACACTTCTCTTTCTGTTCTCAAATAAAATGTTTGTTTTAGGGCTGGAATTCACAAAATGCTTGTCCGAATAGCAAACAGGAAGACCCAGATCAGATCAGTTTAGAAGCAGTCTGATCTGGGCCTGCCATGTTTGTCTTGGCTTTTGTTGCAGGCAACAACTGTCTGAATTTTAGAACATTTACCATAACTAGTAATATGACTAACTAGTAACAAGACTAACTACATGTGTACACATAGCTTGGGATAAGACAGGCCCCCAGATAAGAGCGTAACTGAAAATTATTTTTCTTATTTCTCAACCAAAACACATGTTGTGGGTACTCAAAAGAACCGTCTCAATGAGACGGTTCTTTTGAGCATCCAAAAACACATATTTAAACTGGTGGGTAAGAAAATAATGGCAATTTTACGCTCAAAATTTTGCTTAACTGGCCCTATGATAAGTATTTGTTTTTACTGAAAGATGGCAATAATTTTCTTACAGTAGCATGTATACATTTGTAAAGGTGCTCATTAGAAGCGTCTCATTGAGATATTCCAATGAGCACCACACCTATGTTTCTGTTGAGAAAAAGGAACACATTTTTGAATGCTCCTCTTACCAATGGCAATATGTGTACACTTTGCTGGTTAAGTATGAGAAGATGAGTAATACAGGTTATGATATGGTTAGTCCAGACAAGCCAGTCCAGTCCTAGATATGCCTTAGTCTATATTAAAATATTAATGGAATATATTAAAACTGGACTGGTTCCTATGGACCTGGCTTTAGATTATGATATAAGCACTATCATTAAAGCAACATGAAATATGATGGAGCTTGTAAAGTTTAACATACATCGGCTGGATTTGATTGATAATTAATAATGATTTTGATGGAAAAAATATGAATTAAGCATATAAGGCCAGTTGGTACCTGTTTTCATGCTGTCAAAAACCATATAAATGTAGCAAACTAAATAAGTTGGAATTGTCTACCCGTAACCCTTTATGATTATCCTAAATAATAGACCATTCCATCATAATAAAAACCTTAAAACTTTGAAATATAAATGCTTAATCATATCTTGAAAGTCTAGAATTTACAGAACTCTTATCTATAAAAGATTATGACATAGTCATGTCTTATTAGCCTATGGAAACATACAGAAACTTTTTTACAGTTCTGGAACTTAAATTCAGAACAAAAAAAAAAAAAAAAGAAAGATAACAAGTAATTGCACAATGTCCTAGTTTGACAAATAATTAATTGTATACAGGAAATAGACCAAACACTGAATAGAAACAAACAACATATTTAGTCATAAAAAAGCAAATTATGCTTTCAGAATTACACTGTAAACACACTTTGGCCTTCCTCAGTGATCCAGAATGTCAATACAATGTTGGTCAACCTTAAAAACATTTTTCTATCCCCTTATCTCACCGTATCAAAAAGAGAAAGGAAGGTGTGTTGATCACTCTTTTACTGAAATAAAAGTCATTTTACCTCTTCATTGCATTAAATAATTTTTGGATCAGAAAAAATACATCTAGTCTTAAGAATTTTATTAATGTATTTATTTAAACATATACCAGATTGCAAAATGTTTTTTTGTCTGGTTAAAAACATTTTCTAAAGAAAAAATCATTTTTGACCTGAATGGGAATTTTTAATTCCAATAATTTTAATATATACATGTAGGTATATTCAACAAGAATCAAACAGTCTGGCTTTCATGTAAGTTTCATAAAGAGAACCTTCAAGCAAGAGCTTTAACTCTTAGCCTCCTGGGTAATTTTTCATGATGTGCTGATTTTTTTCAAAATCAACTTTTTCAAAAAAATATTTCAGGAATACCATCAGACATCAGAGTGTCAAACTGTTTGGATCCAGATCAGGCCCAACATTCTGTCAGGCCTGATCTGATTTCAAGCTGTTTACAAAAATTATCAGCAGACAACACTAGGAGGCAAATAGTTAACATAGAGAAAAAATCTTGATGCATCAAATGACTATATAAGTCTTGTGTAATAGGTGTGAGGGCAGCATGCATTGTCCCTCAGCTTAATATTAAGATAAAATAGAACACCATGCAGCTTCTACAACAAGAAATAAAGCAGCAATCTTTTACTTTGTACAAGAGGGTCTCAATGGGGCTGTCAGTTATCTGTAATTGCTAAATTTTAGACCATTTAACAAATTAATATTTTTTACCGAAAAAATATCAAAATGTCCAAAAGTTTAACTTTAAGGCAGGATTCAGAGCTTATATCTACTGTAAGATAAGATTATTCCTCTGACCTGACCTAGCTCATAAGCAGCATGGTCACTGACAACTGATAAGAGCTGTCAATCATTGTATATGTAATTTTCCAACAGCCCATCAAAACCATCTGTATATGATTTTGGAATGGCATCTAGTTCAAGCACTAATATTAATAAGCATTAAGCAGGATATGTTTAGTAAAAGAGAACTAATAATAATAACTCTAAATGTTGAGATTTTACCGGGCGGTTAACCTATGCTGAATATTTGTCAAGTAGCAACATTCATTTTCTTAACCAGTTAGATACATTTTTAATTTTCTACTATCATATCTGCAAACTAAATTAAAGTGTAGATCCTTATCAACTGGTCACTTCAAAGCTGTATACAAACCAGTGGCGTAGCAAGAATGATGAAAAAGTTACGCAGAACAAAGGGAGACTACTAGATCAACCAGTGATTGCATCCCTTTTCAAAATAGGAAGTTCTCTTAAAGGGGGCAGAGGGAGCAAATTCTTTCCTTTAAGAGCAGTTCCTAATATGGTATGGAAAATCACTTTTACCACATTAAGTGAACTCGCTTGAATGTTACTATTTTCATTATGCATGTGCGTAAATTCATAATGGGAGCTACGCCAATGCAAACACAGAATACAACTTTTTTTTGTTTAGCAGAAAATGTTAGACTTATCAGAAAATTGAAAATGCTATCTGATATGCCATCATTTTTTGTTTCTTGGAAGAATGACAAACTATGCCAACCAGATCAGATTGCTGCTTTAGAGCAGTCTGGTCTGGGTTTGCACAGTTTGTCCATTGTATTTTGTCTCAATACTTAGAGTTATTATTATAAATGGCAGGTGCCTCCTGCGTAAAAAGAACCATTTTTGTACAGTAACACCCATACTCACAACTGTGCTTTCTTTTTGATCATGTTTTCAGCACTTTGTGGCAACAAGAAGTGGTCTACTCTGGTCTTAGTTGCACTTTTATCAACATAATGTTCTCTGTGTTTCTGTGCAAGCTGAAAGTAAAAGGACAAACTCCTTCAAAATGTGTGTAAAAAATATTAAGAGGAAAAGTTAAGAAGGAAAGTCAGGAAGATAGAACTGTTAATACCCACGTTAAAAGGCTTAAATAAATTTTATCATGCAAACCACCATGTGAAGTTTTTCAAAACTTGTGTAATCTGGGCACACCTCTTTTCTTGCTTGTATAGCAGATAAAAATTTTGCTTGAATTTGAACTTGGCCATTAATCCTTTCCTTCATGCTAGGCTCCACCCACTATGAATAATTATATTAATAAACTTTCTTGATGGTACATAGAACAAAGAAATTATTGTCAAGTCCTCTTGTGTAGGATCAGATATATCATAGTTCCATAAGCAACCAGAGTAGACCCTGATCAGGCAGCTCTTACAAGAGCTGGCTGATCTGGGTCTGCTCTATTTGCAAAAGCGTTAAAAGGTGTCTCTATGAGGTTAAGGGTTAAATTTCATCTTACATATCCAATATGAACAGCAAAATATTAAGAGGATCTTATATGAGTGCTCGTGTTTTATTGAATTTATTAAACAAGTTGGGAAAGAAGTTTGAGGCATAAGAAGATGTACTCTGACATCTGGCTTAACCCTTTACAGAGCAGACTCAGATCAGGCAACTATTGTAAGCTGCCTGATCAGGGTCTACTCTGTTTGCTTATGGAAATATGATTAGATATGATCCTACAAAAGTGGACCTGACAAGTAATTTCTTTGTTCTACATCAAATGTATACAATGTATAAACGTGAAAGTTTATATAATTATTCATAGTGGGTGGAGCTTAGCATGAATATTCATGAAGGAAAGGGTTAATAACTTAGCAGTATAATATACTTACATGATCAAAAGCATTCAGCTCTTCCTTTCTATCAAAGTCAATATTCCCTAGAGAATATTTTGGTGCAAGTAGCCATCTATCCCTGTTTCTACCTCTGTTGCTAATGACCGACTCAGGTTTGTGTGTGTAGTATGTTGGAAACTCCCCTCCTCGACACAATGGATCATGTGAGGCATATAAAACATCTGATCTGTAATCTTGGAAGTATTTTGCAGTTGCATTGCCATATGTTTCACCATAATCAAACTTGGTTGTTGGGCAATGGCCTCTGTACCTGAAAAAAATCAGAAACAAAAATTTTGTTTATTGATGGATGGTAAACCTGATAACACAGCCCTCACAATAACATTGTGTCATTACTATCTGTCACTTTTGATAATCAAACCAGGCCCGAGGTTATAAAACTTTTTTCATGCTCAACTCATTTGAGCATAAAATTTCAACTGCTCATAAAAACTAAAATGCTGAAAAAGATGGATATTTCTTGCTTTCAGGAAATCACATGGCATGGCTCATATAGCTCATGAAATATCATGCCTTATTTGTTATTTTTGAAAAAGCTGCAAATTTTTTAATTATCGTCTGCTGCAAATTATAGGTGGCACTTTAAGGGTTAAGCTTGTGTGTCAGGTTCAGTTGTTCCGTTGTAATGATAATTTTAGTAGTTTTAATAGTTTTGGGTAATTTTTTGTTTTCAAATCATTCTGTTGTTGGAGAGAAAATTCAAATATGAAGTTTAGTTGATGCTGTCTCTTACTAAATCTTAAGGGTTTTAATGGATTGTCTTTGGATACCTGTAATGAAGTCCTTGATTCCACAACTGAAAAACAACCTCGTTCGCAGCCTTTCATGTATAGTCACACAGTTCACAGTCTGAACACTTTCCGGGTCCCCACATCTACAATTTGGTGGATCTTGCAAACCAGTCTTGTATCTATGAACACTTTCCGGGTCCCCACATCTACAATTTGGTGGATCTTGCAAACCAGTCTCGTATCTATATCCATTCAGCCTGCAGTACCCTGTTCTGAGCTCAATCACAATTTGAAGAGACACAGAAAATCGGGCAGAAAATAAACCGTCTTTACAAGTGTACTTCATAAGGGATAAAATAGTGCTTAAGGGCATCAAAACCCATTACTCTAGGATAGGATACCACGGTTTCCATGTCCTGTGAATAGTATTATAGTATGGAGAATGGGCACACCTCTGTTTTACCGGGCGCAGTTTATGATGTAAGACTAAATCTTAATGTTTTGCTTGTTAATTAGGCTAGATTGCACTTTACCGAGCACAGCTGATTTTGACTAGGTTTTTAGGGTCTGTTTGCTTCTAAATTATTTCTTGAAACGTTTGATATGGTTGGATATATAACCTGAAAACAATTGAGGGGGTATGGGGGCATAAGCCCCCATTTATCATATGTTACATGAACAGACTGTACTATGGTGCCCGGTGAAGTGCAAGTGTTCCGATAATTAATATTGGCTGCACCCCCACACCCCTGCTTCCTTTTCGTGGAACAGCTATTAAATCATTTGTAGGCCACATTGTTACGATCTATTCGAATTCCAATATGGTAGAAACCCCTAAACAACAAATAGAATAAAGTGCGCCCGGTAAACCCCCGGGGGTAAACCAGAGACTACCCGGAGAATGTTCTCCTTTGATTCTTTGCCCTTCTTCTGTATTTCTTGTTGTATTTCTATTTTGGCATTTCTTTGTTGCCTATTGCCTCTTCCGTATTCCGTATCAGGCCTTGTGGCACTATCTTCTCCAATGTAAACGTCTCACGATGTAGGTTGAGTGACTCAAATGTAAAGTTTCCACAAATGTAATTAAGAGATTTAGTGTTTGATACGGTCAACGGATTATTGTGGCACGTCCTCACCAGCAACTCTGCTGAAAAGACGACCAGTACTGGCAAGGTATTGTCCTAATTCGGTTAAGATAGACTCTCTCCAACCAGGAATATTATCATTCTCACTGTAACCAAGAAGTAGATCCATATCTAGATAATTAATGCCAAGCCGAGAGAATAGGTTCTTCAGAAGTTGTTGACGTTTATCCTCATATAGAGGACATTCAAGTATAAAATGCTGAACAGTCTCTATTTCACCACAATCACATTCCGAACTTTCACACTGATTCAATTTACATCTGTATTCATTCAACTTGCAATAACCAGTCCGGAGATGAAGAATGATAGGGAAGAGATCCTTAGAAGGTAAGTCTAAGTAGAGTTTTCCGTCAACTAGAGGCTTGAAGGTATAGAGAAATCTGCCTGTCTCTGAAATGTCCCAGCGCTGCTGCCATTTAAATATAATTGACTTCCTTGCTGCAGACTTGATATCCTGATTGGTGACAATTGAGGAATCCATAGGCATCTCTGAGGCTTGGTGTGCAGCATCTTTTGCTAGCCTGTCAGCAATTTCATTCCCAGCAATAGTAGCATGTCCCGGTGTCCAGTGTATTGAAACCTCAAAAGCTGTAGATTGTAGTTGTTGAGGGAGAGACTTGATCTGTGAGATAAGAACAGTAAAATTGGTACTTGCCCAGTTCAATGTTAGGATTCCAACTGCAGATTGACTGTCAGAGAATATTTGTAGAGATGAGGAAAAGTCAGAGATTTTCTTAGAGACAGCAAGCTCTAGGACCATAAGTATGGCTATAAGTTCCGCCAAGAGAATAGACCCTCTCGCTGCTACAGGTCTGGTCAGTTTCTATATTACTTTTTGGGCCCTTAACTGGAAATGAAACATTGTGACCGTCAGTGTAAATTAGAAATTAGAGCTACCTGAAATATGTGCTAAAATCTTACCCGGGCATAAATCTAGGAGGTATAAATGTAGCATTGTGTGTTGTTATTAGTGTTCCTGCGGATCGTGACATCTTGACGCTTCTTATTGCATAAATTACGCTACAAAACAAACATATAACTTTATTTTAGCAACACAGAAATTGAAACCGGAAATGAGACTTATCACAAGCAATGACGCCAAACACTTGGTTGTTCCGCTAAAAAAGAAGTGCAGAGCAAAATTTTTAAAATGACATAAACTTAACAATTCTGAATTGCTCCGGCTCAAAGCATTATTATATTATTACTGCAATCTATTTAAACAATTATTAATTGTTTTAATGTGCGTTCATGCTCTATGCAGCTGCAACATTTCACTTTAAAAAATCCGCGTGGTTGCTAGAGCGACAGGCTCAAGCTCTATCAAACGCTTATCAAATGAATGCATTTATCAAACGTCTAACGAAAGTAAGTAAGGGTGCAAAGATCAGGAATCGATACAATTAAGTACCACACCTGACCCAGGATACCAATGGGAAAGTGGCAAACTCACAGTAGACACCATAAACGAGAGCCAAGAGCCCAGCTAGCAATCTATATGGGACCCATATGGGTCCCATGTGGGCACCCATATGGGACCCATATTGGCAGTGCAACCGGGTTCCATATGGGTCCCATATGGGCTAGCCCATGTAAATAAAATAAAATAAATGGTATTAGCAGGGGCGGATCCAGGATTTCTTGCTAGGGGCTTTAAATTTACAAAGGAGGTTTCGATTTGAAAATTGTACATGATTATTTGATAGTTTATGCTGATTTTGCTTGAAATTCCTCATAAAAATGGAATAATTTTGTCGCAAATGGTGGTTCAAGCGAACCACATGAATCCCCTCTGCATCCGCAACTGTAGAAGCTAGCCATGCATTATAAACAAGGAAATAAGATTATATAAAGATGATTATATCATTTCTTTATTTCTTTATGGGACTGTTACATGGGACCCATATGGGACCCAACTGGGTAGCCCGCATATGGGCTAACCCATATGGGACCCATGCAAAACCCGGTTGCACTCCCCATATGGGTCCAATATGGGTAGCCCATATGGGACCCATATAGGCATGTTTGCTGGGAGGTCAGCCCTTTCCCAGCAGGTGACCACAAAGCACATATAAATAGACGCGCACAAAACATAGCAAACACAAGAAAGAACAAAAACATAAAAGATCCACAAAAGAAGTACCGCCTTGGAACGGTCAGTAAAATATTTTACTGGAGGGCTTAAACCGGTTTAACGGCGCCAACCTCACCCTTAATTCAGATGTGGATCAAGACACATAGATATTTAATTTGCATGAAAGACCCCTAACTTATCAATGCATCATCTCCTAAACATATAAATCAAGATATAACAAGGAGATAAAGCAAGGATAAGGACTCAACAGTAAATTAAACTGAATACCGGAGCAAAAGAAATCCAACAGGTAAACCCCGGTGGGCCCGACAAACAGCCAAAGCATCAGGCCCCTACCATCTCACCAATAGATAAGTCTTTATATGATACTATGATTTGATTTCTAAATTCCAAGTTGGACTTAAATCTCTCTTGCGCCAAGGACTTTCGGAACCTGATTTCTATGGTGACTTGGTGTATAAGTTGAAGAAGATTGTTGGCTCTAATAATTTTTCAGCGCAGTTCATTAAAATAATTTCCCATTATAAAAAGATTGGCTATAACATTAATGTATTGCAACAGACTGCATGCTTGGTAGTCAACCCAATCACGGTTGGCAACTTTGCTTTCCTCTTTAATTGCACGCCGGTGGGTCGGACTTCAGACTCTATGATGGTTCCGACTTAAAGACTTATCTATTGATGAGATGGTAGGGGCCTGATGCTTTGGCTGTTTGTCGGGCCCTCCGGGGTTTACCTGTTGGATTTCTTTTGCTCCGGTATTCAGTTCAATTTACTGTTGAGTCCTTATCCTTGCTTTATCTCCTTGTTATATCTTGATTTATATGTTTTAGGAGATGATGCATTGATAAGTTAGGGGTCTTTCATGCAAACCAAATATCTATGTGTCTTGATCCACATCTGAATTAAGGGTGAGGTTGGCGCCGTTAAACCGGTTTAAGCCCTCCAGTAAATATTTTACTGACCGTTCCAAGGCGGTACTTCTTTTGTGGATCTTTTATGTTTTTGTTCTGTCTTGTGTTTGCTATGTTTTGTGCGCGTCTGTTTATATGTGCTTTGTGGTCACCTGCTGGGAAAGGGCTGACCTCTTGGCCCTCGTTTGTGGTGTCTTCTGTGAGTTTGTCACTTTCCCATTGGTATCCTGGGTCAGATGTGGTACTTGATTGTATCGATTCCTGATCTTTGCACCATAACTTACTTTTAAGTCGGAACCATCATAGAGTCTGAAGTCTGACCCACCGGTGAGCAATTAAAGAGGAAAGCAAACACAGACAATTGACTGGTTTAATCTTTTTGTTTAATAAACTTGTTCTCAAAAACCGGGACCCGGGACCAAATATATGGAACCAATATGCAAATATCAATCACACGTTCATTAAAATGGGCCTCGGCGCGAGAAAACATGTCTGGGATATTAAACCTTACCTTAATCAATTATTCAAATAAATATTACAGCACTCATAATTCAACGTATCTTAGCATGCCAGGCTAAATAATATTATTTATGACATTTTGGACAAACATAGAACCATATCATATGTTTTATATCGTTATATATGTTACCTTAAAGTGTTTGTTCATGGTTTTAACATTTTACTTAAATCAAAAATAAATATTTCATTACGTACTTATTTATTTATTTTTCATAGATCATCCCCTCATCTGCTAAGTTCAATTATGGCAGTGTTCATTGTCTTAATCTAAACATCTGCGGGCTGCCATTTTACAGTAATGGACATTAAAAGAAGGGCATTAACCTCTATTTCAGGTCATCTAAATGACTCATGGGATCACCTTGCTAGTGGTTCCAAACATTGCTTCATTTTAATATTGGATAAATGATATTCTGTTTTAATAACAATTATCAGTCAGATTAATGCAATTTGGAATGTTACGACTATTAAAAGTAAAATATTTTATTTTTCAATAAGTTTCAGTTGATTTTGCTATGTCTTATTGTATCCAAAATGAAGAAAGTTGTTACAAAATATGTCGTCTGCTATAGTAATAATTAAACAAACAGAATTTATTGAACAAACATTTAACAGAGAGGGCTCACTTTATTTGGCTTGTAATGATAAAATGCCCTTTTTTTTTACTTCTGAACAATTTAAACAATATAAATTGTGGTCATGTCAGAAAATGTGTGATGCACTCAATTATCTTTTGGACAATATATTTATAAGATTTGGCTCGAAATTATATAGACAAACTGTAGGTATTCCAATGGGTACTTATTGTGCTCCTCTTGTTGCAGATTTGTTTTTGTTTTGTTATGAGAGAGACTTAATGTTGTTTCTGTCAGACAATAATCAAACTGGTATTATTGAAGCATTTAATTCAACCTCCAGATATTTAGATGACTTACTAGATATTGATAATCCTCATTTTGAACCAATGTTAGGTCAGATATATCCCACTGAACTTCAGTTAAATAACGCGAATTCTTCTGATACTGAAGCTCCGTTTTTGGACTTGAACTTGTCAATAACAAATGGCGTAGTTTCTTCTAAAATTCATGATAAACGGGATGATTTTAATTTTGAAATAGTAAATTTCCCATTTCTTGATGGAGATGTTCCTTGCTCTCCTTCCTATGGTGTATACTTAAGGAACCTTCTAACACATACAGTAAACAATTTACTACAAAAGCTTAGTTATGTTAAACGCATTCAAAATTTTGATGTTAAACAAATATTCCATATTATTCACCATTGTCAACGACCTGAAGCATTTTATCAAATACTGACCTGTCTGATTTAAGCATGGTGGGTACATGTGACATATTTGTTTACCAAATGCATCACAGAGTCATGTGATTCGCCCGATTGGCTGATTCAATATTGTTTATCAAGCGCGTCATCACGTGTCACTGAAACGGTTTCAATGAAAATGCCATGCAGAGAATGTTTTCAAAAATGTTTTAGTGCAAACAATATGATCAGTCTATGGCTGAATACCGTAATATCTATCATTGTTATGATTTGGCTACCCAATATGACTAGATATCTCCAATGAAGGATTATCTATAGGCATTTCACGCTTGTTACTTTTAACGTAGGTGTTTTGAGTCATGCACACCGCGTAACAGCACAAACCCGACTTTTCAGTCGCGATGTCCCATAGCCTTTAGTATCGCACATGCGCAGACAATGTATTATTCACATCATGTGTGAAAATTTCAGAACAATACCTTAGATATTATGCAAAATACAGCTTCTTTAATTTGAAAGGGTCAAAATCAAAAGTCACAAAAACCTGAAATTTAGGCTCAAAAGTAGTAAGTGAGTATGATCAGGAAATACCACAATCACAAACCGCAGACAACCCCATGGCACCGCTAGGAAGAGCCGCTCAACCTCCAAGTCTGCGTTTCACTAAGGCAGTTTTAATTCATTTGTCATACTGAAAAATGAAACACGTCAATTTGTAATAAGAAATGCATGAAATTCACAGTGGGCCATGCTTAAGACTCAATGCCAACCCTGGCATATAACTTTTATCAGTGGGTCAGTGCCTGATGTTTGTCTTTGGCTGGGCCCACCGTGGCTCTAATGAGGGTTTTTCTTCAGCTGATTGTCTGTGACTTGATGACATTTTTTGTTTAATCAGATTATGTTTATTTTGATTGTTTCCCAGTAACGTTACACTGGATACATCTTGATACATTTAAGTAAGGAAGCATGCACACGAGCTTTGCTTTTTTCTCTGGTTTGACATGTTACAGCAGAATCTAGG
This sequence comes from Loripinus fragilis, assembly GCA_964019695.1. Taxonomy (NCBI): domain Eukaryota; kingdom Metazoa; phylum Mollusca; class Bivalvia; order Lucinida; family Lucinidae; genus Loripinus; species Loripinus fragilis. The sequence continues at coordinate 107,059,752 of OZ026518.1, forward strand.
GCAAACATTTGGCAAAAAAAATAGTTTAAAGGTCTTGTGAATCTTCAAAAACATTTTAGGAACTCTTCATGATTTAAATGACAGTGACGAGAAAACCAGAATGCTGAAAACCGCATTTTAAAAATTCTAACCGAGTCAAAAACTATGCAAGTTTTAAAATTATGCAAATTCGCATATAAGCCCCGCCCACATTATTGTTTTAAAATGATTATTTCTAAATGTCCAATTTTATGTAGTGCGATTTCTAAGCAATAAAAACAGCACAATAAAGCTTTTATATGCAAATGTGGTATTTTATCATATTGAATCAATTTCAGCAAATAAAATATTAAAAAATGTTAAAATAAATGAAATATATTAAATTTAATATTTCAAAAAGCTCAAATGACGTCATATAAGCCTCTTGCATATTTTCATCTAATTAAATTTTGAAACCTTCATAACTTTGTTACTATTTTGAATCTTTGCAGGGGGCTTTCGGCATTCTGTTTCTCTCATTGCTGGCTTTTCAATCAATAGGAATTTTTTAAAAAAGTTTTTTTTAAGATTCAAAAGACCTTTAAGCCCCATGTGACATCGACAGAGCGTTCTAAGGCGGTAGTTTTGCTGTTGTGGATGCATCGTTTATTGTTGCCCCCATTGTTTTGTGGGAATGGTGTGTATGGTTCTTGTTTTGTTGTGCAGTACTTTCTGTCGTTTGCAATTATTTCGTTGGGGAATTGAGAGAGAATGAGAGAGAAAGAAAGAGAGCCTTTACATGTTATTTGACGGTAAGTGTTCTGTGACTCTTCATCACGGTGCCATGGGTTAGTCTGCAGTGTGTTAGTGTGACATTTCCTGGTCATACTTACTTTTCCATGTGATTTTTTCTGAAGTTCAATTTTAAAAATCAACATTTGTAGTACTGTCAGCAGGGCTTTGTTGTATGCCAACAGAATAAATGATTTATCAAAGCCATCCTGCTACCCTGTTAGAAACCCAATCGAGCACATATGCGATGTGATTTTCAAGAGTTATTAAATTACTTTCGTGTGCATTATGCCTGTGCAATTTTAAAGATGCAGGAGATAGAAGTTGGATGATTTTCTTATTTTATGAATAATAGAAAACAGAGAGACTTACCTTTGAATAGTTTAATTCTTATTGTACAAAAATGGAATACATTCTGTAATGTGTTTTTTTAAAATGATCTTTCTGCGACTTTCGTTTTTGAAGTTTTCAACTCAAACTTCAATATCTTAAATGTTCTGAGTCAGTTGTCTCTGAAAATAGCCATGCACTACTGGAAAACATTGTTCTAATGTATTCCAAAGTATCTTTTAATTCGAAATTCAAGATTTCAAGAAAATGCCAAAACAAAAGTGTATGCGTTAGAAGATTTCTTATGTATATATATTTCTCAGCTTATTCGTTTTGCTAGAGTGTGTTCTAATGTTGATGACTTCAACAACAGAAACTTATTTTTAACTACTAAGTTTTTAAAACAAGGTTATAGATATCATAAAATTCGAAAAGCATTTTCTAAATTCTTCCACAGACACTCAGAGTTAATTGTTAAATACAACATTGTGGGAGTCTGTAATTGTTCTATGTTTTGTTGTACGTTATTTTATGTCCATTCTAGTATTGCAATCATCTTGATGGGGAAGAGAGAGCTGGTTGCTTAGCTTAATTTGTCTTCCTGGTGTCTCGTGATTGTTGAGCTGCTCTTCCTCGCAGTGCCACAGGGTTGTCTGCGGTTTGTGATTGTGGTATTTCTTGATCATTCTCACTTACTATTATTGGGTTAAAAACTCTTCTGCAAAAAGGCATATCAGAACCTATATTTTATGGTGATTTAGTTTATAAATTCAAACGAATGGTTGGAAAACCTAATTTTAGTGATAAATTCAAAAAACAATAGTAAAACGTTATATTAGGGTTGGATATAACTTGGATATCATGTGACAGTCTGCATGCCTAGTTTTAAACCCAATCACGGTTTATAGCTATGGTTTTCTCTTTAATTGCACGACGGTGGGTCAGACCTCAGACTCTATGACAGCTCTGACTTAAAGCTTTAATCGTTGGGTTGGTGCCTGATGCTTATCTGTAGCTGGACCCACCGTGGCTCAACTTGGGGTTTTCTTTAGCTCTGACTATATGTGAGTCATGAGCCCTTTTCTTTGTTTCATCATGGTGCGTTAATTTGATAAGAGTGTTTCTCCATCATGATACATTGCATTTGTTAGATGGCCTCCATGCGAGCTTAACATTTCTTGTACTTCAACAACAGCAGAATCTAGGGCGAAGATTTGGTACCAGTAAAATGCATTTAAGCCCCCCGTTGGCTTAGGCTGCTGTCCGTTCTAAGGCGGTGGTTCTGTTGCTGTTGACTTTTTATTTATTGTTACTCCCATTGTGGGAATCTGTAATTGTTCTATGTTTTGTTGTACGTTACTTTATGTCCATTCTACTTTTGCAATCATCTTGATGGAGAAGAGAGAGCTGTGCCATGAGGTTGTCTGCGGTTTGTGATTGTGGTATTTCCTTATCATACTCACTTACTATTTTGAAGGGTTGAATTTTAGAAATAATTATCAAACATTGGCCCATGTATCAAAATATAGTCATCAATGTACACACTGCTTAAAATTTTATTCTGAAACATTGTGTTTTTTTGCCATCATCAAGGATTTAAGACTTTGGTCTGGTAGTGTGTAAGCAGGTTATAGTGATTCCTGTCCACTTGTTAGGAGCTCATAGACCTGCGAATGGCCAGACCCCCAGTGCCAACTGAAAGTAATTAATTACATGCTAATTGAAGGGATTTCACACACATTAAATGAATGATTATTCCTACCATACTGTAAGCTCTATAATAAACGCATTTCAAAAAAAGTTTGAATTTTCCCTTTAAAAATTGACCGAACATGGGAATTGTCTTTATTCAGCTGTTACTCGAATTCTATCATATTCAGTTTATTATGAATTTAAAACCTAATAACTTTTGAATAAACCAATAAAATCATTTTGTTATTTTTTTCAAAAAGTTAAAAAAACATTATGTTTTGTAAAGATAAAAGTGGATTGATAATGACTTTTAATAATAGATATAAAGTTCAATTTTGTACAAGCTAGTAGCAATATATATTAAGTGCAAAGGTTAGATTTAAATAAATCTTAATATCTTTCTTTCTCTATATAGATCTACTGCCTGGCGCTCCCTTTCGAGCATTATCGGCAGGTGTATATTGTACACTCCGGGATGCATGATGTAAGCCTACAAGTAACCATATCTGAATTACCGTAGGGTTCTTTATCATTGTCCAAGTATCCATACATCATGTATATATATTTGCAGAAATTGTTTTCAATCACTCTATGACAACTCCTATTAACTACATTTATATCTTCTACAGTACAGTCGAAGTCTATGCAGTTATTTTTTTTATCACAGATACTGAATCACAGAAAACTCTAATATCACAGAAATATCATCACATTTTGCAAAATTTATGTGATTGTAATAAAAAAACAAAAATATAAAATATATATAATGCAGTAAGGTTAAATACTTCATTCAAACTTCTAACATCCAGTCTAACAACTAGCAATTTGAAAACACCATACGTGCATCCATATCCATCTTTAAGCCCATTAATTATCCATATACTCTATTCATAAAGAGAATTTCTTGCCCAATTGGCAAAATTTAACGAAACTGACAATTTATGATAAGGGACCTTTATCACCCATCAAAAGCTGGCAGTTCCCATTATAACACTAAGATGGGCTGGACCACCATGATATACTCCCTGCCACCTGAATTTGTCCCCTTTCACTCAATCTGTCATGCATACCAATGCTCCCATAATGAATGAATATTATTTATACTTCACTCAGATGACAAAATGCAATTAAACATATAACTTCTGAGTGCAATACAAATGAAAAAACATATATACAATCCAGACCCAAGTCAATCATCCATGAGACATCTATAGGTATGCTCAGATTTCACTGTGTGGGTCTGTCAGGGCTGGGGTTTTATAATTAATCTGTACACCTATAATCTACAGTTTGAGGATTTAACCAAACCTTAGATAGTCTACGCGCTGGCACGTAAACAAATTTCTTTTGCAGAAGTCAATACTTGTTTATTGAACCAGTCTACCCCACGTCAACAAACATGAAATACGGTGATAAGAGATGAAACAAAAAATTGACAATGAAAAGGGAATGGAGGGACGATATTGGACAAGGTTATCTTAATTGAAATTTCGTTTGTACAAACCGCTAATATTCTTTCATTTCAGCAAGCGATGACTTACTGACAAGTCCCGAATGTCACTTGACTTGGAAGGGTGGGGTAATATTATCCTCCAGTAATGTGTTTTGACGCACATCTATTTTGACACACCTTTCATTTTTGTCAAATTATGAAGCTATATTATTTAATTAACAACATCCTAGCATTGCTGAGGTAGAATGGCATTAGAAGAAATTTTCTTCTTTATATTAATGACCTGCCTGATAATATACAATCCAATGTTCTTCTATTTGCGGATGACACAGCAGTGTACTTGGCAGTCCAAGGTCAGGAAGACACAGATATCATCCAAAATGACCTAAATATATTGCAAGAGTGGGAAAAAGCATGGGACATGGAGTTTAATCCAAGTTTCAGGTTGTGCACATTAGGGCTGCCACGTTTACACGTGTAAACGGTACCGTTTCGTGTTTTCCCAATAAACATTTACAAAATTGGCCTACCGTTTACACGAACTTTAGCACGTGACCAGCGTCGTGGTTTATAAATAGCATTTCCTAATGAACATCCCGTTCTGGATCATCAATCAGTTTGTTTGTTTCTCAGATTAAGCTGTATTTGATAAAGTGTCTACTGCAATTAGAATATTCGGCGGATATGCTCAACGGAAGGGAGCATTTTCAAACTCTTTGAGTATCACGCCTGCACAGACAGTGACTCGACGGGCCATAAAAATGCCCCGAAAATCATCTCACTCAGTCACTGCTTGGAGTCATTATATTCCTGTATTTTAACAGTTATGTAAATGTTTGGTGGAGACACATCTTGTTTACTTCCTGTCGGCGTGCGCATTGATGCGTACGTGATGATTGGCAGTTATGTCTTGTGCGTGTCAATTCCTTAATTACACACTTGCAACTGAAGAAAATGTCGGTAATCTACGAGTATGCGCATGTTGCAATCAAATTGAAATGAGTTCAACCAACTAATTTCAAATATTCGCGCAAGGTACATTTTTCAAGGAGTTTTTTTTAGGAAAAATATCGGCGATTTTACCGATCTGCATCATGAAAATAATAATATCTGGGAGTTCCGTGTAAACGGGATCGTTTCGGTAAGTGAAACTCGTGTAAACGTTTACCAAATTTCGTAAACGTGGCAGCCCTAGTGCACATATCCAGGTCTCATAAGCCGATCAAAAACAAGTACACTATGCACGGACAAGTCCTTGATTCCATAGACCATGCACGGTATCTCGGCGTCGATATCTCATCCGACTTAAACTTCAGCCATCATGTCAACCGCATCACAGCTAACGCTTCAAAAAGCTTAGGATTCCTTAAAAGAAACATCAAAACCAAACATCCTGGTATACGTGAAGCAGCATATAAAGCTACAGTTAGACCTCAGGTTGAATATGCATCATCTGTTTGGAGTCCGTACACTAAAAAAGACATTTATAAGGTAGAGATGGTTCAGAGAAGGGCCACTCGTTGGATTCTCAGCTCCTACTCACCTTACCAAAGTGTTACGGAACTCCAGCAACAATTGAACCTGAGGTCGCTGGAACAGAGGAGGGTGGATGCTAAGGTCATAATGCTATACAAAATTATACATGGCCTAGTTGCCATACCTATACCTTCATACTTTGAACAACCCATGAGATCTACACGCCATACTCGCCACCCCCTTGCACTTCTTCAAATTCATACTACAGCAAATTAGTATAAATTTTCCTTCTTCCCCTCAACTGTTGTCTATTGGAACCAACTTCCAGCCCAGATAGTACTACTGCCAACTCTGGATCAGTTCAGTGTGGCAGTGTGGGCGCATAACCACCACACCCCATAACTCAACAAAAACTGTTTTTAACCTGTTTTTATCTTCTTGTATATGAACTTATAACCGCTATCATCTACTTTTTTCTTTTTCTTACACTTAGTACTGTCTCGGACCCAGTATAAACGGACTGGTCACTGACGGAAATAAAAAATTATGTTGTCGAGGCTTTATTTTAGCGCCATTACAAAGTACTACAGCCAATAAAATTGATTCTGAGCATACACGAGATTATATGAGGTTACTCCCGGTATGCGCAGCTGAAATAGTGCGAGTTACAGTAAAAAGAATTGAAGTTTTCTCATCTTTTTATATTGATTTATGACGAATTTCGGGTAAAAATGCCGAAAATAGCTAAAAAGGGTACCTAGTTTTCTTGCTGATGTTCAAAAAGACGGATAATCTTTCAATAAATATAACAATGCAGTCTTAAAGATAGAATATTGAACCATTGCTTTTTGAAGAATATTCAAAGATATGCAGAGAAATAACAGAGATGTGATAATTTAATCTTCAACATACATCAGTTTTGAAAGCTCAGCCACCGTTGAGCCACGACAACGTATTTCCAATATATACCATTACCATTACCTGTACGTAAGTGACCAGTCCGTGTTTATTGAGTCCGAGGTACTGTGACAGTAAGACGTAATCACACCTGCACGTAATCCTCGCGAGGGGGTGTTGCAGAATATAAAGAAAGAAAGAAAGAATACATCTAGGGTCTCTACCGGTATCTTCGGACAGTGGGGTATCTTCGGACACTTCAGCTTTTCTTTCCTGACACAAATGCGCTTCAGTGACATCAGTCAGGCGCTAATTATCCAAAATAACAATAAAATACCTGTTTGCAACTAACTGTATATCTTTTGTAGCATGTATATAAGACCTTATTTGATTGGACGAAAATCTATTAGTAAACAGCAACCATTTTGGCGCGAAAATAAACCAAACCAATTCCAAGAGGCACCAAGGGGGTGCATATTAAAACATAGCTTAAACCACAATCAAATAACTGCATACCGATTAATTATGTATCCGTTGAGTCTAAGATATATTTATGTAAACTAAAATATATAGTTTTCAGTTTACATTTGAGTCAAATGGCAATTATGAAATGCAATTCAGCTGTCCGAAGATACCAGACTATTGGCAAATCACATACCGACACAATGGGACACATATTTTTTGTTCCCTCAAGAGTGCTGCAGCAGTGTATAAAGGTGACCAGATGTTATTTCCCGTGCGCAACCTAGCCTTAATGTATGCTGGAGCTGTATACCAAATTTGTTATGTGTTTCAATAACAAGAAACATTGATAATGCTCATTTACCCCAATGCATTTGATTTCTAGGGTCATCCTGAGGATCGGCTGATATTAAAAGGTTGTCATAATTAAACTTTGCAGTACGTAGCCCCCTCTCCCTTTCCCACCCAGCAGCAGCTTAACCTTTTATTAAAATAAGCCAAAGAATGACATTTCATGTATGCAAAGTGATGACTCAGGTGACAGGTCAGCGGGCGCATCCGCACACTCTAAGCCCACAGTCCTTTAATAGGTATATCACGGACTCTATATTGAACTGTGGTTATAAGTACTGAGTGCAAAGCCATGCGCAGATCCAGAAATTTTTGCCAGGGGGGGGGGGGTGAGGGTCCAGGCCCGACTGTCAGAAAATAGCTCTTCATTTTTAGTCCTTAACATTGTGATTTTCCAGGAGGTCCGGACCCCCTACTCCCCCTCTGGATCCACGCATGAAAGCAAAGACTGACCTGTTCAGTTTCCCTAAGTGAGCTGTATATTCGTTAATGCTCTGACCCAGTGGGGTCCGAGGTTGATATCAAACTATAGGAAAGTGTGCGAATAGACTCGTAATTTGGGCCAGCACACGAGATTTTTGTAAGCCTTCTCATCGTATATATATATGCGCAAACGTCTTCTATAAACGTCCATACAGGACTAGGGCCCGAGCTTATAAAACTTTTTTCATACTCAACCCAGCTGAGCATCAAACTTATCCAGCTCATAAATGTTAAAATTCCAACAATCGTTGCCATTTTAATATTTATTAGCATTATAAATACAACAGCTTAGAGACTTAAAGCAATGACCTTCTTTATTTGTCGGTAGTTTAGTTTTTTTTGAGCAGTTGAAATTTCGTGCTCAGTTAAGTTGAGTACGAAAAAGTTTTATAACCTCTGGGCTAGAGGTCTAAATTTTGATCTGAGTTTTCCATCTTCACCAATATGCTTTATTTATACGAGCCGAAACTGATCAAGAGTCTCTGGTGAGTCTGCGTATTAGCTAGCACTGGCTTGTCCGAGCCTCAGTTGGTCGATGGCCATGGGATAGGTAACAAAATCTTGTGTACTGGCTCAATTAGAATGTAAATGTCAGTGGCAATTGTTCCAAACATCCTAAAGGCTCGAGGAAGGCTTTTAAAATTGTTAAAAATGATTAGAATATTCTAATATAACGTGGTATTTGATTAATTAAAAGGTATGTGTTACATGTTATATTAAATTTTGGCCTGATTTAAAACCTGTGATGGGCATATTTTGGAAATGTAGGACTTTAGTGGTCATTTTTTACAACCCAAGAACAGTGATGGTAACTGTAATGAATTTCTACAGTTGTTTGTTCAAGCATTGGTATCAAATTGACCAACATCAATTAACATGCACCCACCCCCGCTTAAAATATTAAAATTCCACAAGCATATCACGTGCGGCATTAGCCCCGGAAACACAAGTACGGACAATGGCCAGGAACTAACTAGGCCTATACATGAAGAAAATGAAGCTATGCATATACAAACAAACTTTATCTCTCGTTCTCATACGGTTACGAGAGGACCCATTATAATGCCGAGCCACAGATGACGGTACTAGCTAAAGTTGAGTAAAGTTTGTTAGTAAAATCTCGGAACCAATCAACACCGTTTATACTGGGTCCAAGGTAAATTATGTTTATTGCAACATTCAGAATCGTCTTCTCAAGCATACAAAGGCTTAATGTAAGTGTAGCACTCGTAATTCATACTATCTATTGTTTTGGGCAGATATAAGGCTATTGTCCGATCGTACCATCATGGGTGTCGGAAGGTTCCAGACCCTGTCCGAAGATACCATACACCCGACGGAACATTACTATTGGTCTGTATTTATAGTAAATAATTATATTCTGGGCCCCGGCTTAGTGTAAACTGTTACATGAGAAATTGGTCTATTCAGTCAAGAAGTTTTCCATAGTGTCAGATTAACCAAGAAACCGCTATAAGCTGGGAACCGTTAAGGTGTCTGAAGGTACCGGTAATGACCCTAGATGGTCAAATGTAAAAAAAAATGATTTTCTTTGAATATTACAACCCCTTTACCTACAATGGTCATGTTTTTACCAAAACTCTTAACTCTTTCGCTGCCAAATTTCTGGGGAAACGTACTTCTCAGTGCCAAATATATTTTGGGTAATGTCACAACAGAGGGTCTAGCTGTTTAAATAGTATAAAATCATTATTTGGTTGAATATCATGGTGAAACTTTGACCAAATATTGCACATATACTGTTTAGCATGATAGCATATTTTTCGATGGGCAGACGGATCAGGTGACCTTGACCTTGAATGACACTTACCTTATATGACGTACTTTTAATTAATTTGCCATATTTTGATCAACATATTGTAGAAAATACCCCAAAACACTTTTTTTGTATGTAGTTGTTTTCCTTATGCAATTTAAATCCTCCAAATAGCATATTTCATATCACTTATGTCACTGGAATGATTATTTTCCATTATCATACCTCATCTAGGGTGAAGCTGGCAGCAGCCATTCAGCTACAATTTTCCCTAAAATTGATTTGACTCGCTTTAAAAATGAGAAAATAACATTTTTTTACGATTTTTTGCCATTTCCTGGTTTGTTTGCCAAGAACAGGCCTCGAGGTTATAAAGCTTGAGTTCATTCTCAGACTCAAAATAAAGTGCAATGATTGGCTGTTTGCGGACACATGTCCGCAAGCAGCCAATCATTGCGCTTTATTTTGAGTCTGAGCTTGTACTCAAGTTTTATAACCTCGAGGCCAGGTCTTCTGTTCAGGTTATCTCCCTTATTTGCAACGATATGTCGCAAAATAGGGTAATACACATCACTGAAACAAACCACATGTCCAAGTCGCATATATGCGACATTGGCACTCTGCCGTTGGTCGCAGAACGGCGACATTGGCAGCGAAAGAGTTAAGGTACTTTTTTGTCAATTAAAAAACAAGATTTTTTTCAGACAAATTTTATTCCTGTTATAAAAGACTTTATTTCCCTCATACATTGGCATCTGCTCTAGTAATTCACCTTCAAATAATATGATTGCTTTAATGCTTTACAAAAAATAATTAAATATGATGTGGTGCTATGTCTTGTATGAATTTATTAAGAAACTTGAAAGTGAGAGAATATGTTAGCATATTTTTCCCAACTCGTTAATGCAGTAATATTAATAAATTGAGCAAATTAGTTTTTACTGTTACTGCATGGTGTCTAAAAACATTTTCATCCACAATTTGGATATGTTTCTTAAAGTAAGTGCAAGGAATAACCACTCCAAGTGCCCCATCCCCAAAAGTAAAAAAACAAAATGGCCGCCATTTTCAGAATATCAGGTCTGATTTTTCAAGTATGATCATATATCCAACAACAGTAATTCTTCTTTTTTGTTGTATTCTAACATACATAATGTGCCTCCTTACCTTATACTCAGCCTGGTTTTCAAGATTTTATAAATAAGTTGTAGGAAAAATGAATAAACATAGATGCGTCATTTCATATGACGCTCAAAAAAATAGTATAGCACCGCAGGGGTATGTTTTCTTTTGAAATTTTCAGGAGTATGGTCAATACAGAAAAAAATTAATAGCATGAGCTGATGTACTATGTGTTCATTAGTAACATAGACAGTGCAACTTAACCTGTCTTTACATGTATACTTCATAAGTGATAAAATAGTGCTTAAGGGCGTCAAAACCAATGACTCTAGGATAAACTCGCCCTCACAGACATCATCATAAATATGGGCAGGGACGCGCGTCAAGCAAGAATAATAGGCATGAAATAAGGCAAAGAACAGAACACTTGGAACAGAACATTACAGAACACAGAACAAAAACAGAATGCTACCAAACGAAACGCTGCAGAACAGAAACTGCAGAACAAATGCGAGACACAGTAATGTTAACATTGCTAAGCATTATGGTATTGTAATGCACTAGTCATTTGTAATCATGCCCCCCACCCCGGGGGAGGGTCGGGGATAGCGGGGGAAATGTGCCGGGGTTTTACCTTAGTGATGTCCTGGCAGTGGCGGGTGAATGCGGACCGGTGGTTTTGTTTTCGCGCCAAAATAGCGTGGATTACAGCTGTGGGTTTGAATTTTAGCATACATACTCGCCATATGCATACTCGCCATATGCAAGTTAATTTTTCATTTTCTCTGCTTGCATTTTCTAACGAATGAAAATTTGGGGCCTGTTGTCCGTGTTTCTTATCCTATTGTAACAAACCTCTGCGTGTCTGAGCGGTATTATCATCAACTACTGCTAATACTCAATTTCGACAGAGCTTAGCCTACTTGCTCCCAAAAACTGATTGGTAAAATGAACTAAAGCACAATATATATTACAATACGAATATCAGCAAAAACACAGCATAATGTGCGATTAACTGTTGGCGCACCATGAAATCATCATAAAGAGGCTTGTGTAAGGTAACCAGGCAACGGGTAAACAGGTATCAGATGGCTTAGATGGTCTCTCTAAACTCTGCGGACAACGTATTTGGTATATATGTATTTGTTCCTTCTTCAGGAACAAATCTATCCCCTTATTCAGGAAATACCGTAGTAAACCTACCAAATAATGCTTTTCCCATTATATAAAGATTGGCTATAACATTAATGTATTGCAACAGACTGCATGCTTGGTAGTCAACCCAATCACGGTTGGCAACTTTGCTTTCCTCTTTAATTGCACGCCGGTGGGTCAGACTTCAGACTCTATAATGGTTCCGACTTAAAGACTTATCTATTGATGAGATGGTAGGGGCCTGATGCTTTGGCTGTTTGTCGGGCACACCGGGGTTTACCTGTTGGATTTCTTTTGCTCCGGTATTCAGTTTAATTTACTGTTGAGTCCTTATCCTTGCTTTATCTCCTTGTTATATCTTGATTTATATGTTTTAGGAGATGATGCATTGATAATTTAGGGGTCTTTCATGCAAACCAAATATCTATGTGTCTTGATCCACATCTGAATTAAGGGTGAGGTTGGCGCCGTTAAACCGGTTTAAGCCCTCCAGTAAAATATTTTACTGACCGTTCCAAGGCGGTACTTCTTTTGTGGATCTTTTATGTTTTTGTTCTGTCTTGTGTTTGCTATGTTTTGTGCGCGTCTATTTATATGTGCTTTGTGGTCACCTGCTGGGAAAGGGCTGACCTCTTGGCTCTCGTTTGTGGTGTCTACTGTGAGTTTGTCACTTTCCCATTGGTATCCTGGGTCAGGTGTGGTACTTGATTGTATCGATTCCTGATCTTTGCACCCTTACTTACTTTGAGAGATTTTTCGATGTTTTCTCGTTGAATTCTTCTTTGAACTGACCAAGCTCAGACAGTGTTTTCCAGTTTTATAGTCAATGTCACGTGATACAAAATCACTCAACCAACCAAAACCAACTAATTGGTACCGGCTTATCCGTTGTGTATAAACATTGAGCCAATAAACATATCAAACGGTTCATTGCTCTTCCATTGCAAGTTTGAGCTATATGAAAAACCAGGTTCCTTACACTATGTATAAATCTTCTCTCCAGTTTCCTTCAATGTCATTCATTGAAGGTAAATGTTTTCGTTTTTATCTATTGGAAAACCCTGTCACTGGCGAAGGTTTACATTTGATACGACCTCAATGCGCAGACGCATACGATAAAGTCTCCAGTGTGGTCCGATCTTAGCCAATCATATGCTTTTTAATTTTAGATTGTAACAAATATTCACAAGTGGGTAGTCCCTAGCTCATTGTTTTTGTTTTTTCGATCTAAATTAGAAGAAAACTATTTTTATAGTGCAATATGATTGGTGGAGACCAATCCTTTATTGCAGATTTCACAAATTTGAATGGGTAAGTTTTTGAAAAGAAACGAGGCATCTAGAGATGCCACTCTGGTTGCGAGAAGAAAATTTTTTTAGTCAAACCCAATATATTTGGTTAGAATGCTAGTGTTCCAGGGTCGTGGGTTCAAGCCCGGACATAGGCGGCATTTTCATTCTATTCTCTTAAACAGTGATATGCAGGGCTCTCGATCACCCGATTTTGGGGCCAAATTTGGCCCCATTCCCAATGCCAAAAAGTATTCAACAAATTAGCTTCAGTTCAGGTGAAGCTAGCTGACCAGGATCCACAATGTTTTTCATCCAGAAATGAATCCATATTAATTATGAAATATACCACTGGATTGACTGGAAAGTGGAATCCAGAAACCAGTAAAACTTGTGTAAAACGGCCACTCTCAAAAAGACCGAAAATTGGTTTTCAAGACCAATTATTGCTTAATGCAGGTCAAAAGTATTGCAGAATGCTCCAAGGGGAGCATTCTGCAATACTTCGACCTTCATTAAGCTACCATTTGTCATTAAGATCTTTGTTTTGTCTATTTTTGAGTGGCTGTTTTACACAGGTTTTACTGTATTGTGTAAACTTAGTGTGCCCTGATTGGAGCATGAGCGCTTATTATGTCTACATGAACATGTAAATGGTATTACATTGTATACAGCTTTTCGGCTCCTGTAACGCCATGTGGTACATTGTGTTTCAGTCCCTTGTAAAGCTAATGTAGATAGGAACCAGTTAGGGGTGTGGCTATAAAGTGACCCATTAGCCGTATAATATATCGTATAATATATAAAATAGTCATATAATTTGAATTTTTTACAGACCAGAAAAGAAGCAATGGGCCACCGGGTTGTTTTGTGGATGTGCGACCTTGTATGCCTGCAGGACAGTTATGCCACTTACAGTCGTCACAATTTCAAAGGAAATGGGTTGGGATAAAACACAATCAGTAAGCATAGCTTTCTTTAGTCTGTCACCTGACACATGATGTTGGGTCCCAGATTCTCGAAACCTGGTCTGGGTCCCCTTAGAAAATTTGTGTGTTCTTTTGGATCCATAAAAATTTTTGATTCTCAGTTCACTTAACCCTTTGTACATGCATACTTAGTCTAATGGATTCTTCCTTCTGGTTTGATACAATAAGCTTAGGATAATCCATTGTACTTATCTAGGGGTGTCAGGTTATAATTAAAAAAAATTGCATTTTTTTCTGAAGATCTTTTTTACCTTGACAAACAGTGTAGACCATGATGAAATGCCGCATTATACAGTACTTTACATCTGGGTCCTCTCTGTTTGTAAAAGCGCAAGTTTAGGGGTTTCCCGTTTACAAAGGGTTAAATCAAAGTACTTTAAGCCCAGTGCACTTTAGAGAATTCTATTTTCTAATGGTGTAGTACATTTTATTTATTTTCATGAAGTACCTTAAAAACTTTTTTATGAAGAACTGTGTGTTGATGCACTACAGTTTTTCACACAAAAATGAAGAGGGTATTTGATATTTTTTGTAGATTCAAAAAGTAAGTGAGTATGATCAGGAAATACTACAATCACACACCGCAGACCAACCTACGGCACAATGAGGAAGAGTCACAGAACATATACAGTAACAAGACATCCGAAAGACAATAAAAGCAAAGCAACCAGCTCTCTCTCTTTCTCTTTAAGATGATTGCAAAACTAGAAAGGACACAAAGTAATGCACAACAAAACAAAGATAAACACAGAACCCCCACAAACAATGGGAAGCACACCAAACTACAGATCAACAACAACAGAACCACCGGCAGCCTATAATCCGTTTCTTGTTTACTGTCGTGAGTTGGCTCCCGGTACCGTTAGTTTAACAGGTGACCGGGCCCAGGGCGACGACAGTAAATATGATTCGCACTATAAGCCACCAGGGGCTTAAATGCATTTTACTAATACTGGTACCAAATCTTCGCCCTTGATTTTGTTGTTGTCAAAAAACTCTTTTCCTGTAAATTAAAATTCACACTTTGTAAATGTGTTTTTGAATGCATGTCTTGATGTGTTAATCAAAGCAGGACCCTTAGATTACATATTGGAACCTCCAATACAAGGAAGTGAGATTCCCAAGGACTCATCTAATTCACTTTTGAGGGGAATCCTTTGATAAACAGTTCCTGTTACACAATTAGTGGTAGATGTGAATGTGTGTATCCATTGTGTGTCAAGATCAATAAATTTCTAACTTTTTTTCAAAGTTACAGATGTTTCCAATATTAAAAGCACTACAAAATGGTTTTCTTGGAAAGACTAGGCAAAACATCTGGCGCTTTTGTTGTTGAAAAAGGGCTTCTTAACTAGTGCATGACATGTAGTCAGACAGAAAACCAGTTTGACTTAAGTGTTTTTTATTTGAGCCGTGACATGAAATTTTCAACAATGTTGTATGTGTGACCAGCAAGGCTTCAGATCAGCCTGCACATATGCTCAGTCTGATCAGAGCCTATGCTTGTTGCTTAAATATTCTATGAGTGTTAAGTTTCTGACCGAACATCATTTGGAGTTTCTAAGCTTAAAAGGAGGCTGCACAGTATCGTCTGAGTCTACACTGGTCAAAATGCAATATTGTTAGAAATCACATGTCGCAGCTCATTTGCTGATTCTGATAGCTTAGACATTGCCATTTTTAGAATCCGACTGATGCCCCCTTAGTATCATTGAGGCTGAGCATTTTGAAATATTCAATATAGTGGTAAAGATGGTGAAGATGGTTGCCACCCCAAAAATATTGCATTACTTTGTCCATGCTGGCAGATGATTTGCATGAAATGCCAATCCCTATTCTTCCCAAAAATTAAGAAAGATAAGAAAAATACAACATTAAGATGCAATTGTTAATAACACAGTAAAACCTGTCTAAAACAGCCACTCTCAAAAAGACCAAAAATTGGTTTTCAAGACCGATTATTGCTTAATGCAGGTCAAAAGTATTGCAGAATGCTCCAAGGGGAGCATTCTGCAATACTTCTGACCTTCATTAAGCTACCATTTGACATTAAGATCTTTGTTTTGTCTATTTTTAAGTGGTCGCTTAAGACAAGTTTTACTGTATAAACCTTACAATCCCATTTAACACTTACAATGTAAAATGTGTATGATATATATTTTGTCAGGGATCTGTTCTGTCTGCTTTCTTCTGGGGCTACACGATGACCCAGTTTCTTGGTGGTTACCTTAGTGACCGAGTGGGTGGTGATGTCGTCTTGCCTATAGCTGCTTGTTGTTGGTCTCTTGTTACCTTCTGGACTCCACAGCTTGCCAACATATCCGATGACAAGTTTCTCACACTAAGATTGGTCATATTTTCAAGAGTGCTTTTAGGAATTTTTCAAGGTAAATATTGCAATTTATACCAGAATGCTCTGTAAATAAACTGAGTCTGAGCTTATTCATAGGTTAGGTCAAAATGATAGTACTTGTGTTGTGCCTGCTCCATCTTAAGTCATCATTGGTAACCCGTGTGTGACCCATTTTGTTACTCTGCATTCATAAATGCAGAGTAATGGAATGGGTCATGCCTGGGTTACAGAGGGTGGCTAAAGTGGGTTAGGTAACATTTTATTTTTAAAGAATCTTTTACAATGTGGCATGTAATTAATTCTTCACTTGCTAGACAACCTTAATTGTTTACTGATAGCATTTGCAAACAGTTTGGATCCAGATCAGGCCTGACAAATGTCCGGCCTGACCTGGATACAAACTCAATGCAGGGGCAAGGGAGCTAAAGCCAGTAATAATTAAACAAAATCTCGATCTTGCTATAAATAGGGATACTATTTTTCTCACTTGCTAAAAGTTTTGGTCTAGACTTGCTGAATCGCTCAGATTAAATTTTAAGAAAAAAATCGGGCATATATGTATTTCATAGAACAAAATTTTAAAACAGCTAAGGACACCATTCTATTTTCCCTGCCTCATAAACCACTAGTGGTTTACATATAATAGCATTGTGTAATGACGTCGATAACAGTGTTGCATTATGCATGGGTGAAAGTTTTAAGGATTATTCCTGAATTCGGGATTCAAAATGCTGAATTGGAAGAATTATAATAGGTTTTCTTATTTATATACAGTCTGTCTGAAGACAACAAATAATGGCCATTTAAACTTGAAATTGTGTGTATTTAGTGGGCATAATGTAAGTTTTAAGATTTGAGTTTCCAAAGTTCAGGATTTTGGAAATTTTGAACTTTCAGTCATGATTATGTCATAATGACAATATCTGGAGCTTTTCATGCAAAAAAGTGATTCTAAAGTAATTTTAGTGCTATGCAAAAAAAAAGAATCTAACATATCTGCTTATAAATGTATTATTGAATTTATGGAACATGTCGCAAAATGGTGGAAAAATGCTCAGAAGTCCTCGCATTTTATCTCTTTTCTGCAACTTGTTTAATAAATTCAATAATACATGAGCACTCATGTAACATTATTATCATACAACTTGTTCTGTGCTATTACAGTAAAATCTGTCTTAAGTGGTCACTCAAAAATAGACAAAACAAAGATCTTAATGACAAATGGTAGCTTAATGAAGGTTCTAAAATATTGCAGAATGCTCTCTTGGAGCATTCTGCAATACTTTTAACCTGCATTAAGCGATAATTGGTCTTGAAATTCAATTTTGGTCTTCGTTATGAGTGGCCGCTTATGACCGGTTTTACTGTACCTGCTTATAAATGTATTATTGAATTTATTAAACATGTCACAACTAAGTGATAAAATACTCAGCAAGCCTAGCATTTTATCTCTTTTCTGCAACTTGTTTAATAATATTCAATAATACATCAGCACTTATGTAACATTATTATCATACAACTTGTTCTGTGTTATTATTTAAAAAATGTGTGATTTGCCTGACTAAAATTCAGAACTTTGATTGACAATCCAATTGTTAAAGACTCTGACCAGTTTGAGTTTCAGTCATATCAGATCAGTCTGCTGACCAAGCAAGGTGGAAGTGGGCCTTCTGACTCTGATCAGACTGAACAGCTGTCATTTGGTTGCTTTTGTCATGCAACCAGTGGCTCATATCAAATGTAATGTCTTTTGTTTGTTTTGTTGCTTTAAGTCCCAAGTCAACAGCTATGGTCATGGAGGACGGTCAGTTCATCCAACCACACTTTTTTTCCTGGGCAAGTTAACCAGTAATTCGTGCACATACTTTTGCTTTTAAGACATTTTCAATCCAAAGGGCATTTGTGAATGTTAACAACAAAGATACAGTCTTAGGGTCAACAGCCTGTGCTTTCCTGTAGTCAGATCAGTGCCTTTGTTATATCTCAGGTACATTTAATAATTAAACTTGTTACATGCAAGATTTCAATAGTCTTGCTAGTCTCTGTAGCTGAGCAGGCTAATTTGAGGGTTTGCTGAAGACATGTTTACTAATGATAAGACCATATGATTTGTATCGCATCACAAGATTTTCTGTCTTTCATCGTTTGCAACCAGACCCCGAGGTTATAAAACTTTTTTTGTGCTCAACTCAGCTGAGCATAAAATTTATCCTGCTCATAAATGTTAAAATGTCAACAATTGTTGGCATTTTAACATCATTAGCATGTTAAATACAGCATCTGAGAGCCTTAAAGCAAGAAACTTCTTTATTTGTCGGTATTTTAGATTTTATGAGCAGTTGAAATTTCATGGTCAGTTGAGTTGAGCATGAAAAAAGTTTTATAACCTCAGGGCATGGCCTCAAGATTATGAAACATTTTTTCATGCTCAACTGAACATTTAATTTATCCGACTTATAAATGTTAAAATGTCCAATTTATGAGCAGGATAGATATGCTGGTTGCCCCAGTTTTCGTGGTATTAACTTATCAACGTTTAAAAGTATAAATCTAGTTATGGCATATTATTAATTTTTGAATAAAAATATTTGGATATAAATATTTCCGCTATAGTTGATAATCATTACTCACCAATTTGATGTGCTGACAGGTTAAATCCAGCTTGATTCTGGGTTGGGTCACTTTCCAAACAAGCACCTGTTTTCGTGGTAACCATCTCAAATCTAGGTTTATATAATTAGTTGCTGAATTTTTTGGCTATAAAATGATGGGATAAAAACAATTATAGTTTTATTCTAATCTAATGGGTTGTTGGTCAATTTTTACCCGAACAACCTTTAAATTTGTTCATGTTAAGCTGCCTGTTGTCATTGTTAGCTTTCTGACATTCGTAAAATGGTGGCTGTCACGTTCAAAGATAATTATGTCATAATGACGTCATTGGTCACGTCACATTGCTGGATATTTATTACACAAGGAGCAAATTTAATTGTTTCGGTAACTGATGGAATTTCATTGCTCAATTTCTAGGAGTTGATAAATGAAGGCTTCTTTTCTGTCAAGCCACAATTTTTAGAGCTACCACGAATACTGGTACATCTACCATACATCATCTGAGCAAGACAAGGTTTTATTTTTCAGTATTTTAGTTTTTATGAGCAGGATAAATTAAATGCTCAGTTGAGCATGAAAAAAGTATTGTAACCTCAAGGCCAGGGTACAATGAGTTTGTGTGGAGATTTGAGAAAAAAAGCTATTTTTTGTGATGAAAATATTACTGAGCATCCAAATGACAAAATTGACATGCCTGTAAAAATTTACCACTAGGAGTTCACATGCCAACCGTGACCAGCTTAGTGGGCCAATTTATTCTACACGGTGAGCGGTCTTCCTTCTCCGCTCTCGTGGTTGCGGGTACTTACGCTGGGTAAGTAATGTGGGCGTTCACTGTAGACATAGAAACCAGGAGTGAAATCTGTTGGGTTGTACAAGTATATAGCCAATCATCTACTGCTAACACCTTTCATCGTTTATTCATGTTCTTGATTTTGTTTTCACAGACTGTTTGACTGAATTCATAATTTGAGATTCATTTTTGTATTGTTTCAACCCTTTATATACTGGAAACCCCTAAACGAGTACTTTGGCAAACAGTAAGGACACAGGCCCCCAGATAAGAGTGTGTAAATGAAAGTTATTTTCTTATTTCCCAACCAAAACATTTGTTGTGGGTACTCAAAGAACAGTCTCAATGAGACGGTTCTTTAGAGCACCCAAAACACATGGTTTAACTGATGGATAAGAAAATAGTCTCAATTTTACGCTAATTTTTTGCTTAAGTGGCCCTATGACAAAGGGTTAAGTTGTACTCAAGAACATACCCCTTTCGAGCAAATGTGGCCAACCAAAGACTCAAGGCTAATCAGGGCGGTCTTCATCTGCCAGTATGAAGTAAACTTCGTTTATAAATAAATATATAAAAAATATGTTACAGTCCTGTACAAACCTGTCTTAAGCGGCCACTCAAAAACAGACAAAACAAAGGTCTTAAAGACAAATGGTTGCTTAATGAAGGTCGAAAGTATTGCAAAATGATCCCCTTGGAGCATTCTGCAATACTTTTGGCCTGCATTAAGCAAAAATCGATCTTGAAAACCAATTTTTGATCTTTTTGGCCGCTTAAGGCAGGTTTTACTGTACTACACCATTAGAAAATAGAATCCTCAAAAGGGCACTGGACTTCTTAAAAGCCCTCTTAATGATTATTTTAGTTTCTGCAACCAAAATTAACTTGATGATCATTTCAGTTTCTGTAACCAAACATAACTTGATGATCATTTCAGTTTCTGTAACCAAAATTAATTGAATGATCATTTCAGTTTCTGTAACCAAAATTAACTTGATGATCATTTTAGTTTCTGTAACCAAAATTATTTTAATGAACATTTTAGTTTCTGTAACCAAAATTATTTAAATGAACATTTTAGTTTCTGAAACCAAAATTATTTTAATGAACATTTTAATTTCTGTAACCAAATTTAACTTGATGATCATTTTAGTTTCTGTAACCAAAATAAAATCAATGAACATTTTAGTTTCTGTAACCAAAATTAACTGTCCACAAATCTTAATTGAACCCATAATTGACAAATAGACTCTTCCGTTTTGCTGTTTTTAAATTTAAGTTGCCTATTATTTTTCTTAACCCTTTTCATTCTGATAGATTATCCCATACATATTGATACAACAAGCATGGAATTGTCCATTTTGTAATTTAAGAAGTTGCCAGTCAAAGTTTGTATAAAATGATGTATTTCTGGCTATGAGGATTGTTTTTATCTCCGCAAACAGTGCAGGCACTGAAGAAATGCCATCCTACGCAGCATTTCACCTGTGTCTTCACTGTTTACTGGCATCCAGAATGAAAAGGTTTAAATGGGATGATGGTTGGAATTAACAAAATAGGATGTTAGCTGATAGGTTTTCATATCATTTATGGCAAACAATGCAGACCCTGATTAGACATTGCTTTCTGTAGCATCTCATTTGGTTCTGCACTTTTCTTGTTTATGATGCTATTGTGTAGGATGCTATGGCCAGATTTTTTTTTATTAAACTCCAGCTGTTAAGTTTTTAGACTGAATTTTTTGCAAAAACTTTTTTGTCTTCAATTTTAGCAAAATGTGTTCGCGATGAAAAGTATTCAGGAACATCTCTGCCAACTTCTCCAAATGGTTTCAACATCCTAGATGCTGCAGGTTCCTCTGTGCTTAGATGCACTCTTTGAATATTTTAACAAAGAGCAAATAATCAAAGTCCAAGATGTCAGTCAAAAATGTACATTAAACCGCCCTAATTCAATTACTAAAGCGATGGATGGCTTGTTCAAATATATTTTTTTTTTTGCTGAACTGGTCATATGACAAGGGGTTAAGTTGTACTCAAGAGGAAATGTGGCCAACCAAAGACTCAAGGCTAATCAGGACAAATTAAATGATAAATCAAATGTTAAGTTCAAATATAATAGAAATCACGGCTGATTCGCTCATGGGTTAAACTAGTAGGGTCATCTCAAAACCGTTCATTTCATAGCACTTGTATAAGAGAAAAATTGCATGTCATGCGATAACCCAGCCTTTGTTCTTACAAATGAGCCTGCTTTAAGTTGATTTTGAATATGCACGGTAAATTCTGAGTATGTTAACGGCAGTTTTATGTTATGCACAGCCTTTGAAGTACGGGATATGCACCTCTTCCGAATATTTTTTGAAACTATACCTTTCTGTCATGCCTATACAAATTATACCTGTCATTTAAAGACTAAGAAATTTAGGAGGAATTCAATTTATTGCAAAATCTTCATCTATATACACAAAAATCTGTTTGCGCCACAAGCACAAGACCTTTTGGAGAAGTTGGCGGAAATTCTCCTATACAACTTTCACCGCAAACACATTTTGCTAAAATTGAAGACAAAAAAGATATTGTGAAAAATTAAGTCTAAAAACTTAAACAGCTGGAGTTTAGTAGATGAATGGGATTTTTTTCAGATTTAGGGTTAGGGGACAAAAAAGACAACAAAAAAAGTCTAAAATGATCGGGTGACTGGTCTTTTTCAGAGCGTTTTTTTAATTTCTCCAGCATTTCATCAGTGTCTGTACTGTTTGTCAAAGTACCTGTTAACAGGTTTCATTTATCTAATGGGTTAAGTCAGATCCTATCTAAGTTTGCCAAGTGGTCGTATTTGTGTTGATCAATCCACAAAATTAGAACATGCACCCAATAACTCAATATCCTCTAATAGCCCTATTAATGATCAACCAAAATTAACTTAATGATCATTTTAGTTTATGTAACCAAAATTAATTTAATGATCATTTCAGTTTCTGTAACCAAAATTTAACTTAATGAACATTTTAGTTTCTTTAACCAAAATTAAATTAATGATCATTTAAGTTTCTGTAACCAAAATTAACTGTCCACAAATCTTAATTGAACCCATTATCCACAAATAGACTCTTCTGTTTTGCTGTTTATAACTTTGAGTTGCCAATTATTACTCTTAATCCTTTTCATTCTGATAGATTATCCTATACATATTGATACAACAAGCATGGAATTGTCCATTTTGTATTTTAAGGGGTTGTCAGTCAAAATTTGTATAAGATGATATATTTCTGCTTAGATGAAGATTTTTTATCTCGGCAAACAGTGCAGGCACTGATGAAATGCCATCCTATGCGACATTTTACCAGTGTCTTCACTTTTTGCTAATGTACCTGTTGAATGAAAAGGGATAAAGGGGACAGACACACAATATACGAGGGTCAGTCAAAACTAACTGAGAGTTGATACATATCTCCTACGTAGGCTAACGTTCACTAGTCAAATTTGGCACATGCATGCAATGAACTGTCCTGCGTCAAAATATGCAAAATACAAGACCATGCAAAGTATAGATTAGTGTTGCTTAGTAACAGAAGAATGTTAAATAACGTCATGCGTTCACGCTGGAATATAGCATTGCCATGGAAACACTATATACAATTTAAGTTACATCACCTTATGCATTTGTTGCAAATAAAGTGTTGAATGTATTTTGTTAAATGCAACAATTGAGATTGAGGCATTGGAATTTTATTACATAAATAAAAGGAAAATTAACTAAATTTTCTGAAAATTTTACCCCAAAATATACTCCACCCACCATTAATGGCTCATTCTAGAGCAATATTATCAACTAAGTATCATATCATATGACCATTTCGTTGTATTTAGTAATTGGTTTTAATATCTGAATGTATGACTTGAAAATTTCCAGGAATAAACGGTTGCCATAGCAACAAAATCTGGTGTTTTTGTTAAAAATGGAATTTCCATCTATTTTGATTGTTAGGCACCGAACAAAGCATGTGTTGCATTTCCTTTCTATTTCACTTCTTTAAAACATAGCTAACACATTGTTTGATACAATTGGTGTGATAAAAGGTCCGTTATTATACTGTTTTAGATTTGAAATGAATTTAAATTCATGGCAGCTTAGGCAGAAGTGTCATCAGCGCGAACGCACATTGCTGAGAGTCTGTCTTCAGTTGCGTAGCAACAGCACATTGCAGATAATAAGACGTCAACTTCTATACGCAATGAAGCCCGAAGGTTCATTCTATATATGTATTTAGTTTCAGTCAAAAGTTCTCACCCAGTAAAAAGATATGAACAAACTCTCAGTTATTTTTGACTGACCCACGTAATTTGGAAATTCTAACCGGTGACCCCTCAAAATATATAATGGACTATTTATACTTTTGGGTTTCAAACTGTATGGAAGACCCAGTCTATCCCAAAGTGTGTATCATGAGTTAATCAACTATTATCTTCCTGGTCATCAATGTGAACTAATTATCACTTTTACCCAAAGCCCGCCAGTCACGATTTTCATCTACTCCTCTCATCTGCTTATGTTCTTTGATAGCCTATATTGCAAACAATATGGACCCAGATCAGACTGCTTCCTTGGGAGTCGTCTGATCAGGGTTCATATTGTTTTGCTTCCATGAAAAGTTTTAGTCTGAAGTGCACCTGAATATATGCAACAGATGTTAAAGCAGGATAAGGATTTATATCAGACAAGAGCTTGATGAAGTAAAATCAAATGACATTTTTTCAAATTGACAGTTTTATTTCATTAAAAAGACAAACAAACAAAACAGCTTGATTAAAAAATAATTCAGATGTTGCTTGATGAGCAAAATGTTTAGATTACCGTATTCAATCTAGTAACTGCACATGATCCTATAATACACTGGGTACTTTTTGTGTTGTTTTTACTACATGAATTTCTAGTTTTCAGTCAGTCTGGTAATGCAATTTCATTATCAATATGGATTCATCGTTTGGATGAAAAACAGTGTTGAATCTGATCAGCTGGTTTCCTCAGAAGCCAGCTGATCTGTATCTACACTGTTTTCTATTAGAGGACTAGACCTTTGAAAAACTTACACACACTGTTTGCTTATTTGGTCAAACATGGTTTGCAGTTTGATAAAACAAAATCTCAACCCAACTTTATTTCTTCATGAGGAAATAGTTTTGATATTGAGACACTTCTGATGGGAACTAATCTAGTGTTTTAGGAAAAAAGAAAATAGCAGTTTGGTTATACTTCTACCACAACCTCTAAGTAATGACCCTCAATTCATTCAATGCATTTACCGTTAGTGTCACGCCTCAAAGTGTTTTGTGGAAGTATACCTTCATGACACAGTAAATAATTGACCCTTTTCCTGCCATTAAATTTTTGTTTTTACTTGGGAAGCATATGTTCAAATGCACTTCAGACCACATGTAATTTTGATTATGGAAGCAAACATTATGAAACCTGATCAGAGCAGTCTGATCTTGGATCGTTTTGTTTGCAATATAGTATTCTAAAGTATATAAGTAGATAAGTGAGTCGACAACGTTTGATGTGATTCAGCTGATTGGTTAGGAGCACAGTGGTTCAGTGGTAGAGTGCTTGACTAGAGATCGAGGGGTGGCGGGTTCGAGCCTCACAGAGGCACTGCTAGGGGCTTTGAGCAAGACACTTTATCCTCTACTTAGTACTGGTTCAACCCAGGAAGACCAGTCCTGGCACGACTGAAAAAATGTTGACTGTGACATAAAGAAACAAATCAAACAAGCAAACAGCTGACGGGCGTCTTTAGAGTCAAAACAGAAATACAAGCATACATTTTTATTTGGAGCTCAGTTTATTTTCTTCCAAAGTTTAGTAGGGTAGTCATTTTTTCTCAGAAAGCAACTTTTAGATTAGCGCAGACATACTGCTTTTTAACTGATTTAAGTGCCAACATAGGTGCAGTAGACAACTTATTTAGTGATCTTATGCAGCTTTCTGTGGAAAACAAGGCTTGAGCTTGACAAGTTGATATTTCAGTTAAATTGTTTGTCTGCAGATGATTCACATGAAATATCAGTTCTCATTAAATTTAATAAAGGAACAATTTAAGTTGAAAAAGTTGTCTGCTGCAAATTTTAACTCTTTTCATGCTGGGTAAAAAAAAATTCTACAAGAATACAATTCCAGTTACAAACAGTTTTGAACTTTGGATCCAGATCAGGACCAATGTTCTGTTGGTCCTGATCTGTTTCCAAACTGTTTGCAAAGATTATCAGCAGATGACAAAAGTCGCTGCTAGCAAGGAAAGAGTTTTATGTTGGGGCTTTTAGATTTAATTTTACTGCTCAGTTTTAACATGTGTTCACTTTCGAATTATTGTTACTGTGCATGCACTTTGATATATTAAATACAAATATGATTACGATTTGTACATCACGTTCATTTTGACCCAACAGGTTTTCACTATCCTGGCTTTAGTTCAATTATATCCCGTAAAGTTCCAGAACAGGAGCGTTCTCTAACCTACAGTGTTATATGCTCTGGGTCCCACCTTGGGTAAGGTTTTCTATTCTTTCTCCATTAGTAAGGAAAATGTTCTAAAATTTCCATCAATTTTCACTTTCTGTTCTCAAAGAAATTGCCAGTTATCAGGGCTGGAATTCACAAAATACTTGTCAGAATTGAGCACAGTGGCTCAGTGGTAGAGTGTTTGACTTGAGATTGAGAGGTTGTAGTATTGAGCCTCACCAGCGGCACAGCGTTGTGTCCTTGAGCAAAATACCTCTGTATTCAATCCAGAAAGACCTGTCCCGGCATGACTGAAAAATTGTTGACTGGGACGTAAAGAATCAAAACCAACTTGGGAAAATAGCAAGCAGGGAAGACCTTATTCAGACAAGTCTGAGCTGGGTCTGCACTGTTTGTTTAGACCTTTTTGGCAGGCAACAAGTGTTGAAATTATAGAACATTTACAGGAACCCACAAAGCACCACATATACTGAGCCAAAATTCTAATGCAACGCGTAAAGGGCCAGAATTTTTTTTGACTAATTGGTGTAGGGCAGTTTATGTTGGAAAACTTGCTCAACTAATTTTGAAGAATCATTATCGCACAGAGAATACGTTGTCTGGAGCATGGTTCTGTGAGCTATTGTCTGATTTGTCAAAAATACTTTTTGAGTCTCAGGACCTTTTGAGTGGTCATAAAGTTAAAAAGTCTGTTTTGACCCACACTCCAACGCTAGACCAGTGAGTTTTTTTTTCATTGAAAATTTTTCCATTGAATTTCACAAAATTAAGCGTCGAGTTTCAGTGAAATGAGATTTGAGTGTTTATTGCCAGAACGTCCATACAACTTGATGCAAAATCAATATCACTTAAATTACCAAAAACGTGGAAATCATTGAAAGAATGATAAACATGTGTTAATCTGCTGCTTAGAAAAGGTGAGGAGCAAAAATGTATAAATTTTTTTTTACCGATGCGGCTTCATATTCACTCTGACAATAATTGTAACTTAAGTAATGTTAGCTCAATTCTGACTAAATCCTTCATTTTATTGACAAACAACGGGATCTGACGCCTAGCTGAATTGAAGAATAATTTATCGCTAAAAACTTAAAGAATTCCAACAGAAAACCCCAAAATAAACACAGATTTCATAATGCCTAAATGCATATCACATATCGAATATTAGAACATTACCATGCATTTAATTTTTTCAACCACCCTTCCTCAATGGAATGCTTTTTGTCTTTGAGTCATATTGCTAAAACTAAAGTAAGTTTCGATGCCTAACTGAACAAACTTTTGTTTAGGAGAACTAATCGGCCTAGGGCATTTGCTCGGCCAAAGATGTTATCAAAATAAAATAAAGCTGTGTTAGAACTTTGGCTCAGTATATAATTTTCAGCAGATGGCACTTTCAAATTTTGTAGCATCTTAAAAGAAACCAAATAAGGCTTCATATTTCATGGAAATAATCTGCTGGCAGACGATTTATAGATGATTCACATACTTTATCAAATCTGATTTTCTCCCTAAATCAAGAAATTTGTCATAAAATCCTGATTGGCACTTTTGGGGTTTATGCCCTGCTCTAATATGATCTCACAACTAAAACTCAAAAATGCCATGTGCAGATACATTAATTCAACATGCTACCTGCTGAAGACCATTAGAGCTAGGCCCAGAATTAGTTCAGAATTTCATTGCTTTATAACACATTTCCAAGCTTTGTACTGAAATTACCCATAAATGTTTGTAAAAAAGTAATAGCTAACTCCATTGTGCTAAACTATAGAAATGGTAACTGGGTACAACTCAAGGGATAGTTTATGCCAGCGCGAAAGTTTAAATTGTCTGTGACTGCTCGTGAAGAAAATATCATTGCGAGCATTACAAATTAAAACCGCATTATGATTGCACTCAGTGTGGCCTTAACTCATGAGAATACAGTAAAACCTGTCTAAAATGGTCACTCTTAAAATGACCTAAAAATTGGTTTTCAAGACCAATTATTGCTTAATGCAGGTCAAAAGTATTGCAGAATGCTCCAAAGGGAGCATTTTGCAATACTTTTGACCTTCATTAAGCTATCATTTGTAATTAAGATCTTTGTTTTGTTTATTTTTGAGTGGCTGTTTTACATAGGTTTTACAGGAGTGCAGTGGCTCAATGGTAGAGTGCCTGACTGGAGACCGAGGGGCCGCGGTTAGAGCCTCACCGGCATCTCTGTGTTGTGTCCTTGAGCAAGAACATTAATCCTAGCTTAGTACTGGTTCAACCCAGGAAGACCCGTCCCCTTATTACTGAAAGATTGTTGATTGGACGTAAAAAATCAAATCAAACAAAACACAGGTTTTACTGTACTTCTTCAGGGGTAGTAATGGATTTATTTAATATTCCGCGTTTTTGATGTATACACAGAACCAAAATAAAGGAAACCCTTGTATTTCATGGATTCCAAGTTAATGTCAGGCGTGACCTCCACGTGCAGAAACAACACATGCAAGACATCTTTGGGGCATAATGGAGATGATTGGTGGAGGTCACACCCACATGTTTTATGTACCGGGCCGCGTAGCATAGTCGGTAACGTGTCTGGCTACAGATGCGTGTCTGACTGCAGATCCAGGGGTCGCGATTTCGATCCTGGTCCGGTCCCATACTTTCGTGGAAATTGATCATGAAATAATTTCTATAGTCATTCTCCTCCCTTCCGCTGATTTATTCAAGAAGGGTTGTTGTTAGTTACAAGCGAAAGTATGTGCACGAATTACTGGTTAACCGCTTGTTCAAGCCTGCCCAGGAAAAAGTGTGGTTAGGTGAACTGACCGTCCCGCAATGACCTTAGCTGTTGACTTGGGACGTAAAGCAACAAAACAAACAAACAAAACATGTTTTATGTGTAAAATAAAAAATACCTCAAAATGAAAGGGTTCCCTTATTTTTAGTTCTGCGTATATGTTTTTCTGACAATATTATTTCAGTGAGGTGAATTAAACACATTAAATGGACTGATGCCATGCCTTACACATGCATTATGATGATGACATATTGCAATTGTCTTAAATATTTGATAAACACCTAGCAAATGAGCATGGTGGCTTAGTGGTAGAGTGTTAGACTTGAGATCAAAATGTCGCTGGTTCGAGACTCACCAGAGGCACTGTGTTTTGTCCTTGAGCAAGACATTTTATCCTCTGCTTTGTACTGGTTCAACCCAGGAAGACATGAAATTGTCTCGACATTACTGGTAACTTGCTGTCTGGTATGTAAAACATCAACTTAACAACATAAACACACTACACTTTTTGAAGCAATTACTTTGAAGAATCCATTGGTATACAAAGCGATAATATGTTATCTTATTCACCTTAACCCTTTACCCCATAAGCTATATTTAGAACATTGCATCATTTTCTATATAGATAATTCAAATTTTATACATTTCAATAGTTTTTAAAATATTATGGAAAATGGAGCAAACGTTTCATTTTTTATAATATTTTAAAAAATCTTTTATTTCAAAGGCATCCAAAGGCACTTGTGTGGAGAAAAGGGTTAATTAATATCTACCCACATTTTAAGAAGTACACACCTAAAACATTTTTCAGTCTTTTTAGACCCTATTGAATAATTGATTGCATTATCCAGGGGCTCAGTCAGTAGAATGTTAGACTGGGGATGGAAGGGTTGCTTGTTAGAGACTCACTGGGGGCAGAGTCACTGTGTTGTGTCCTTGAGCAAGACACTTTATCCGCTGCTTAGTACTGGTTCAACCCAGGAAGAGGCATCCCAACGTGACTGAAAAACTATTGAGTGGGAGGTAAAGAATCAAATAAAACAAAAACAAATTCTCAAGGTACATGTGTATGTGTATACATGTATAAAAGTAAGAAGGCAAACACTTAATACTAGGCATTGGATTCGTTTAGATGGCTGGGCTAAAACTGTTCAGTTAGATGGCTGTACTAAAACCAGACATGTACAGCTGCGATTGAACCAAAATTTCTAGTTTTAAGTCTTTGTCTCAGTGCATGCTCATTATAAACCAGATGTTTGTTTTGTCTACAGGACCCTGCTATGTGGTAGTGTAGGCTCATTGGTACTAGAGACTTATGGATGGCAAACAGTATTTTATCTACTAGGTAAGTTGACGTAACACTGGCATACAGTAAAATTGAGACGGTTCTTTTGAGTACCAATAGCATACGTTTTTGTTGAGAAGTAAGAAAATTAATTTTAACACACAAAACCATTGAAAATAGGATTAACTCCTTCAGATTGTATAAACATTTAGCCATCTTGAATAGAGCATTAGAATTCCCTATTAATCTTGCTTGGACTGAATCGCATATGTAAGTTTTGAATATTAATTTGTAAAAATGATGTTGCGCCATCTAATGTCAATATTACAAGCCTTTATGTGATAGTTGAGGTCATTAATATGAGTAAATGATGTCACACTACGTAGTACTTTGCTCAACAATATCACCAGACTTTAGACAGTTTCCGCAAATGGCTGCATTTCATCAGGGTCTTTACCAGGGGACAAAAATTCAACTCCTCTGCTTGTAATTACAAGTGAAATCTAGAAAGGATGAGTAAAAATTACTCGAGGAAGTTATATTACATATTACTCCCATATGTTCTTTGTTGCATACGCTTTAAAGGACAAGTGCATGTGTTTGCAGGACGAGTGAAAATTGTAAGTCACTCGCCCTGCAAGACAAGTGCAATATTTAAATATTTTTGTCCCCTGTTTACTGTTTGCCAAGGTTAAAACGATCTTCAGAGAAGATTTCAGTGTTTTTGTCATTAAGCACTGCATCTATCCTGTTCACAGTTCCCTCCCCTCTTATCATTCACACAATTCATCCTTAAAGCTGCATAGTCTGTAATTTTGATCTTTCAATTTTAAAAATAATGTTTTTATTTTTCAAGAACACAGTAAAAATACTCAAATTCAGGTAAACATTTTACCATTTTCGTAAATCTTAACAAGTTATCACTATCAAAACAACTGCATTTTATGTTAAAATTCAACTGTCTAGAATTATTGGACGGATGCAAATAATTACCAACAAGAGAAAAAAACACCTATTTGATAAGATAATTCACTTTTCCATGCAGTTTTCAGCTGTATTGAACATTTTTATTGTGAAAACAAAGCTTAATTCTACTTTTACAAATGATTTAAAAAGAAAATAAAAAATTTCGAAAAATGATCATAGTTACAGAGTATGCAGCTTTAAAGAGACTAAGTCTGCAACTGTGAACATTTTTCGAAAAAAATTATTTTCTTTTTAAACACTTTGTAAAAGCAGAATTAAGTTAAGTTTTCACAATAAATCTGTTCACTATAGCTAAAAACTGCATGGAAAAGTGATTTATCTTATAAAAACAGGTGTTTTTCTCTTGTTGGTAATTATTTGCGTATCTCCAATAATTATAGGCAGTCAAGTTTTAACATAAATGCGGTTGTTTTGATACTGATGATTTGTAAAGATTTACGAAATTGGTAAAATGTATAAATGAATTTTAGCTTTTTTACTGTGTTCTTTAAAAACAGAAACATTATTTCAAAAATTAAAAGATCAAAAGTTACAGACTATGCAGCTTTAACTCATAAAGCACCACCTATTATTTGCAGCAGAGGACAATTTCAAATTTTGCTGCTTTTTCAAAAATATCATACCTTATTTTTGTCAGAAACTAGGAAAGATGTCGCAAAAATTGTTGTCTGCTGCAGTCGTGATTGGCGCTTTAAGGGTTAATTATAATAAAATTGCACTTCTGGATTTTCTGGGAATCAGATTTTCATACAGTGTAAACCATCCATACTCAGTGTGGGCTTACAGAAGCCAGGGACGTAGTCAGAATGCTGCTGCAATAGTTACATCAAAGGGAGGCTACTGAAAAGGGATTTGATTCTCATCGATTGAGTCCCTTTTCAAAATGGGAATTCTCTTAAAGGAAAGAATAGTGAATTATTTTCTTGATAAACACA
Organism: Loripinus fragilis; assembly: GCA_964019695.1. Classification (NCBI taxonomy): domain Eukaryota; kingdom Metazoa; phylum Mollusca; class Bivalvia; order Lucinida; family Lucinidae; genus Loripinus; species Loripinus fragilis. The sequence goes on from OZ026518.1 coordinate 107,092,245, forward strand.
ATAATTCTTCCTTAGACAAAATATGGATTTTTTATGTGTGGTATTTTAGATGTTTTACTGATTTTTATCAGTTTGGGCTAATATTAAATGCATTGTTGCACGCTGCAGGATAAAAGTAGTCTATCTCAGGGCATCTGCCTTTATCAGGTCATGATGACTTTGCACTATTATGAATGACAACGCTAATGACACTGAATCAACACAAAAATTGAAAATTGCGTCATAATCACTAGTTTGAAGAGTGAACCAATGGGTAAACTGATAAATAGAATACCAGGTTCGCGTCTTGATTTTAAGTTTACCAGGCTTGGCTTTGAGAAAGCTTGTTGAATCATTTGGCAAGTCTCGCAATGTCAACAAGCATTCTTAAAGCCTTGCCTGGTAACCTTGATATCAAAAGACATTTCACCTAGTATTCTCTATTTATTTTCCATCCCTCTGTGTAAACAATCTATTTATTTTTTGCAGGCACTTGTGGTTTAATATGGATGCTGTGTATGAGATATCTTTTAATAAATCGTCACCGACGGAAATATATGCCTGTGATATCATTAACAGATAAAAATCCTTTACTTCCTGGCAAGGAAGCAAAATCATCCACCCCATGGGTGTCATTATTTTTTAAATCCGCATTCTGGTAAGTATTATATGACTTTTTGGGTACTGTAAAGGCGGCACCTCATGAATGCGTAATTGGGACTGGTCAACCTTAGACATAGGTAAAAGCTGAAAATGAGGCGTGTTTTTATTCAAAAGTAACTGAATCATCTTGCGCCATTACCTCAGTATAGACACAAAATACATTATTTAGTCCTTAAAATGCAGCGAAATAACTGCATCTGAAAATGTCTATTTAACATAAGCATAGAGGCAAACATTGTGTACCCAGATCAGATGGCTCCTACAGGAGCAGTCTGATCTGGGTTCTTCTGTTTGTACTTGAGGCTTCAAATATTTTAGTGGACGACAAAAAACATACATTTTGTGATTATGTGCTTCAAGGGTTAATGAATGTGAGCTGTTAGGATTTTAATGAAACGCACACACATTTGCCCGGCCCAAACAACTTATTATTCTTCACCAAATTATAAATAGAACCTGATTTCCCTTGTTTAGCAGGTGAAATAGCCTAACCACGCCCAGATATGAATATTAAAATTGCCGCCTTTACTGTTAGCGAAAAGTCTATTAATACATGAAATAACTTAAGATAGGATTTGGGGAGCACAGTGGCTCAGTGGTTATGGAGTGTTAGACTTCAGATTTAGGGGTTGCTGGTTCAAGACTCGATGAAGGTACTGTATTATGTCCTTGAGCAAGACACTTTAAATATCCTCTGCTTAGTACTGATTGAGTCCAGAAAAATCTTCCGACTTGACAGAAAAAATGATGACTGGGATGTAAAGCATCAACGCAAACAAATAAAGTCAATGAATTGTATTCACTCTTTCTCAAATTTTCGGCCTTGGGCCTTCTTCAGGATAATCCTGAAGAAGGCCCAAGGCCGAAAATTTGAGAAAGAGTGAAAAAAAAATCATTGACTTTGTTGTTATTATTCCCTATGGAATTATTATATTGAATTACAAACAAAAAAAGATAGGATTCTTTTTGCATTTGAAAATGATGCTGTTGGATAATTCTGCATGAAAATATAACTGAGCCGCGACATGAGGTTTCCAACAATGTGGTATGTGTGTCTAGCAAAGGCTCAGATCAGCCTGCGCATAGGGGCAGTCTGATCAGAGCCTTTGCTAGTCGCTAGAATAGTCTATGACTTTCTTAGGCTGCTGACTGAACATCATTTGAAGTTTCTAAGCTAAAAGGGAGGCTGCACAGGCTGGTCCGAGTCTACACTTGTCAAAATGCCACATTGTTGATAATTTTATGTCTCAGCTCAATTTTGTTGTGTGATCTTAATGGAAGCATCTTTTTTAGGTGCTTCCTATGAGTATGCACAACATATGAGCGTGACATGCGATTTACAACAATGTGGCATTTTGAAAAGTGTAGACTCAGACGAGCCTGTGCAGCCTCCTTTTAAGCTTAGAAACTCCAAATGATGTTCAGTCAGTAGCTTAATACTCATAGAATATTCAATGGCTCTGATCAGACTGCGCATATACGCAGGCTGATCTGAGGCTTTGATGGTCGCACATACCACATTGTTGGGAATCTCATGTTGTGGCTCAATTATGTTTTTGGTAAGAAAAAAAAAACATCTGAATTTCCTCATACTTTTTTAGACCTGAAAAGTCTCTCAGTCTGTCAACTGAATCCATCAAATCATTTTGTGTAATAATTAAAACTGTTTTAAATAATTTATGCTGAGCGGAGTGGCTCAGTTGATAGAGTGTTAGACTGGGGATCGAAGGGTTGCTAATTCCAGACTCACTGCCAGCAGAGTCACTGTGTTGTGTTCTTTAGCAAGACACTTGATCCGCGGCTTAGTACTTGTTCAACACATTAACACAAGAAATCATCCCAACATGACTGAAATATTGTTGACTGGGATGTAAAGCATCAAAGCAAGACAAGGCAAAATATTTAATACAAAACAGAAGTTTAAAAAAGAAACAGAACATTTTTAAAGCACTTTATTATCATAGATTACAATGGAACCCTTATAAATGGTTTGAAATAAATTCACATACCATAATATTAATGACAATATGAGACAGAAAAGAGAAACCCCTATATGGGTACTTTTGCATTTAGTGAAGACCCAGATGAAATGCAGCATTATGCTGCATTTCATCTGGGTCTACACTATTTGCTAAGATTTAAATAACCTTCAGGGATAAAATTCATCATAATTTAGAGAATTCTACCTGTGATTGGGAGCACAGTGGCTTCACTGTGTTGTGTCCTTGAGCAAGACACATTTATCCTTGCTTAGTACTGATTCAACCCAGGAAGACCCGTCCCAACATAACTGAAAAATTGTTGACTGGGACGTTAAGAATCAAATTAAACAAACAAATCTACCTGTGACTCCTTTTAGTACATAATGGGAAGCCCCATACTTATTGTTAGAATAGGTAAGGGAAAATCCATCAGAATACAAAAGGTTTAATAGTAGGAAACAACTGAAACAAATAAATGTGCAGCAAATTAGCATTTTTATAGTGAAATAGCTCTTGCTCAAATTGGAGTTGTTCTTTATCAGTTAGGCACATCCGTTCGAAAGAGATATATTATATCGGTCCAAATATAATATCTAATTTGAAATAACATACCTTAATCGAGATATAACATACTATATTTCAACTTAGATATAATATCTCCTTCGAGATACATATAACTCTACATCCGGATATCTATATTTCATTGGAAATATTATATCTAAAACGACATATAAGTTTAGGCTATTTGAATTAACTTGATATTTTTAAGGCGTTATATCAGATGGGATAAGACAGTTCACTGACATACAGTTTGAAGACAGTTCACCGACAGATTTGAAGACATACAGTGTTGTGAGCTCTGTGCCCTTGAGCAGCAAAATCTTTCTGTCTGTCTGCACGCTTTTCTGTAACAAAACTACCTAAATTTAAGCCTTTTTGTATCGATATCAATGTTAAGCTAAATCATATTTAAGAAATAGATCAGCTCTTGCAGTGAATTGTTGAGTAATAATTCCTTGTTTGGCGATCAGTTGTAAAGAAGATAAAATCATGATCACGCTAGAGCTGATCTATTTCGATTCGAACACACAATAAACAGCGAAAACACATTGAAGTCTTCAGCTTCTTCCAACTTTCTGCCACTGCACTGAAGAAATCCTGCAATAGTTGAACTGTTTCGCATGTATGTTGACATGTATTTGTAAAGTCTTTCAAGTGACACCATCTAACGTAATGACTGGCGTCATTTTGCAGTGGACATTGACGTCAGCTATAGTGCGCGCTTTCCTCACGCTTTCAAAACTGCGACTTTGTAGTTTCATAACATGATTTTTAGCATTGGCTATAGGCGAGGTGTGTTCGAATTAATACTAAAATACTTAAGTGGCGTGGAAGTTGTTTTGTGTGTGGGCTATTTGACTAGATATTTGAAATAATAGGTCTGATCAATAAGGGTAGACCCGCCTCAGCCTGCTCCCGGAAGAGCAGTCTGATCAGGGTTTACACAAATTGCCTCTCCATTGCAACATTTACATGCCTCTCTCGTAAAGCAAATGCGTGTAAAAGTCTCAGACATTGTTGCCACTGTGAGCGGGCGCGCATGCGTGTGTGCGGTGAGGGGGGTGGGGGGCAATAATCCAAAAAAGAGTTTGTTGTTTGTTCGATGTTCGATGTCATCAACATTGTAGCAATAAATGGCAATATCTTCATACAGTTTATTTGTTTCGCGAGCGGGCAAAATCTATATGATGGTCAGTTATTTATACATGTACAGTTCAATGTTCACATAATGAAAATAGTATATGTATGTTCCTAGAATATACGTTTGACGATATTCTAACGACAGTTCATACTTCAGAAAGTGAAATCAGCACTGGCTGGTCCCAGTAGATATTGCATTTCTCGCGTATGCCTCAACAGGGACGTTTCTAGATATTCCAAGTAAAATTAATCATAATTTGTTGGGTTCGTAAGGCTATTAGCATAATTGAAAACCTTAACATTGAATGTACTCTTACGGATTCGCCACAATCTTTTTTCTCCATTTCATTCATAACCTATATGTTAAAATTACGAAACCTGTAGGTTTTATTCGGTGGCTGTAATGTAATGACGGACCAGGGTGATGTATCCAGGCTTCCAACAACGTGACAAACAATGTGTCGGGAGGAATTTTTGAAATAGTACTTGGATTTACTTCAGCATTGGAGGACGAGAACTTTCGACACTATTTTGTATAAAATTTCCCTGGTGAACTTACCCATGATGCTGGCTTTTTTGTAGGTATAAATTGTTTCTTTCAATTCAAAATTTCGCGCTATGCGCAAATCGATACGAGACTGCATATGACGCAAGAAAGACCTAGTGTGCGGATTGAGAAAACCAATATTTCGTTCAAAGTATATGGGATATTTTGATCGACATAACTATATCTTGTTCGAACGGATGTGCCTAACTGTTTATAGTGAAATATTGTCAGTATTTACAGTGCAGTCTCTTTATAACACACTTCCTTATAAAGACAGGTCATCCTGATTTAGATAAAACATGGACTTAAGGTGGCTCCCAAATTTTTATACCATGGAATTTTACAAAAAAATGTATAGGAAAATATGGTAAATTTCCTATAATTTCTTTCAATGGCATAGCCAGAACGCTGAAAAGGTTACTCACATCAAAGGGAAACTACTGGACCAACCAGTTTTTCTCTTCATTTTGTCCCTTTTCAAAATTGGAACTTCTCATAGAGGGAGCGAATTCTTTCCTTTAAGAGCAGTTCCTTATGGTATTGAAAACACTTTTACGACATTGGGTGACCTCCCTTGAGCCTTGCTATTTTTATTACGCACATGCAGAAGTGCGTAATGGGAGTTACGCCAGTTCCTTTGTAAAAGTGTCCCTTTCGAACAGGATTCACTTAACACAGTCCATTCCTATGGACCCTCAAACATAGTGTTGTAAAGGGACCGCACTGTATCAGCTTTACCACCTGTTTTCAGAAACACATGAGAAGAGAAACTAACAAGTATTCCTTTTGTTTGGCTATTTCAGGTCATTAATTATAGGTCATTTCTGTGAAAATAACGCATTCTTCATCTTGTTGTCATGGTTACCAACATACTTTCATGAAAATTTCCCTGATGCTAAGGTGAGTGAAATTTAGGAGCAGATTGATCTTATACTGTTTTTCTAAGCCTTTTTTTTATGATAAATGTTTTTGAAAATTTTAGAATACTTGTTACTGTTTCGTATTTTTCATTTGTATGTCATTTCATTGAATGATTCTACAGTGTAAGAACAATTTGTCAACAGTTTCCATTTCATATGGTTTATTAACTCTTTGCCTCCTAGTGTCGTCTGCTGATAACCTTTGCAAACTGATTGGACCCAGATCAGGCCCGACATTTTGTCGGGCCTGATCTGGATCCAATCTGTTTGACACTCAGATGGTATTCCTGAAAGAATTTTTCGAAAAGGTTGTAATGAAAGAAATCAGCAGACGACAAAAAAGCATGAAAAATTCCACCCTAGCAATGAGTGTAAGTGCAGAAACTATAACCCTATTGCAATAACAAAACTGCCTATATCTTACCTTAAGAACAGTCTGATCTGGGTTCATAGTATATGCCTTCATGATAAAATTGCCTGGTGTTCATTAAAATGTATGCAAGACATAATCAGCAGAAGAAATTTTTTAAGACCGAAAATTTCACTAGGTTTAGGGTTAAATGAACTTTTTTTATCCATCAGGCTATGTTTTTGTTGCGCAGAATAATCGTCTCGTTAACCCTTTACTCCATAGGCTATTTTTAGATCATTAGTTCATTAACTATTTTTAGACAACATTGAAAAAATTCAAGAAAAATTTAATTTAAGTTTTGAATACACTTCAAAATAATTAAGAAAATTGAGCAGTTGCTTCAAAAGAGCAAATGCTGCAAATGCTCCATTTTCCATAATATTTTTTCAAAGGCGTCAAAAGGCGTTATTATGAAGTAAAGGGTTATGTCAGTTCATACAGTTTGGTTGAGAATTAAGAAAATAATGTATACAATTATACCTTCTTATATGGAGGCCTGTGTAACTCTAAAAAACTATTGCATGATCCACAGGTGTGCATTATAATCGCTGTGTAGTCTGTTCATCTGTTTGTGGTCAGTAAGTAAAAATGCTCAAACTCTTAACAACATGGTATATTTTGATCCAGTTATGCATCATTCTGCAGGAAATGACAAATCCACACATTCCTTCTGGCACTGAATGCTGATTCATCTACATTCACCAAGGGTCATGCACATTACGGTTAGTTGATTTTTGTTTATGCCCGGTTACACGTTATGCTACTGATATTTATCTATTTTTGCAGGGCTGGGTATTTAATGTAGTCCCCTGGGTAGTGACCATACCCAGTTCAATATTTGGTGGCTGGTTAGCTGACAATATGATCAGTAATGGTAAGTTACATGGATGAAAGTTTTCAGGATTACTCCTGAATTCAGGATTTTTAGGCTGACTTTCCATAGAAAGTCAGCCTCAAAATGCTGAATTAGGCAGATTATTATAGCTTCTCTGATTAGTTTTCAGATGATCTTAACACCATTAATCATTTATACTTGAAATTATTCATTTTTGTAGGCATCTTGCAAGTTTTATAATCTGAATTTCTAAAGTTCAGGATTTTTGAAATTTTGAACTTTCACCCATGAAGTTGTATTTCATTGTATTATTTTGTTTGAAAGTCCCCAATGGGCTTTATGAGGATGAACTTAAGGTTTAGTTTACTCTCTGTTCATCATATTGTTGGTTTGAAAAGTAAATGGCATACTATATCTTTCCTTGCTAGCGGTGACTTTTGTTGTCTGCTGATAACCTTTGAAAACTGTTTGGACCAAGATCAGAACTGACAGAAAGTCGGTCCTGATCTGGATCCAAACTGTTTGACACTCTGCTAGTGTTCCTGAAAGAATTTTTTGGAAAAGTTCAAAAATAATAATCAGCAGACAACAATAAAAGCATGAAAAATTACCCATTATGCAAAAAGTCGAAGTACTGATTTGCTTTGATAGAAAAGTACCATACTCAACATAAGGGCACTATATGCATTACTTTTCGGAAATTCTGTCATCTCTTTGAAAAACAGTGTAGAACCAGTTCAACTGGCTTTGATGAAGTCAGCTGAAAGAATCCTGATTTTTTTCATTCGCATCATCTGATGGAATTAAACCCAGATTGACTGTATATCAGAACTTGAAAAATGTAAAAACTGTAAATTGCTCAGTGTATGCTTACAAAACATGTATTAAAGTTTATTAGAGTGAACATGGTTAATGATTTTCTATTTCAGGTTTTAGTGTTACATTTGTAAGAAAATTCATGAATGTAAGTATATATGAGCTGGTATCCAGCATAATGTGTGTACAGATTGAACATTCAAATCAGCCTGATCAGTCTTAGTTTTGGGCCTTAAGAAACAGTGAACCCTTTACTAGCCATAGAGCGCCCATCAAAGTGTCTGGTCAGATGTGTAGGCTGATCTGATTCTCGCACACCAGATCGGGATTTCCCTTGTTTTTACCCATGTGACATTCTATCTCACCTACCCATAACAGCCCGTGAGAAAGAGAAAAAACAAACAGCTGCATGTCGTTTGCACACTGGCCACACGTCGTTCTGTTCTGTCATTGTAATGTTAAAATTGCGTCACATGGTGATGCCGCATCTCAGCATATTCAGGATAAAATGAGGTATTTTGTGGTGAGCAAGAAAAAAATGTATTATTCTTGTGAGGATGGGATAGAAAATTTGTGCCTTGTTATCACCCTTTGTCATCACTCAGCAAGCCTCGTGATGCCAAATCAAGACTAAAACAAACAACATTGTCAACCGCAAATCAGCCTGCTTAGCTACAGAGACTAGCTATAATCTTGAATTTTCAAGCATAAATGAAGCAAAACTACACTTTGTGGTCAGTAAATAACAATGACACTGATTAGACTGCACAGAAATAAAGACCAGGGTCTGAGGTTATAAAACTTTTTTGTGCTCAATTCAACTGAGCATGAAATTTATCATGCTCATAAATGTTAAAATGCCAACAATTGTTGGCATTTTAATTTTATGAGCATGATAAATACGATATCTAAGCATCTGAAAGCAGGAAAAGTCTTTACTTTTAAGCAGTTTAGATTTTATGAGCATTTGAAATTCCATGCTCAGTTGAGTTGAGCACAAAAAAGGTTTACAACCTCGGGGGCCAGATTTTCTCATTATGCTGCCTATTTGTTCAAGAAAATAATTGCTGTTCCTGCTCAATCTCATTAACTCAAAGTCCATGGAACCAGAGTTTTCACTGAGTGATCTGTAGTTTGAGCTAAAATGTGTCAGTTTGTAAAGAATACATAAGAACAGCTCCAGATAAAAAAAAAACAACTTCTGTGTGTAAATACTGGATATTTCCACTATAACCTATGTTTTAGGTGCGTAAAAACTATGAGATGTTATGTGAATACTTCAAAGAACCATCTCAGTAAGGTTTCTTTAAATTATCCCCAACATATTTTTTGGTTTGACTTAGGAAAATAATAAATTAATAAGTCCTCCTCATACCTCTTCTATCCTATGTGCCATTGACATCAGCATAAATGTATATGTTGAGTTTTCAGGATTTTTAAATAATAAGCCAATAAAAATTAAATTCTAAACATTTCACCACCAGACAGATGTTTTCATTTGCTGAATCCTGATCATACTGCTCCACATGGGTCACAATATTTGCTTCTTTTGGCTTACAAAACAAAGCAGCAAATGGCCTTGCAGGTGAGTTAATTCAACTGTTGTGGTGATTGGTTTGATCAGGCCTTTAGTTAAGTGTGTGTACCAAAAAATTAATTTTCTTATTTCTCATCCAAAAGATATGTTGTGGGTACTCAAAAGAACCGTCTCAATGAGACGGTTCTTTTGAGCACCCAAAACATATGTTTAAACTGATGGGTAAGGAAATATTAACAATTTTACACTCAAAAAATGTGTTTATCTAAACCTGTGTTTGATCCTTTAACATATGACAACGTGTCTGGGAGTGAATAAAGCATTGCAATAAAATCGATAAACCACCAACGTTATGACGTCCATAACAACGCTGCGTACATAATGACAAAATTATAACCTTTTTTACGGCAGAAATGAGATTTCAAAGTAATCTAAATGGCATACAATAAAAAGAATCTAACATTCACGCTCTTGCATTATTGAATTTATTTAACTCGTTGGGAAAAAGAGATAAAATGCTCGGCAAGCCTTGCATTTTATCTCTTTTCCCCAACTCATTTAATAAATTCAATAAAACATGAGCATTCATGTAAGATCCTCTATATTTCAGACAATTACCATGTGTGGTACAGCATTCTTTCTTGTTGTCATCTCCTACACAGACAGTTACGAGGGAGCGTTGTTCTTTAATTTTTTCAATTAAAGAATTTAAAATTCTTAATTTTATTATTTCTAAACCAAAAGGTATGTTGTGGGTACTCAAAAGAACCATCTCAATGAGACGGTTCTTTTGAGCACCCAAAACATATGTTAAAGCTGATGGGAAACGAAATATTAACACTTTTAAACTAAAAAATGTATTTATCTAAACCTGTGTTTGATCCTATAGTGGTGATAGGTTTGACCAGTCCTTTAGTTAAGAGTGTGTACCAAAATTAATTTTCTTATTTCTCAACCAAAACATATGCTTTGGGGACTTAAAAGAACTGTCTCAATGAGACGGCTCTTTTGAGTACCCAAAACATACTGTAAATTTGGAAATTTTCGTGAGGGTTTTATTTTCGCATATGGGAAGTTTCGTGAAATTAAAACCCTCACGAAATGGCAAAATAACTCTCTCGTTAACTGATATACTTATATCATGCACAAGTCGCAAAAAACATGGCAAATATGTCTTTTAATGCTATTCGCGAAAATAAAACTCTTGCGAAAATTTCCGGATTTACAGTATGTTAAAACTGATAGGTAAGGAAATATTAACAATTTTACACTCAAAAAATGTGTTTATCTAAACCTGTGTTTGATCCTTTGTATTTCAGACAATCACCATGTGTGGTACAGCATTCTTTCTTGTTGTCATCTCCTACACAGACAGTTACGAGGGAGCGTTGTTCTGTATGGCCTCAGCCGTGGCCTGTTGTGGCTTCCATAACAGTGGTATTCTTGTCAATCCCCAAGATATTGCACCAAAACACGCAGGATCTGTGTTTGGGATCATGAACATGGCTGGAGCTATCCCAGGTAATGATATTTATTATACAGTTATAGATATATCAGGCATTTAGTTATGAGTGCGTAACAGAATAATAATTTTCTTATTCCTCAACTAAAACATATGTTGTGGGTACTCAAAAGATTGTCTCAATGTGACTGTTCTTTTGAGCACCCAAACATATGTTAAAACTTATCGGCAAGAAAACATTTACAATTTTACACTGAAATTATTTGTTTTCCTAAATCTGTGTATGTATACAATGACTTAATTTTAAGCACCACATTTAACTTGCTGCAGATGAATTCAAATCTTTTGTTATTTTTTATAACATAATAAGGCAGACAACTTGTGTGAACTGTGAAGCCTTATTTTTTCCCATAAAGCATTGAAGAAATTACAAACTTTCATCTGCTGCAGTTCTGTTTGGTGCTTAAAAGTTTAAAAAAAATGTGAGAATACATGCTAATATCACTTATGCCAGGTTGATATGGACTCCCTTACTTGGATACCTTTGCATGTTACCGTTGAATGACACTGCTTCATGGCGTCGAGTTAAAATGCAGATAAGTTTAAGCAAATGTAACCTTAACTAAGGAGACTATTAGTAATTATTGAGGGCCGACAGCATGTCAGGTCTGATCTTGGTCCAAAACTGTATGACACTCTGATGGTATTCCTGAAAGGATTTTGAAAAAATCAGCAGGCCACAAAAAAGGAATTACCCAACATGCAATAAGTTAAACCCAAAGCTATTTTCCTCCGTTTTTGGCCTGTCATATATTAAAAGTATCTGAAAATGGAGTGCTGACCTGTCTCTCTATATGACCCTATTTGTTGATGGTGGATTAAACACAACACTCTTCCATTTATTTTCAGGTTTTATAGGTGTATACATGGCTGGCCATATACTAGAAGCTACTAAAAGCTGGAGTGCTGTGTTTAATCAAACTGCTGTAGTGTCTCTAGTCGGCTGGCTAGTTTATACTATATTTGGAACTGGGAAGCAAGTTATCTGAGGGGGGGGGGGGGGGGTAGGGGGTGGGGTCCGACAAAGCGAGACTCAAACCAGTATCCTCAGCTACAGAGACTAGCTAGAATATTGAAATTGCTTGAAGCAAGTTTAGATATGAAACTTTCCAGTAAGCGAATATCAAAGGCGCTGATCAGTCTGCGCGGATGTTGTTCGCAAACCCCCGAAAACAGGTTTTGTCGCGACGAGGCACAAATGAAAGATGGCAGATGGAGCGGTGACATGTTATTTCCAACAATGTGGCATTTTGACAAGTGTAGACTCAGACGAGCATGTGCTGCATACTTTTAAGCTTAGAAACCCCAAATGATGTTTCGTCAGTAGCTTAACACTCATAGAATATTCAAGCGACTGGCAAAGGCTCTGATCAGACTGCACATAGGCGCAGGTTGGTCTAAGCCTTTGCTGGTCGCACATACCACATTGTTGGTAATCTCGTGTCGCAGCTCATATCTGGTCTTCTCCACAAAACTGTGACAGTTTTACCTCTAAGAATGGATAACAAGATACAGATATGGAAATTTTATGAGTGTAAAATTGTAACTATTTTCTTACCCATCAATTTAAAACTGTGTTTTGAGTACCCACAACATATGTTTTGGATGAGAAATAAAGAAAAAAGATTTCCAATACACACTCTTTTATCTGGAGGCCTGGGATAAGATGTTGCCACCTCGAGCTTGAAACAGAGTGAGAGCTTGAAACAGTGTTTCACTTGTAAAGCTACTGTGGCCATACAAAATGATCCTTGTTCTTCCACCATGATTTTTAAATAAATAATGGATATCATAAGTTACCCTCTTTAAATAATGTAAAAACTTTAAACACTTACCAGGCGGGATATTTTCATACTCTTCACTCCTCCCTAGGAGCTGCCATGTCATAGTGGATAAACAACATGCCTCAGTGGTCACATGTCTTCAGTCTGTTGGATGAGACTAAGTTTTGGCCCTGTCTCCATATGACCTAAGCTGTTGGTGGGACGTTAAACACAAATACCCACACAATTCTCCCCATTTTATCCAATTAAGTTGCAAGATTCCAGTTTTTAGCAAGTATTTGCAAGCAGAGGGGAAAACAGTGTAGATCCTGATCAGCTGGCTTCTGAGAACTCCGATCTGCATCTACACTGTTTCAATACACGATATATTTAGGTGTAGTATGGTTAGGGTTCATGAGAATGTCAAGGGATGATGGAAATCAGAAATCTTTTTAACCCATTTAAGCTGAATGGATTTCCCATTATTATCAATTACACCAGTCTATTTCGGTTTTAAGGGTTGCTGGGTGGTGTTTTTCATATTTATTCAAATTTTAATAGAACATGTTGTATGCAAACAGTGAAGACCCTTATCAGACGCCGCATAGTGCTGCGTCTGATCTGGGTCTGCACTGATTGCCTATGTCCCACAAAAAGGACGCTAGGCTTATAGGGGTTAAGGCCGCAAAAAAGATATCATTTTGTTTGTTTTAGTTAAATTTTGGAAAATTTTATCTTGGTTTGCAGGGGACGCATGAAGTGCTAGTAATGTCTCTTTAACCTTGGCCTCATTTTTTGAAGGTCACAGCTTCATAATGGCAATGGGTACCATAATCTGATATTGGAAGTGGAGGTTGGGGTGTGACCAGGTGGTGGGGTTGGATGGGGAACATCTGTTTTTGTTGAAAAATATTATTGATACTTGTACAGCCCTTTCTGATAGTGGCCTGTTAGGCCATAGTTGTCCAAAGTATTTTTCTCTGTTCAATTTCTTGCAAGAAATTTTGAGAAGAAAATATAGATGTCAAATGTACAGATCATGTTCTTAAACTTTAAATGCCTTTCTTTTATTGTTCTCTACCTAAATTTGTTTATGGATGAAACAACATATTTCTGTTTTACACTAAATATCCCGATACTCATTTTCTCCCCAAGTTTATCCAAAAATTTAAACCAATTAATTCTGCAACCTAATTAGTTGTGTAAAAGGAGTAAGTGGGAGATAGTGCACACCCTGATCTGACTGCGCCTGAAGGAGCAGTCTTATCTGGGTGAACACTGTTTGCTCTGGAGGAGCGCAGTGGCTCAAAGTGGTAGAGTGATTAAATCAAGATTGAGGGGTTACATGTTGGAGCCTCACCTGAGACACTGCATTGTGTCCTTAAGCAAGACACTTTATCTTCTGCTTAGTACTTGTTTAACCCAGGAAGACCCAAAAAATTGTTGACTAATAATCAAATCAAACAAACCTGTTTGCTCTGGCACATCTGTCCCAATAAAAATAATTACAATAACAAACGATGTAGACACTGATCAGACTGTTTCATTGGAAACTCGCTGTTCGAGGTCTGGAGTTTCATCACATTAATCATTACCTGTAATATGTGCCATGTTAAACCAAAGGCTGGCCTCTAGGTTATAAAACTTTTTTCATGCTCAACTCAAATGAACACGAAATTTTAACTGCTCATAAAAAGTAAAATACTGACAAATGAAGAAATTTCTTGCTTTAAGTCTCTCAGATGATGTATTTATATCTTGCTAATAAATATTAAAATGCCAACAATTGTTAACATTTATGAGCAGGATAAATTTCGTGCTGAGCTGAGTGGAGCATGGAAAAAGTTTTATAATGTCAAGGCCTGCTGTTTTCTGTTGATTTTGTTGCACATTTTAACCCTTTCTTGACTTGTGAAATCATCCAATCTGAATCTTCCTACCTGGTTGATACAAACTAGTAGTGTTGGTCCATTATATATTGTGAGGGATTGCAAGATAAAAAAAGTCAAATCATACCATGTTTCTGTACATGTAGATCGTTGTTTTATTTCAGCGAACAGTGCAGACCCTGGGGAGAAGTTGGTTTATGTGGCATTTCATCAGGGTCAACACTGTTTGGCATTGTGTCTCCTCACAGCCTTTTTTGAAGAACGGGGTATACCTTAAAGCGCCAGTCACAAAAATGGTGTTTTGCTTTTGTCTTCTGCTGAAATGTTTTAGAAGCCTTTTAGTCAAACAGTGTTGACCCAGATCAGGCTGCTCCTGTATAACACTGTTTGCCCCCTGTAAGAGCAGTCCGATCTGGGTCCACATTGTTTGCCCCTATAGTTCAATTAGTCAAAAAATGATAGCAAAATTTCAAATTGTTTTTTAAGGTGCTTTTAGGGTAAAAACAGCAGTTAAAAATATTTGTTGGAGTTTTAATACCGTATTCAATAGTATCTGTATGAAAACTATATTTTATCAAATGTATAAGGCCAAATAAAAGAATAACCTGTGTTTATGGTAAACCAACCCTACCAAACCTGTGTTTATGGTAAACCAACCCTACCAAACCTAGAATCTTTTTCAGGTTTTCTGGGAAAAATATGATTTTATGCTTTTTGAAAAGCGAAATGCCTTTCAAAATGCATAAAATCATATATTTTTTTCAGAAAACAAAAAATAATAAAACAAATTATGTGTACCTACTCTACCTAAAATTTACAGACACACTTATTTTTTTATTTGCCTAATACTTAATAATTTCCTCATGACAAATCATTGCATTAAAATTTTTGAATAGTTGTTCCTGTCTTTTATTTCTGTTTTTTTTTCCTGTTAGACTGTTACATATGTGGGTCCAGTTTTAAATAATATAATATTTGTATATAGCTACATAGACGATGTCACAATTTTGTAATGAGTATGAGTTTTATTAAATCAGATAATGTGAAAAAAAACCAAAACATTTTAATATACAAACTAATGAAATCCAGGAAACTTTTGATTAAATCTAATATTACTTCAACTTGAAAAAGTTATATTTTCACACGTGAAAAAATAAAACGTATTTCACATATGAAAATATAAAAAAATAATTGGATATCTTCTGCCTTCCCTGAGCACACTTCAGATTTTCATACACTTATAACTTTCTTGTTGCAAATCTCATGTCACGGCTCATATGATTAATATGTATATAATTATATTAGTTTATTTTAAAAATTCTGAAATGTCTCAAATTTGCTGATGATACCATGCTTTTGGATATGAAAAAAATTCTGAGTGTTGGTATTTAATTAGAGCCATAGATAGAAGGAACTGAACTGTTATTTATTTTATTTTTTCTTAAAAACCCCCCACACGGGCGAGCACATGAGATTTTGGTAGGCATCACATGTGCACAAAAAGCCCAACTTTAAATGCCCTTGCAGATATATAGGGCTTGAGATCTAAATTTGGTCTGAGTCTTAATCTACATTCACATTTTGTGTATATGAGTAGTGAAGGCTCTGGTTAGTCTGTTCATTTGCACTGACTCACCTGGCCCCCGAGGTTATAAAACTTTTTTCGTACTCAACTCAACTGAGCACGAAATTTATCCTGCTCATAAATGTTAAAATGCCAACAATTGTTGACATTTTAACATTTATTAGCATGATAGACACTTAAAGCAAAAACTTCTTATTTGTCGGTATTTTATTTTTTATGAGCATTTGAAATTTCCTGCTCATTTGAGTTTAGCATGAAAAAAGTTTTATAACCTTGGGGCCTGGACTTCTGCTGCTTATGCATGAGATGAATGCTAAAATCTTATGAACTGGCTCATATGTCGTGGGAACTCACTGGAAGTGAATGACCGAGATGCCTCCAATGAGCAACACAATGAAATGAAAATAAAAAAAATGGTGAAAAACAAAATGTCTTATTATATCTACACGTATTAAATATTAAAAATATCAGCGTTTTAGCAGTTTATCTTTAGTCCAGTGTTAGAAAGAAAATATAATGTTGGGAACAAGTTGAGGATTTGTTGCCAGTGGAATGCATTTTGGCCCCCCTGGTGGCTTGGGCTGCTGTCCGCTCTAGGGCAGTGGTTATGTTGTTGTTGACTAGTTGTTAGCTCACCAGAGCCAAAGGCTCAGGGAAGCTTATAGTATGGGACTCAAGCCGGCGTCTGTCAGTGCGTGTGTCTGTCCGTCCACACTTTCAAACATGAATATCTCTGAGACCAGCTGGCCAATCATTATCAAATTTCATCTGGAGTATCATTGGGTTGGGGGATTGACTGCATTAGGTTTTGGGCTAGATCGGATCAGAACTCTGGTTTCCATGGCAACAGATAGCTCCCATAGGGTTGTAATGGGTAAAAGCTTGTTACTTCTCTAGCTCCTCCATTTTTGATTGGTTCTTCTTTATTCTTGCCAGTAACAAGGACAACCATAAAATCTTTGATGGGTTCGAAATTCGGCAGAATCTGACCAAGGACTAATGAGTTAGCTGCCCTTGAGCGTCTGGAAACTTCCCAATAGACTTGTTATGGGAGAAATGTTGTGACCACTCTAGTGCCTTCATTTTGGGATGGATCCTCATTCTTGCAGGTAACAAGACAAACCATAAAAGCTCGGATGAGTTTGAATTTCGGCAAGATTCCTTCACTGACTTTGGAGTTAGCTGCCTTTCTGAAAAATCAATGAATAATGTTGTGACCGCGTTAGTGTCTTCATTTTTGATTGAACCTTCTTCATTTTTGCAGGCAACAAGGACACCCATAGTCTCCCATGGGTTCGAAATTTGGCAGGATCCGACCAGGGACTTATGAGTTACCTGCCCTTGAGTGTCTGGAAAAATCCCCATAGACTTATAATGGGAGAAATGTTGTGACCACTCTAGTGCTTTCAATTTTGAATGGACCTCTATTCTTGCAGTAAAGAAGGACAACTATATAAGCTTGGATGAGTTTGAATTTGTCAAGATCCCATCACCTATTATGGAGTTAGCTCCCATTAAGCATCTTAAAAATTGATGGATAATGTTGTGACCACTCTCACACCCAGGGAGCGGAATTGACCGGACAATTGCGAGTGAACAGCAAAGTACGGCACTTGCGACGTTGTATATTGGAGGATCAGTCTCTTGCTCTTAAAAGAAAACACAGGGTGCATAAATATGTCAACACAGCAATCATTTGTGTGTCAGTCATGAAGTTATTCATACTCACGTAAGTACCCAGATAGTTAACATGTAGTAATTGTAGTTAGGTAATATTAAAACGGATATTTGTCATCGTTCTCTTAAAAATAATGACACTGATCAATCCATTGATGCTTCGTTTAAATGTGATCACTTTGTAAAGTTGGAATGAAATATCGCATAACAATAAAGTTTGTACGTTCTTATTATTTTTCTACCATCTACAATTACATATCATGTTTATTCTTGAATAAAAGTTGCTGAAAGAGGGTTAACTGGAATAAAATGTAACGACTTCATGCCACCTTTTTACATCATGTGAACGGGCACTTGACAGTAAACTGAATGGGTGCTTGTGATCTAGACTGTCTGTATTGAACAGGCACTTGCCATCATTTACACATTTAGTTGAAATGATTATTGCTATATTTTGGTACCAATTTGTTTTTCCAAACAATAAATAGTCTTGATATTGTTAATATTACGAGCGTGAAGTAAATATAAAACAAAAAAAGTGTTTATTCAGCATGCATTCACTTAGTACTGGTTAGTTTTAATAATGCATCCTGGTAAGAGACAAAGCATACATTTTGCCTGCCTGGTATTAAAGTCCAGCCTTTTGGAGTTTGTGTTTTTGATTTTCAAACTAGACTATCATCCTTTAAATTAGATGGTCATTAAACCTTTTTTGTACATACTCTGCTTATCATTGATTAAAGTGAGGATACTTATAGTCTTTCACTACATTTTTGTACTTAAAGTAAGGCTGCAAAGGGGGAAATTAGGATTAGAATAAATAGCCATCATTCAATGGCCACATCATTAAGCCCTGTTCATTAAGCAGCTAACCAATAAACAAATATGCATGGCTTGGCTTTTTTTTGGTCGTAATGTTACATTTCATTTTTATGCAATGTGCATTTATATGGTTTTGTGTAAACTTTATGGGACACGATCAGACTGCTACTTTATGATAATTTGGGAACCGCCTTATCAGGGCTCATAATGTGAGCTTCCATATGATCAAGTGCAATTGGATATATTATATGCAGCAGATGTGAAAACAGACAGCAGTTTCAGGACAAAAGATAAACAGGATCAGGCTTAATAAATTATGAATGAGTTGAAAAGATTTTTCCATATTAATTTAGAATTAACTGCTTTCCTTATATTTTGTAAAAAAAACGTAAACGTAAAACCCATATCAGTGTATCAGTGAGACAGTTCTTAATATCAACAAGAAATCCTTCTCTAGGAAAGAATGAACATTATTTAAATTGTTGCCTGCCCTCACAGCTGCTGATACACTTTCTAAGTCTATATTGCAGACGATATGAACTCATAAAAGGCTTCCAAAATAAAAGTTATTGACCATAAAATGCCCCCCATCTTTGGGACTTTTGTCACTATGATTTCCTAATACTACAATATATATATGGCACAGAATGAGGTATGTTAGCCCTCAGAGAAAAGTCACATTATCATGTAATATCAAAATTTTTATGTTACCCAAAAATATTCAATTATATTTTGGTGCCAATGTTAAGGTACTCTTAGGTATAGTATGTATTTTTTAAGTTTGTATGTGCCCTTTTAATTGCAGGATGGCTTATAAAAGCCTTTTGATCAAGCAGAAGTGTGTTACTTACATAACTTCATGTATCATACGTTATATTTGTGAACTACACTATATAAATTATTGATTTCTTTTTTAATATCTTTATTTGATAAACTTTGATGCATATTTTAGTTAACATACCATGACCCTTACAGGCACTTTACTGCCAAATGCAAATCTGCAAACAGTTAGATTCATTCATAGAATTATATGAGTTATAAGCTGCTGAGTATGATGACCCTAAGTAGAATGCTTTATAAGGTAAATACATTTTAATTGAAATTGAGCACACAATCCTATCTGTAAGCTTTTAGACACTTTATATATTATTCATTCTATTGATAAAGAATAGTGTAAGGCGATATTTAACATTTTCTGGTGTATATTATCATTATGTTGTTTGTTTTTTTATGTGTAGTATTTAATATTTATTTTAATACATTCTATTTAATGCCAAGTGCTTGCTATAAATTTTACATCATTGGGTGTTTAGATTTATTCAAATCTAATTTTTGCACTAAATATATATAGCATCTAGCTTGTACAAAATAGAACTTTATATCTATTACCAAAAGTCATTATCAATCCACATTTATCTTTGCAAAACATAATGTTTTTTTTAACTTTTTAAAAATAACAACACAATTGTATTGGGTTGTTCAAAGGTATTAGGTTTTAAACTCGTAATAAAGGGAATATGATAGAATTCAAGTAACAGTTGAATAAAGAAAATTCCCATGGGTTGTCATTTTTTAAGGTAACCTATATAATGATGTGAAACATATTATATGGTTCTATATTTGTCCAAAATGTCATAAATAATACAATTTTAGCCTGACATGCTGAGATACGTTGAAATAAGATTGTTGTAATATTTTTTTGAATAATTTATTTAGTTAAGGTTTAATATCCCTGTAAGCAAAATTTCAGTCATGTCAGGTCTCCTCACAGAGGAAGGGAGAAGGAACTGAAGAATATAATAGACTTAATAGCCCCCCCCCCTCCAACTAAGTTTGTCTCATGTGATTCAAATCTAATTCTGCGTACATGCCAAATATGATGGGCCATCTCTCTGAAAGCTGTGACAGAGATAACACCTCTCTATACTCATAAAACTGTTAGAATAGGTGTCTTTATAAGATACAATAATACTGCATGTCATTTGTGTTCAATTAAAAACCACGTGTATAGATAAGAACTAATTTGATATCACTTTAAAATTCCTATATTTTAAGGTAACGTAGTTAACTTTGATATTGCAGGATATCTGCTGAAGAGCTAACATATCTTTTTGTGGATTATATAAAGAGTTTGTTGGAGACCATAATGGACAAAGCTTCGGAGGTCTTTTGACAGCCATTGGTGTTGTGATATCACTGTACTAAATAATATTAATATATTTGAAATTAAGCAACATATCTAACATTACTATTATAGATGAATATTGTTTTGCTGCATGCTGTTACTGTTGAATGAATTTATTTAAGAGCGTTCAATGCGATTAAGAGAGCATGATGATCAATTAGAATTAGATCTGACTTTTATTTGCACAATAGGATTTGAGACTATTATAGGGTAACAGAGTTAAGATGGCTGTAACACAGTAAACCCTATACAGCCAGAAACTAACATGAGCCATTTTGCATCTCATATTCATATAGACATTTGATGCAGTTTTTGAAAATCGTAAAATATCCCCTCAATGGGAGAGGGTTTACATTAGCATATTTTTATGTTGCATACGTTACTATTTGCATTATGGTTTCAAGATAAGCATGCTACTGAAGTATGATATACTGCTGGTAATCACTCTATTAGCATGGCTGCTGAATATATATATGTGTGTTTTTAAACCTCATGACTTTATTCTCGATATCATTGAAAATTAATAAAGTGGCAGCTATTTTCAAATGCCTAAACACTCTAAAAGGTAGGGAGCAGGTATTCACAGTTTTGGTTAGGTTACTTAATTGTCTTTGTAGCAGCATAAAAAATTAGACCCAGTAAACACTAATAAACATTTCAAGAGATTCAACAGGCATAAAATATTTTCTCAAAAATAGGGTAGTAATGCAAAATATAACATAGGTACATACAGTAGTAGTTGTAGGTTACAATATTACATGACACTTGTCAGAGGGTAACATTTATTTTAAACATAAGACATTGGGCTTCATGGAAATCAGAGTCAGCAAAATTCCCCCTGTGTGTGTGGTAGGGATGGGCGGAGTGTGTTGGATCCGACCCATATCTATCCCATGGCCTATTAGTCTGGATTTCATTCAGGATCGTGCTTCATACCATTTTTAATGAATGATATATGGGTCAGCTTATGACCTTTTGGAATGAGATTTTAGTTGCTCTTTAAGGATCAATGTTTGGTTTCAGAAGATCAAAAGTAGCATGTAGTGTTGGTGAATATATGCAGCAGTCAATAAAATATGGAAAAATGAAATATGGGTCAGCTTATGACATTTTTGAATGAGATTTAGTTGCTCTTTAAGGATCAATGTTTGGTTTCATATGATCAAAAATAGCCTGTTGTGTGGGTAGATATATGCAGGAGTCGATAAAAGCAGACAGTATTTTAGAACAAACGTTTCTTGACAGGGAAAGGTGAAATATTGGCACTGATATACTTAAATTGAGAAAAAAACATATAGCCCTCAGTATACAAGTGACCGTTCAGTTAAGTTGTGGTTGTCATGTACAATACCTAAGCGAACGACAGCAAGTGATTGAACGATGCCATGCTCCCACGTGTGTCATATTTTCGACATTTGCCGTGCTCTGGTTTTGTTTTGCCAAAAAGTATTAGTGTTTACTAAGAAAGTACTAATATAAGAAGAGTAAAACTCCTAATGACTGTGAATTTGCGTTTTAATGCATGTTTTTTTCATGTTTGAAAATTCGAAAATCAATCACCCGTTGTTGATAAACAAGTGATTAGAATTCAAATTCACTGAACATGGACAATGAAATAGGATTTCAATCCAGCCAGAAAATAACTCACAAATATAATTTACCTTCTACACCCAAAACACTTCCGCTCCCTGGGTGTGACTCTAGCGCCTTCATTTTTGATTGGATCTTCTTCATTGTTTCAGGTAACAACGACAACCATAAAAACTTGGATGAGTTTGAACATTAAGTAGAACCAACCTAAGACTGTTGAGTAAACTGCCCTCGAGTGTCATAAAAAATCTGCATAGACTTACATTGAGAGATCTTTTGTGACCACTCTAGCACCTTCATTTTTTGATTGGATCTTCCTCAGTCTTGCAGGTAACTAGGACACCCATAAAAGCTTTAATGATTTAGATTATCTGCCACACCCGGCCACCAATTACAGAATTAGCTGCACTTGAGCATCTAAAATATAGCTGTATAATGTTGTGTTCACTCTAGAGCCTTCATTTTTCATTTGATGTTTTTCATCCGTGTAGGGTATCAGGACATACGTTAAAGTATAGATCGGTCAGATCTGATCACTGACTACAGAGTTAGCTGCCCTTGAGCATCTGAAAATATACTTTCACAATTTTTATTCAGATCTTTTTAATACTTGCAGATAACCAGGACTGGCATAATAACTTATGTTTTTGAATTAGTTCCTGGTCACTGCTTCAAGTTCAGAGTTACCTGCCTTTGAGCATCATAAATTATGGTATCTCCAAACATTATGCTGGCTCCCAGGTGAGTGATCGTTGATTATTGTAACTCCCATTATGGGAGTCTGTAATTGTTCTATGTTATTTTGTACGTTACTTTATGTCCATTCTAGTTTTGCAATCATCTTTATGGGGAAGAGAGAGCTGGTTGCTTTGCTTAGTTTGTCTTCATGGTGTCTCTTGGTTGTTGTGTGGCTCTTCCTTGCGGTGCCATTGGTTTGTCTGCAGCTTGTGATTGTGGTATTTCCTGACCATTTCGAACCTCAGACACTTCTAGACCCAGATATTAACCTATTTGCTGACTGGAAACCTACATCTTGGTATCTGCCACTCAGAATCCCAGTTGTATGTGGACAGCCTTTATGTTTGATCTTTTTTGTGATTAAGTAAAGGGCATTTTTGTGTTGTTATGAAATAGAGAGAAATTAAGGTACTGCGCATACGAGGTGTGACTAAAAAGTTCTCGGTCCGATATGCTTCGTGAGATTCATTGAATTAAAATCTTTGTCAGTCTGTCATTTGATCTAATTGAAGTACATTGAGAGTGTGAAAAGCATGCGGTCATGCTTGGTTGCTTAAGTAAAACACTTTAAAGGTAGGACACGTTTGCATAATGGAGTAATTTGAAACCGGAGCTGTTATCAAGTATTTCTGTAAGAAAGGAATGCCTCCCAAGGAAATTCATGAAGGCTTCATAGAAACCCTTGGGAAGGAGTCTCATTATAGCACTGTAAAAAATGGGCAGCAGAGAGGGGGAGAGAGAGCCTTGAGGATGATAGACGGTCTAGCCGCCCCAAAGATGCCACCACTGATGAAAATGTCAAGCTCCTGCACACCCTGGTTATGTGTGATAGGAGGCCTGCGAAGCATGCCTAGCGAAGTGGGCATAAGTTTTGGGGCAGTGAGTACTATCATCCCTAATCTACATCTTAGGTATGTCAAAGGTTGCCGCGAATGTTGACCGGTGATCAGAAAAGGACGGGGTCGATATTTATAGGTATCTTTTGTCTCGCTATGAAGATGATCCCAGCGATTTTATGGGTTTACCACTTTGACCAAGACTCAAAAATGCAGAGCAAACAATGGAAGCACCCTGGCTCACCCCCTCCTAAGAAATATAAGAGGGTTCATTCAGCAGGGAAGGTGATGGCTTCAATCTTTTGGTCAAGAGGTGATCATGATTGATTATCTTTAGTAAGGTCGCATGATAAACAGTGCTTATTATGCAGTCAAATTGAGGTGGCTACGCCAGGAAATTGTAAGAAAGAGGCGAGGAAAACTGACTAGCGGTGTTCCGCTCATGCAGGACGACGCCCCGCTCACATGTCACAAGTTGGCATGACTGCTGCGACTGAATGTGGATTTGAATTCCTTCCTCACCCCCCCCCCCCCATATTCTCCTGATATGGCTCCTTCTGACTTCTATCTGTTCCCAAAACTGAAATCCCATCTTCGTGATACACAGTATGGAAGCAATGAAGGCGTCATAGAGGCAGTAAACAAGTACTTGGGGACCAGGAAAAGGCCTTCTATTTTGAAGGAATAAGAAAGCTTGAACAGAGATGGGTTAAGTGCATTGCCTTGAAGGGAGATTATATTTAAAAGTAATGGTCAAATTTTCATTTCCTGGTAGCCCGAAGTACAAGGGGCTGAGAACTTTTTGATCTTCCCTCGTAGGGTTAAATGGTCTTCAGTGTGTGATTGTGGTATTTTCTGGTCATACTCACTTACTTTTTAAATGGTATTGAATTGTTATGGGAGAAAAATGTTTATGACAAATGATTGATTCCCCTGTATACAAAATCACAAGTGACATTCAATCACTTATACTGCCCAGCTGAATATTACTATACAAATGTATTTCTCTATAAGCATTATTGGTGTTTTATACAGTGTAACACATGCCATATTGAGCCATGTAATAGGATTAAATGACATATGCTACTAAATATTTCCCATGTTGAAATAAGTTCAATACTTTGCATACAGTTTGCTTTATGCATGGGCTATCTATTTATGAAATATAAAGGATATGTCACCATGCTATTATTTTTTCATTATCTCATATGGAAGTTTTCAGCATTTGACCAATTTTCTAAAAAGATGAAAGAATAACACTAGTCCTAAATATTGAGCTAAAATAGTTGTTATCTTAGCCGGTTTTTTTCTTTTAACTTAAATTATTGCTCATGACCTCAAACCTTTTAAGAAAATGTGCAAGTTTATTTGTTATCCCAAGATGTGACAAGATACTGTATGGTATATTTTGGCAAATCCTTGAAAATTGGAACTTGTTTTTCGAATAAATTATATATTAAAAATCTGATGTTGAATATCTCAAGAATTTATTTTTATTTCATGGACTGTTATAATACCTCTTAGAAAAAAGAATAATAATCTGGGGTCACCGAATTAATTACCTTTCAGGAGGGCCAATTTTATCCCCACCCTCATAGGTTTCATGCATAATTCAAAATAAAAAGTTCAGGAATGACCATTTCGGTCGTTTTGATGATGTTATTTTTCTAGTATGAAGTAATTTAGCATTAAAATGCTAAAATATGGAAGAAAAAAAACCCCACTGGTTTCGTAGCCAGACATGCTAGCCACTCGGTCATGAGGTCAGGTCAAAATAAACGTACATATAGAAGAGACAATCCGAGTCTCAGCCACTTTCGTATTTGTAACTACATCGTTTGATTTAGTCTGATCTACATTTATCTGTCTTTGGTACTGAGGCGATCAGTTCTGATAAAAAGTCATTAGATATTTGGGACACATTTTGATACTTTTATTTTGTCAAGAAATTGTCGAAACATCAATATGACATAAGGGTATCTAAAATCTGTGTTGATCCGAATTCGTAAATGGTCGAAAGACAGGACCCAAGCAACTTTACCTGTATCCCGACTCAGGAATGATGTGCATATGAATTAGCTGCATATGTCTTTATAAATAGTGATAGAGAAAAAGAAGAAATATATATTGACTTTTGGAATAGGTGTTTCTACTACATTAATGCCTAAAATAGTTAAAGGCTTACTTTCCATTAAAAATTAGCATTTTTCATGCTATACAAATAATGAAATAAAAACCTGATATTATCACTTACATGTATTATGTCACCCCCTGTCAGGGTCGGGAGACGTATTGTTTCTCCCCCATGCATCCGTCGGTCTGTCCGTCCATCTGGATGCCTTCACAAAATCTTGTGAATGCAACTCCCCCTACAATTTTAGCTGGATCTGTTTGAAACTTTTCAGGTGTTTTTGTCAAGGTTGGAAGATGTGCAAGACGTTTGGCTGATATCCTCAGATTAATTGTTGTCACTTTTTTTTCACAGTTTGGACTTAGTCATTTTTGGGCTTTAAGCATTTAGACAGTGGGTGTCTTGTGGACGCAACTCCTACAGTTTTAACAGGATCTTTTTGAAACTTTCAAGGTCGGAAGATGTGCAAGACGTTTGGCTGTAATCCTCAGATTAATTTGTGTCACTTTTTTTACAGTTTGGACTTAGTCTTTTTTCGGCTAAAAGCATTTAGAGACTGGGTATCTTGTGGACACAACTCCTATAATTTTAACTTGATCTTTTTGAAACTTTGCAGATGTTTTTGTCTAGGTCCGAAGATGTGGATCATGTTTGGCTGTACTCCTCAGATTAATTTTTGTCACTTTTTTCGCAGTTCGGACTAAGTCTTTTTTTTAGACACTGGGTATGTTGTGAACCCAACTTCTACACCAAGTGTTTTTGTCAAGGTCTGAAGATGTGCATGACATTTGACTGTAATCCTCAAATTAAATTTTGTCACTTTTTTCGCAGTTTTAACTTAATCAGTTTCTACCAAAGCATATAGGCACTGGGTATCTCCTCCTACAATTTTACCTGGGTGTTTTTTAAACTTTGCAGCTGTTTTTGTCTGAAGATGTGCATGTGATTGGATGCAACATGGATTTTCTATTATAATGGAAATAATATATGATTATTAACTTTTTCCCAAATGATGGATTGGTACTGCATTAGCTAGATATCTATGCTGGATTTACATAACAAAGTCACCATTATTTCAGTTTGAAATTGCATTTAGTGACATTTGGATCTTTCTGACAACAAAGAGGGTGGGGGAGACATCTATTTTTGTAAAAAAAAAAAAAAAAAAAAAAAAAAAAAAAAAAACAAAAACAATTCTAGTTTTGCTGGAAGTTTCATCAACATTCCTCAGAAGCCAGCTGATCTGAATCTTAACTGTATTAATATGTGATATATGCGGGTGCAGCATGGTAACAGCTAGTATGATTATTAACCCTTTGTATTCTGATGGTTCTTACCATACATATTGAAACAATAAGCTCACTGGTAAATGTATACTTCGATTTGGTGGTATTTACGCGTATTGCCGGTACTTCATAGACCGGAAGTGGTAGATATTGGTGTTAATACTATATAGAAAAACATGCCATATACCTAAAGGGCTATAGACTTCAATCATTTTTAAGTATTCAGTATGTGCATGGCGATTTATGTAAGCATTTAGGAATGTACTCGAATCTATTCCTAGATGCTTACATAAATCGCCAAGTGCATGCCGAATACTTAAAAATGATCTAATTCCTTTAGGCATATGGCATGTTTTTCTATATAGTATTAACACCAATATCTACTAGTGCCGGCAATACGCGTAAATACCACCAAATCGACGTATACATTTACCAGTGTAATAAGAAGTCACAGGAAGAATTTTCTAAATTATGGTGTATTTCTGTCACTGAAGGTTATTTTAACATTAGCAAACAGTGCAGACTCAGATGAAATGTGTGCCAAAGTACCCGTTTAGGGGTTTTCAGTATACAAAGGGTTAACTATACAAGCCTAGTGTCCATTTTGTGGGACATACAAACAGCGCAGACCCAGATCAGAGCTGCATAATGTGAGGGGAGAATTCTGCAATACTTTTGACTTGCATTAAGGGATAAACTGTCTTGAAAACAAGTTTTTGGTCTTCATTTTGATTTGCCCATTAAGACAGGTTTTACAATATACATGTATATGATTAGTCAGGGCCCATCAATAGTTTTTCAGGCCCCCACCAAAACTGATAGTGGTAAAGAATGATGGTAAACTTTTGTTACTGATTTATTGAGCTTTATTCTTCCTCCCTTTTAATCCAGTTCTTGGGCCTTGGCATGTCGTAATAGGGATGATTTTTTTTGTTCAAATGCTAATCGATGGTTGTTGACCTTGACCTACATAACACCAAGATCATTTCAAACGTTTACTTAAGTATTAAATGTAATTTTTCGGAGGTTCATGGACCCCCTAGGATCAGTTCAAAGCAAGTGTAATCGGAAATCGGAAGCGTGTATCGTTAACCCATTTAAGGCGAATGGTATGTCCCACACTAATGAGGGTCTGGATGGGGGGTCTGGTATTCACTATTCATTAAAAAGTTAGCCCATTATTCATCTCATTAAAATTTTGGTTATTTATTAAAATAAGACCAGTTATTCATTAAAATTATTCATTAAAATACCAATATTTCTACGGACGAGGCATTGGTCAATATATATATATATATAGTTATGTTTTAAGATTCGAGCAAGCGAAGCGGCCGAGGAAAAATTTCTGTATCTTTATCGAGTAAATGGCATTTTAGAGAGAAAAAGTAGGGATAGTAAGATATCTTCAAGAAAAAGTATGGAAATGTAGGAACACAAGGAAAAGTAGGGCCTATCTGAAAGTCTGATTAATCAACTTTCTATCATAATCAGCATGATAAAAGGTTACAATAAAACCACCAAAACAGGATAACTTTTGCAAACTGAGAAATTAAGTGGCCTGATAAGGGTTAAATTAATAAAATCCGAGCGAGCGAGGAATTTTTTTTATTGATTTTATTGGAACAATTAAAATATGACCCCCATGCTGGGAAGCCAAAGTTAATGGCGAGCCCCCCCCCCCCCCCTACTAGCCACATGAAAATTCATATGATTTTTAGCAAACCCCCCCCCCCCCCCCCCCCCCAAAAAAAAAAAAAAAATATATATGTGTGTGTTTCAGGTTACATGAAAATTAATAATATGAAACAATTCACTGATAGATTTTGAGACAACTCACAGAAACTTTATCATCTTTATGAGACAATTTAATTCACAGACACTTTAATGAGCTTTAGTTCAAAATCTAAAAAAATGTTGTTGGTGAATTTTCCTGAAATCTATGTTGGTGAGTTGTTTTCTCTATAAATTTTCTTGATTTCCCTGAGTCACACTGCAAAGGTAACGGGTCGTTTTGGCCCCGCCCGGGGTATTTTGACATGGGTCGTTTCAGCCAAGTCGGTAAAGGGCTCCTTTTCATTATGCCCCCGCCATGACAATGGCCGGGGCATTAAGTGTTACCCCTGGCCCTCCGTCCGTATGTACCTACTTATGTACGTACGTACGTCTGTCCAATGACGTCGGCTCTCTAAGTCGAATACTTTTGATCGGAATTTTATGAAACTTGGTCATATAGTTTAGTACTATGATGTCTTCTTCAAGTTCAATAATGGTCTATATCCACTATGCTTTCAGTAGGTATGGCCCTTTGTTTATGAAATTCACCATTTGAAACGATGTCCGCTCTCTATGTCAAATAGTTTTGATCAGATTTTACGAAATTTGTCACATTGTCAAGTATCATGATATCTTCTTCAAGTTTGATAATGATCTATATGGCACCATGCTTTAAGGAGTTATTGCCCTTAGTTTGTGAAAAATCGTAGGTTGACACGACGTCTGCTCTCTAATTATAATTCTATAATACTTGGTCACATTGTTCAGTACCATGATGTCTTCTTCAAGTTTGATAATGTTTTATATGGCACCATGCTTTAAGGAGTTATTGCCCTTAGTTTATGAAAAATCGTCAGTTGAAACGACGTCTGCTCTCTAAGATGAATAGTTTTGATATTAATTCTATGAAACTTGGCCACATTATTAAGTACCATAATGTCTTCAAGTTTCAGAATGGTCCATATCACATCATGCCCTTCAGGAGTTATTGCCCTTTGTTAATGAAAATTCCCTTAATTTATTTTAATACAAATTTGGCAATAGCGGGGGCATCCGTGTCCCATGGACACATAATCTAGTTTGGCCTGATTTTTCACAAAACTTAATTTTTCGGGGACTTTTCTGTTTCGATCTCTATTTCAGATGCCATTTTGTACTGATTCTCGCTAAATTATGTCCCTTAGTTGACTGGGTTTTATAAATTGTAGAATTGTAGAATTACCTATCATTTGTGGTAGTTTTGGTGTAGTTATTTGATAACCACAGTCAATCACAAGGGGGGGGGGGGGGGCAATCTAAAAAAAAACTTGAGTCAATATTATAGGCTTCAACAAATGCATTGATTTTTTTTTTGGATATTTTTAGCATTATTCATTATTCAATAAAATCTGATTAATCACTATTCATTATTTTTTTTTCTTCCATTCATTAAAAAAATAGCATTACTCATTATTTTTAGGCCCTCATTATTCACTATTCATTATTTTTAGGCTCATTATTCACTATTCATTATAAAAAAGGGCCATTATTCACTAATCAGTATACCCCATCTAGACCCTCACTTATCAATTGGACCAGTCCATTTTCTGTTTTAAGGGTTGGTGGTTTGTATTGTATTTTTATTTGAATTTTTATATAACATATACGAGAGTTGTCCCAGTAAATCGTGGACGTTTGTTATAACACAAGACTGTGTACCAGTAATTCTATGATATTTTCATGATGTGGGAACCATTTTGTATAAATGTGGGTGGAATCGCAGTTTAGATAACAAAGGAGTTCTAGCGATAAGGCAGTTGACACCAAATTTTCAAATTGCTCTAATGTTTTTAAAATTGGTGTAGTTCGGCAGTAAACTATGCATCGTAAGCAACGAGTAAATACGTTTCAAAGCGATTCACCATTTTCAATACCTTGAAAACGTGCACTTGCTAAGTACTCCCACCCCTCATTTTACGTCTTTATTCTTTAGTATCGCACCTGCGCAGACAATGCACAGGCTGCGTTCTGAACACTGTACTCATGATTGTGGACACTGAGTATAGTCGAACCTATGCAAAACATTGCGTTTTGTGGCATCTAATCTAACCATCAATATATCCGTTTCTACGGCTTAACGTCAAGCAAGGGTTAAAGCTATTCTTTTATCATCAAACGGACGAAGTTGTGCCAATAAATCTGCAGTCTTTCTTAGGGAAAATGATTAATGTATGCAAAAACTAGCAGTTAAAGATCATTTTTAACTCTATATGTTTTCATAGAATTGTCTAGATCAAGATAGAGCCTGACAAATTGTTGTTTTATCTTGTCTGATAGTATATCTCGTGTAAACTGATACCTCGTGTAGACGTAAAGTAACAAGAGTGAGATTTGTCAGATGCTCAGATCCTGTCTAGAAAACTTCCCTGCATCAGTGCAGATCACTGATAGCCAGGTACCGCCAGAATTTTTGGAAGAGGGATGTTCAATATGTTACTGGATCTATGACGTTTTTTAACCCTTAAAGCGCCACCAACATTCAGATACCGGAAGAATTTTTGGAAGAGGGATGCTCAATATGTTACTGGATCTTTGACGGTTTTAAACCCATAAAGCGCCACCTACATTTTGCAGCAGATGACAATTTCAATTTTTGCTGATTTTTCAAAAATAACAAATAAGGCATGATATTTCATGAGAATTGTCTGCTGGCAGACAATTCTCATGAAATAGCATACCTTATTTTTTTCGAAAATAAGGAAAGATGTTACAAATTTTGTTGTCTGCTGCAGTCGTGATTGACGCTTTAAGGGTTAAAAATAATCTTTGGTGGAGGGGTGTTCAATATGTTGCTGAATTTATGATGTTTTTTTTGTTAAAATCGATGTTCAATATGTTGCTGAATTTATGACATTTTCTAAAAAATGTTTTTTTGGTAGAGGGGTGTTCAATATATTACTGTATTTATGACGGTTTTTGTAGAAATAATATTTGATAGAGGCGTGTTCAATAGGTTACTGGACTTATGGCGGCTTTTGTTAGAGGGGTTTACCAAATACATGTATATACTGATTTTATGATGGTTTTTTGTTTCAACCCGGGTTTTAACTCGACAATAATTTTAAAGAACTCCAAGTTGTTTGTATAACGTTATGCGTCAAGCCATGCGCCTTAACCGATACTTTTGACCGCGAAAATGTTGCGCGCCGCTTTAACGTTGTGGTGATGTTATACGAGAGGATCTTACATCGAGTGCTCATGATTTATTGAATTTATTAAACGAGCTGAGGAAAAGCGATAAAATACCAGGCCTATTTTTTCGCAACAGGTTTAATAAATTCAATAATACATGAGCACGAATGTTAGATTCTTTATACGAAGTGGCTATTTACAGTCAACTGTAAATAGCCAAAAAACGTTAAAATGGCTATTTACAGTCAACTGTCAATAGCCAAAAAACGTTAAAATGGCCATTTACAGTTGACTGTCAATAGCCAGTTTAACGTTTTTTGACTATTTACAGTTGACTGTCAATAGCCATTTTAACGTTTTTTGGCTAATGACAGTCAGTGTCGTTATTTATTTGGGATACAGGGGGAAATTATTTGTTATATCAAATTTATTTACTTATCACTTTATTTAGCTGAAATCCTATTTTGGCTTTTGTTGAAGCATTTTTTTCATTATGGTGCGGCTTCGAATCAACGACTTCCCGCTCCGTTAGCGGAAAAAGAGAATCAAGACATTAAACATACTAATTGCAAAGATGTGGTAGGCAGTTAATCATGAGCTTCCTAGCATTATTTTGATATGACTTTAAGTGCAAAGTAAGAAGAATTCCTGAGTGACACGAGCAGCCTTGTCTTTGTTGTTGATTTTAAGACTTGGAAACTTTACTCACAATTTTTTTTGTTTAAAAAAATATCCGTCCAGATCTGGATTGAAACTATTTGGCATCATGGATCCAAAATAGGCTCCGTGTTGGCATTTAATAATACTTTACTTTAATAGACATCTCATCTGGGTCTACCGTTTACTCAATTATTCGTCAAACTCATGATCGTAACCGTTATTTTGACAAATTATATAGTTTGCTTTTGACTAATTATATATCAAACAAGAGTGAGTCATGATCTGATTATAACAGATAATTCCTATAGGAGCTGTCTGATTCTGATCTATACTGCCTGTTGATGTTGTGTACATGCAAGTTGTCATGAGACAGCTAAGGGTTTGGCAATTAGTTCCAGTCCGCAACATTATGTACGAGGGCCAGTACAGGGATTTGTTTTTTTATACTTCACGCATTTTCGAGCCTGGAAAGCGAAGGCGTGTCGGCATATGCGATGACTCGTCAGAACCTTCTCTACTCTCGATGTCTCGCAGAGAGGATCCATGTGGTATATTTTGAGACAGCCATCCATTTTTTTTTCTTCTTTCATTATTGATTTTCTTTTCGGCCTGTTGAAATTTATTTATATTTTGTAAAAGGTTAACACCAAAAGGCCTTTGCTAAAAACATTTAGTCTCGAAAAATGTGCAAAATATAAAACATGTGCAAAAATGTGCAAAATATGAAATGAAACCTGTGCAATATGCACAGGTTTCATAGTTTGCACATTTTTCGAGACTATTTTTTGTAATTTCGAGATAGACGGATACTTTCATTTTTATTTATTTTATTTTTTTTTGGGGGGGGGGGGGGATCGGTGGAGGTGATATTGGAAGGTTTTATTAGTGGAATAGAATCTTTTCATATAATCTATTTTTATTTTCACTTAAAGACAAAGATTACTGTCCAATAGAGATCATTAAAGGATTAACTGATAAGGGACAGTTTCGGTAGCTCACAAAATTATAGGGGCCTCAAGAGGGGACTTACCTGTATAAATCACAATTTCAATCACTAAGATAAAGATCAATATTTTATCATAAAATACCAAATCCCTTCATGGGGCCACTTTATTGCCCCTGTAAGGAAGTCATAATCACCTCATTATGACTGTCCTTTTGATCTGCCCTGTATGACCCCTGGAGAGAGTCATAATGAGTGGTACCAGTATTATTGCTCAAATATTTGTCTCTATGACTCTCTCCAGGGGTCATACAGGGCAGATCAAAAGGACAGTCATAATGAGGTGATTATGACTTCCTTACAGGGGCAATAAAGTGGCCCCATGAAGGGATTTGGTATTTTATGATAAAATATTGATCTTTATCTTAGTGATTGAAATTGTGATTTATACAGGTAAGTCCCCTCTTGAGGCCCCTATAATTTTGTGAGCTACCGAAACTGTCCCTTATCAGTTAATCCTTTAATGATCTCTATTGGACAGTAATCTTTGTCTTTAAGTGTCACCCAAAAGCTTAATCTGTCCCAATAAACAGCATTAGTGTACTTAACCAGGAGGCAATAAAACCCCCGTGGTGCTTGACCCTTGTCGGATTAAGAGGTGTGACAACCTTTATTCAGGAGAGGAGACTTTAATGGGGCATCATTGGCCATATGCAAGGTTCTCGAGCAGAATGTGCACTTGCGCGGTCTATCCGAAAACACATTGTTTTGTATTTTTATGATTTTCGACGACGTATTGTTGATGCCTTGAACATTGTTTCCCTATGCACTCAGAAGATCGCAATGACCGTGACCAGATTGAGCATATGCTCGCACTGATCTTGGCCATCGATGTCTGATGATCCTGGCCATTGATTTCTCTCAATATCTCGCCCCCCCCCCTCCCCCTCGAAAAAAATCCTTGGGAACATCTGATTATAAGTACTTTCGAGTTGCCTTCAATAAGTTTGATCCAGAGGCACAAACTGTTTGCATAGGTTATCAAAGATGACACAAGCAGGTACTCTGGATGCTGACGTGCGCACTGCCTGCTATTAAATCTGAAAACCCTTGTTAATGCAACATCCATGGGTGTTTCTAATGCTTTACATTATCCGAATGAGCTATAAGTTTTAAAGGTGGAAGATGGAAAATAATCTTGAAAGATGGAAAATGCGGACTGAGTTTCCCGCCACAGTTTCGCCATGTCGAACAATGAAATTTTCTAACAAGTAGAATATTCGTACACTTCACCCGTCTCAGATAGACTTCGGCTGTTTAACGGAAAGACGCGGTGATATACGATGGTTAGGTGTGAAAATAAACCCTGGGACTTGTTGTCTTATCATAATCCTCATAAAACACTGGTCTTTATGGTTTTAATCGAACAACAACTTACTATAAAGAGAGTAGAGTTTTAAAATAAGATTTCATGCAAATTACACCGCGTAGGCGGCTATCAAAAACGCTCTGAACAATCGACGAACGGGGATCAAAACTCGATAGAAACAGTGTTTTCGATTGCTATTTGTCGCCAGTCAGACGATAATGGTAATCGAAACTGTTTCTAACAACTTTATCTACGTTCCTCGACAGTATAAGAGTTTTCGATTGCCTCCTATCCAGCGTGTGAGTATGAGTCGAAAAATATACATTCAGGCATACTATCGGAGTATTTAGCAGTGTGGATCGAGATAAGGACCACCATTTCATCATAGAAGATTTAGGTCCAATAGTTTTGAAAACCTTTTCACCAGAAGAGACTGCATGCAACAAAATCCGGTTTTCTCACGATTAAGCCTAATTATTGGACATATGTTTACTACATTGTCTAAACTCATATCAAAGGTTTTTCCACAATTTACTTTTTTTTCGAAAAAAAAATGATACCAGAGTTTCCAAAAGCTTGGAACAGCTATCTACAATAAAAATGATCTAATCAAGAATAACTCTTACAAGTGTACCGCTGTCTCATTTAAGGTATTTAAAGACCGTACACAAATAACTTAAGCGTTTAATACAGATGTCCCTCGAACAACCCCCCCCCCCACCCCAGCTATAATCAACCGCAAATACTATACAATTATTGACTTCAATGAGGTAGACATGAGGATTTATCTACCCGAAAAAGTGATAGTTCACCGAGGCCGCTAGGCCGAGGTGAATATCACTTTTAAGGGTAGATAAATCCTCATGTCTACCGAAATTGAAGTCAATAACTGTTTTGTTATATGACCTTTCAACTTAGAATGGAAATGTTCTACTTTCACTTTTGTTGCTGAAGTCAACCTTCAACCTAAGGACTTTCTAACAAGTTTTATCAACTGTTATTAAAATATTTTAATGTAGTATTTTGCAATTTGAAATGTATATTAATTCTCTAAATATGGAATGTAAAATTTAATCATAAAACTTTTTTTTACATTTTGTTTATTCAAACAAAGATAAATGAACAAACAAAACATAACAAAACAGTTGTTAAAATTCATGAAAGTCTTTAGTTTACCTGTTGGGATGTGAAACAGCAAATCATGTCAATTTCATGCAGCACATGCTAGTTTTATACTCATCATGCTATTTTTAGCTCTCTAGAGGGTGATATTGCAGAAGTGTCAAAAATATTAACTTCTGGAAACTAGTTTGAGCTGGATTTTATCCTATATCACCTTCTGAGCCAGTTAAGAGCAGTTTTGAGGTAGACATAGAGATTTATGAAGACAAATAGGGCCAATCAGGAGACAGGATTCTCTCCAGTCATATGACAAAGTTACATATTGCAAATTCTACATCGCGGAAGTATGATTTCGGGACACTGATTTACAGTACCAATGTACTCTGCGTTGCAATGGTGTCATATTAGATGCATATACAGACTCAAACTCTGCCGACAGGATATGCTGGAGTTACTCAGAGGAACCGTCTCATCGAGACGTTCCTTTATTCAGCAACAGCATGGTTTTATTAGTACAGTTGGTCGTTCTATCACTTTTGCTTACCGAATCGTCGCCTCTCACTAAAGCTTAATGGTTTCGGCGAGAAGACGACAGCAAAAAGCATATGCTGTGGTTACTTAAATGAATCGTATCACTGAGATGTTTCTCTTAAGTAACCACGGCATATGACTAGAAACTGATTAGAGAAACTCTGAGGGCTGTTTCGTTGTTAAATTTCCAGGCGTTGAATTAACTGAGCTATATAAATGGGCACAATGGTTAAAATGTACATACATGTACTGTTAGTTGATATACATGAATCGCCTTTATTTAGAAAATGTGAATCGGATTTCATTAATAAAACAATAAAATGTTCAAATGCGTTGCTTATTTCAGATATAATCAGACCTAGTATAGTCCGACCAGTTAAGAGAGACTGGGCGGTCCTTAGCAAAGACACACCCATGGACATTTCCATATCAAAATCGGTAAGACAGGGTGTATTTATTCACCTGTGAAACGCTTTATAGCTGTACACCTGTGTATACCTGTTGTAGTTTTTAGCCCGTTGTGAGAAAAAGGCATCTCGAATTAATTTGGATAACAATTTGACTGACTAGCCTAGATATATGCACTCTGACAATGTTTCGAAATTTTAACTATTCAAATTACAATACTGAATAAGAAAAAATAAAATAATGGTCCGCATTGAAAAATTAATACTATAAATTGATCAGCACACGTGATGATGGTTCTTAATACATTGGCGTGTGGCGAAGGCTCCGGCGAGCCTGCATGTACGCATGACCTCGCCAGGGCTTTCGCTTCTGGCATAAACAAAACATGCAAGTTGAAAACGACTATGAACAACTTTTAGACATCTAGTCTCTCTGGACACGCAAGAATAAGCGATTATTTAAGAGGCTTTTAGACCAAATCTCATGTTTGTATGCCCTTTTCCCATGGTCCGGATACTTAACCCTTGTCCCGCTTAATTCTTATTGGTGATTTATTATTATTGTATCAGGCTTAAAATCAAACCAGTTTTGCCATAGAGACAGAATTTGAAGAAAGTGCAAATCTATCCTCCCCAAAAACTTTCACAACATATCCGTCCCGGAAAATGAAATGCAGCAGGTCCCCAGCAGCATACTAAAGATGAACGTTTACGAGGCATGCTAACGTATAAAGTTGGTCACCCTTGTCGTCTGCGCTTCAGTTGGTTGCACGAGTAAAGCGTACATAGGCTATTACACCCGATTTACTGTAGACTAGTCTTATTTTACAGTGTATGACAGCGCTCTGTCTGACACGCCCAGTCTCTATTAGCTGGACGCACTATACATGTACGTGTAACTCCGAGGAACAAAAACAACTTGTGCTATAAACAAGTCAAAGTAGCTATATATACATCCATGGGATATAGACAAACAGTCGAGATCCAAATCAGATTTCGCAGAATGTGGTGTCTGATCAGGAACCCTTGGAATATATGTTACACGTAAGAAGTCTGAGCTCTATAATCTTGATCAGGAAATGTCACAATCACAGAATAATTGCCTTTCACCTGACTGCCAATCCATATTTGTACATTTTTTTAGATGTTTGGCTCTTATATGAATCATTTTCTACTTATGCGTACGAACAGCGATGCCAATGGAACGTCTGTGTAGATGCACAAGCTTGCGTGTTTCTAAACTTTTTGCATGCGTCAAATACCCAAAACTCACATGCCAGGCTCAAATACGATTTACGGCATGCACTAATTATGGAAGAAACACATTCATTTGACTTTAATATTCATCTGTACTTGAAATTGTCCACCAAATGTTCGAATATAAAGTCAACATCAATGAAAATATCTGATTTATCTGTAAATAGCCAAAAAACGTTAAAACGGCTATTTACAGTTGACTGTCAATAGCCATTTCAACGTTTTTTGGCTAATGACAGTTGACTGTAAATAGCCAATTTAACGTTTTTTGGCTATTGACAGTCAACTGTAAATAGCCATTTTAACGTTTTCTGGCTATTGACAGTCAACTGTAAATAGCCTCTTCCTTCTTTATATCACACGACACAAAAAACCCTTTGAAATCTCGTTTAAGCGTAAAAACAAGATTTTGACCATAATTATAGTTACATTGCACCAACACTTGCTGGGTCCCTCGGCAGATGTTTGAGTACTCGGCGTGGCTTTCCCCAATATTTTTTTTTGAAGTTTGTAAATGTTAACTGCGCTTGCTCGTGTCCAGCATGTCTAGTATCACATAAAATGAACTACGAGTTATAACCTATAAATTGATTTTTTTAATATACATGTATATATACTTGATATAATATTTGATATCATTAATATGATTATTTATTTGAATATTAATGGTAGAAAATCGTTTATTGCAGAAATAAACCCATTTAAGTCGAATGAAATTTCCCGCCCTTATCAATTGGGCGAATCTATTTCGAATATAAAGGTTGTTGAGTAGTAATTTACAAATTAATTCAAATTTGAAATCTTCAAAATCCATATTTACCGTCTTACCTATGTAAGTATATGTTAATTGTTTCTGAATTTACCAACCTTACTGCCACAAGACTGAACTCTGAGAACCACCCATGTTCACGCCAGTCAATGAGCATTCACCGATTTGCAATACTTTATATGCATGTTTTTGATTACCGCCTGTCAGGTGTGCTATTCTCATCTACAGGAACCTACCCTTCCACACTGCAAATGTTATGAGGCCCATTTTTCTCGGCTTTCCCTTGATGCTTTTTAGTATAACAGCGTTGAGGTTTCAGACAGCAATCCACCGTATGAGAGTCAACAAAGCGTGATAGATAATGAAACGACGGAAGCATTTGTTGTAACAATTGAGAACCAGCCAA
This sequence comes from Loripinus fragilis, assembly GCA_964019695.1. Taxonomy (NCBI): domain Eukaryota; kingdom Metazoa; phylum Mollusca; class Bivalvia; order Lucinida; family Lucinidae; genus Loripinus; species Loripinus fragilis. The sequence goes on from OZ026518.1 coordinate 107,132,069, forward strand.
ATCAAGGCAATGGTAAACCAGCAGCGAAACTCAAAGAATTTGCAACGCACAGGCTGATCTGCTTCTGTGTGTACTCGTAGCCCTAACAGCACAAACTGCCACATATACGATGCTAATAAACAGCTTTGACCAAGAACGGTGTCAAAAGCCAGAAGCAATGATTTAAAATTACGGATTCGTCTGCCTCGATGAGATCGTTTTTCCGGCGGCGAGGGTCGTTACAGTAGCATCTTTACTGATACGTGATACCCCATTCTTGCAGATAAAAGTGATAGGATCGTTAAAGAATTTGATTGAAACCCACAGGCTAATGTAAAGTTGTTTTCATTTTGTTTCTGTTGGTGTAAATATCAGAGATATCAGATTGATACCATCGTTTTGATTGGCGGAACAGTATGTACGTTCTCACGTGCGCACGCGACTAGAACAACAGAATGCGGAATTGAGAAACGAAGTGTATGCCTAAAATTGTTTATTTGGTGAGCGTGGCTATTTTTCGGGGTTTTATCTTTATGATAAACATATTTCGAGTCGTCAAAAACGCTTCAAATTAAAAGTAAATAAAATTCCAAAATATCTATTTCAGGATGGTGTTGTTCGAGAGATAATCTTGCATTGCACACTACCAATACAGTAAAACCTGTGTAAAACGGCCGCTCTCAAAAAGACCGCAAATTGGTTTTCAAGACCAGTTATCGCTTAATGCAGGTCAAAAGTATTGCAGAATGCTCCAATACTTTCGACCTTCATTAAGCTACCATTTGTCAATAAGATCTTTGTTTTGTCTATTTTTGAATGGCCGTTTTACACAAGTTTTACTGTATATATATGTGTGTGTGCCCAAATAGGGACATCTTACATCAATGATCTTTCAAGATTTTTGGTTAAATGAAATTTTTTTAAACACATTTATTGCAAGGCAGAAACTGGTGTCCACTTATGGCAAAACTTAATATGTATAAATATATTTCAAAAACAGGTGTTAAAAAAGAATTGGATGTCGGGAGCCGTCGTCATGATTAGCAGAAAGCTGATATACCATCGACAATAATATTCAAAAATTGCCATAATGGCATTATTCAAGTTAACCCATCATTTACCCATGTAGGCCTAGCGTCCTTGCAAACAGTGCAGAACCAGATCAGATATCGAAGAACGGCGTCTGATCAGCGTCTCCAATGTTTGCTTGCAGAATGTTTGTTCTATTAAACTGTATAATAAAAAATGAAAAAATAACACCAAACAACCCTTTAATCGGTAATTGATAAGCGGGAAACGGATTAAATGCGATAAACAAAATACGAATTAAAAAAATCTTTTTCTTTTTCACAAATCGAAATTCGTTTTAACCAGCAATATACGAATCAATTAATCACACCGCCTAACCCGATTCGTCTAGCGCCGATGATGCAAGTAGCACAGATGGCTCGGGTGTAGGGCGGTTTTTAATAGAATGTAAGTAACCTGATTTAAACAGTTCCTGCAGGTTTTGGTCCAAACCAATGGTGCATCTCATTTAGGTATTGCTTAGTCTACATGTGCCTTTAGGGGTCTTTCATGCAAACCAAACATCTATGTGTCTTGATCCACATCTGAACTAAGGGTGGGGTTGGCGCCGTGAAACCGGTTTAAGCCCTCCATAAAATATTTTTACTGACCGTTCCAAGGCGGTACTTCTTTTGTGGATCATTTTTGTTATGTATGTCTTGTGTTTGTCATGCTTTTGCGTTTGTTCATTGCTGCCTTGTGGTCACTTGCTGGGAGAGGGCTGACCTCTTGGTTCTTGTTTGTGATGTTAAATTGTGTTTTTGTCACTTTCCCATGTGGTATCCTGGGTCAGGTGTGGTACTTGATTGTGTCGATTCCTGATCTTTGCTGCCTTTCTTACTTTTACAAATCAAATAATAATAATAATCACGACATGTTTTATCATGCATGTTTAGACATGCAGGTTAAAACATGCAATGTAAAACTACCTATGTCTTGATTTAATGAGACCCGTGTTGAAGACCTGAGCAATAGGACATGTTCTAATCCCCATGTCAAAACATGGCGTTTCAGCCAATCTGAGGTTAATGTTCTTGATGGGAATGCCACACGTCAATAAATAATACTATATACAGAATACACATTTTTATAAGCAGTTTGTAAATTTTTATTTAAAATGTTCCGAAAAATACATCTCGACCCTTTGTATTCGGTCTACCCCTAAACCCCTAAATGGGTTCTTTACAAACAGTGAAGACCCAGATGAAACACTGCATAGTGAATAATACGGCATTTAATCAGGGTCCACACTGTTTGTTAAGGTAAAAAAGATCTTAAGACAAAAATACATATTTTATAAGATTAAAACCTGACACCCCTTAATATGTACAATTTACTATCCCAAGTTTATGGTATCAAACCAGAAGGAAGAATACATTATTGGTATACAATTTTACTTTTGGCACTATCAACGCTTACAGTAATGTTAACTATTTGCATGCTGGATAATTTTCAACGATATTTGTCTTCTGCAGACTGTTTACAACATTAATCGTTTATGAATTCTTTCAGAGTGTCAAGCAGTTCGCATTCAGATCAAGACCTACGTTCTGTTGGTTCTGATCTGGGTCAAAAACTGTTTGTTTAAGTACATCTGTCCAAATATTTATGATTTTTATTGCACCAATAGAATTTGCCATACGCATTAGATTTTGTATTGGTACTACCCAAATCCATCCGCCATGCGTCCGTATCCAGAATAGAGCTAGATGATCAAACTTTAGCAACACTATCAGTGTGCCAAATCGTTTGGATCCAGATCAGGACCTACATTCTGTCGGTTCTGCTGTTTCCAAATATACTTTCCACAAAAAGTAGGGGATATTGTGACATAAAAATATCTGGAAATTAAAATTCTAATTGGTCGCATAAATAATGTATTTTCATAGAGCAATATGTAATCCAGTTTTCCTGCATAATTTAAGGGCTGAAAATTGGGTAATGTGACCTTAAGGAAGTGCCAAAGAAACTAGGGGTCAAGACCCTAATTTCACAAAAAAGTGTCAAAATTTTTGGCATGCTTTCGATAATGCATGCTATAGATGCATTATGGATATCTTTGTTCTCTTTGATTTTTTTTCGCACACCATAATCGTTATTTCAGGGAGAGAGGGCGGTGACAAAAATGTAAAAAATGACACAATTCACTAAAAATTGACAGATTTTAGCCTCACATTCCTGAAATTGAGGACAAAGAGATCAAAACAAATTCTGAACATAAAAATATTGAGTAACGGATATTTTCTTTTTAAAAAGCATAGCCTTATCATAATCCGTCACCGTGACATTCAAGTGTGAAAATTGAAAGGCTACCTCTGGTCTAAATATGGTTGTCTCAGAAACACGTGACCAGATTAATCCTTGAACCTTTTATTCATATTGGCCGTGAGATGAGTTTTCTAATAAATACTAGCTGTTTCAGGTCTATGACATTCGTTTGGTAAATGTTATATTTTTTAATATTCGAATATCCCCTACTTTTTGTGAACAGTTTATTATCAGTAGATAAAGTATAGAAAACATGCATGTCAAACTCCTACATGAGAATATCTATCACTGTAAGCAACACATTTACATCTTTACGGCTTGCAAAGTCAGAACCTTGGTACACATGATAGATAAGCACACGAATTGCTTCTACATCCGAATCTAAGACACCTACTAGACTGTAGCCCAGACCAGCGTATGAAAATTATCTTAAAAACACAGAGTTTCTTTGCTATCCAAAGTTTGTGTTTGTTCGTTTCGATTTGTTAAGTAATCTTCATGACCAAAAGAAAATGTCAAGTGTTTTGTTATTAGCCAAGAAACATAATATGCTTGCAGCACTAAAAAATAAAATAACATATTCATTAGTTAATACATGTGGCAAAAACAAACATAGGTACTCCATCAACAAAGTAAATAAAGAAAAACGGAGGAGTCCTACAGCGTGGCAATCATCCCACACAAGGCTTCAAGAGGACAAGAAACACTATCCAAATGCCTTGTAAAATAAACATGGTAACGAAACAATATAACGAACATTTTCTAACGCTGTGATTATGCTGCAAGTAAACACTAAACAGACGCCAACAGTGCACATGGCACGAATAAAGAAACTTACACCACAAATCACTGAAAAGAATGTGTGTGTTTTCGTGTTATAAACACAGCTAACTATAAAAATTGATTGTTCAAAGCCAATTTTACAAACAACATTATTTTCACTCCTCTATGAGTCATCATCGAGCGGTGGTGGCAGATTTCATGGACAGAAATTAAAGGCATAATAGGTATGCGTAATTTTTTGACTGCTGATGTCGTAAGCTGCAACAATGATAGCTGCATTAGATATCCCTATCATAGTTTTCAATTTTGTTTTATCTATTTTTTTTTGTATTTTTCTTTTCCTTTTTTCCATTTTCAGTTGTTTTGTTCCCTCTTGATTATTTTATTAATCTTTTTATATTTGAATTTAATGGACGTGTTCCTATGTTTGACACCTTAAAACAGTTTTGCTACCTTGCAAAATATTTTGTTAATACATGTAAAACATACAAGTATGCCAAATCAAAGACATCAAGCTTACAAAACTACATACTTTTATCAGAAATTAACACCTTCAACGCCACTTCTCTTCTCTTTTGGGAAGACAAAAGCAAAACTTATAATATTTACAATGTTAAATGTTACATTCTTTTTTGCATACTGTTGCCTGGCAACATATAAAATAGCTAAATAGTCACTACTATGTACATTCTGGTGTAACCACGATTAAAAGGAATGGTTTAATTTTAAATGTTAGTCTTTGTATTTATTGAGCATCAACAAGTTATTTTAGATTTTTTCTTTTATACCTGGACATTGTAAGAAGCAACACAAATTTAATTAAATCTCTCACGAGTCCAGTTCCCTAAAATTCGAGTGTTGGAGAGCCAGATATGACTGTTTAGATGTAAATAAGTAATATATGCACTACACACTATACTAAAGACTTTCAGGTATGCATACTATTTAAGTAAAATATATATGAAAAGTTAATATTGTGCATCCAAATGCGGTTGTGGAAGTTCTGAAACCTACTTAACTGTTTATCCCTTGTTTTGATTTTTTAATATAAAATGTTTTTTTTTCACTTTAGTATTGGAAGGAATTTCAATAAATCCATATATGGATACATCAGTACAGTTTGTCATTCAGGTAATGATATAAAAATATGCAAGTATGGAAAGTCTAGTTGCCATGGTAATTGTTTTATTGAACCAGGTATGGCAAATTTGTCCATTTTGTCTTGTTGCTAGGCAACTGTCAATGATTACGCCAGGTTTTAGGAAGGGGATTATAATGTTGTATCTAACAATCATCACTGTTAATGTTTTAAGTCTTTTCTTTCAGATATATAATATAGAAGGTGTTGAAAATAAGCATTCATTATTTTTGCCTTTAGATTCACTTTGAGGACTTTAATGTGGCACTTGACTGAAATGAAGCATAACACAATACACGTTCTATATTTCACACAATCGACATCACAAAATACATCATTAACCACAGTTAATGCTAATTTCAAACGATTGGAAATAACAAAATTCATAAATAAATTGACCACACACCTCTTTATTTATAGAAAATGTGACCTTGTACATAATGACATTGGGTCAGTTGAACAATTTATTGTGATTGGTAAACATAATTAATACACAAAATACTTTGGCAGTCATCCTTAACAATAAATTAAAGACTGAATGTACTGTATATACAAAATTCAATTGATGTATAGTGTGACAGGACAGACAGAAAAACAACAGGTAAGCCAACAACACTGCCCTCCACGTGTGTTGACTTTGAAATCAGTCAGTCGATTAGTTTCATATACCTTTAATCGCCAAAAGATTGTGACAGGACAGACAGAAAACCAACAGGTACGCCAACAACACTGCCTTCCACGTGTGTTGACTTTAAATCAGTCAGTCGATTAGTTTGATATACCTATAAACGTTAAAAGATTCGCACGCTTTTCGCCCAAAACTATGTAATGAAACACAATTGTGTCATCCTATATTAGCTCTATTTACATGTAGGCTATTATCGCATACGTAGAAAACAGTAAGCATCCGTTCAAGATGTACTTAACATTGTGGTGTGTTTTTGCATATCTACCCTTCTGGTTCGCCAAAACAATGCATTGAATAAAACGAATCTATTTTACAGCCTATTTGCCCATATTCAAGGCCGTCTTATAGTGTCTGTGAAAAAGGCACACTGACGTACTACTACATACGCAAGCATTTTAAACGTGACCTATTAGTTTTATAAGGAATGATCCCCCAAAATACGTTTTCATACCTTATGGAGACGGCAGTCATATTGGATATTAAATCTCACCAAACAGATAGCAATATAATCTTTGATCAGTTATGGTGTGTTGTGTGAAAAATAATCGGATTGAGTCGTGGCAGATACAGATAGGAGAAAACGAACCATTACGTTTTATCTGGTTACACATGGTACACAACATTGCATGCGTAATGCTAAAGCATATGAGCTTTGAAATTAAATTTAATGCGCAAAACCATTAAAACGAACACATTCTTATTCCTGAAAGGTAGTTTCTGATTTTTGCATCCTTACTTACTTTGATTTCAATTTGATGACTCGTTACTGAGGTAATAGCGTATGTCTTATACACATGTATATATATGACGCACATGGGCTGCCATACTTTATCAGCTCCAGTGGCGTTATACCATTCCGAGAAGTTTGCTATACAGTGGTTTCATATGCAACATATATACTTCTTCAAAGTTATACTACAATAAAGCTTGCTACTTTCTGGGTAACTATTTTTGATTTTTGGGCCCCAGCCTATACGTTTCCACTCAGATATGCATGCAAGAAACATAAAAATATTTCATTCAGAAGCCACATTGAGTTTATGTGAAGCTTATGTGTATCCAAAATAAAATTGGAACAACTGCGTTAAATGGAATAAAACACCCTAAGCCAGCTTTAGAGGTACATATGCGAACAGCGAATGCTCAAACGATCTTGCACAAGCGGTTGCCTCGTCAAAGCCTATAGTCCAGCAGAATTTGGGTAAATTTTAGGAGGACCTGGAACTTGATTGTAAATTTTTTTTCTTTGTTGATTCTGGTAGTGCATACCTTGTCCTTGAAAATTCCGAGTGATGCCATTCTGGCATCATTGAGCATTTCGATATATCCAAGATGGCGTCCAAGATAGATGTCAATTTTAAGTGTAAATATTGTGTGATATGGAAAAAATGTCTCAAACTCATTTTCTTTCCTAAATTGTTAGCTATGAAGTTGGAATCGGATTGAAGACTGTAACCAAATAAAAAATAAAATAAGAATGCGGACAAGATGGCCGCCAAGTTTATTATAACAAATATGAGAAAATCTACCCTGAGACTGGCAAACTCCAGGGATTTGCATACAAAGTATTAATTTAATGATTCTTGAATTGCAAACATTATCGTTGTAACATCCAAGTGATTCTATTCATGCATCATTCAGAATTGGATATATTTAAGATGGCATCCAGGATGGTAGCCGACAAGTTTAACAAACCCGAGGAAGCAGCGCCCTACCTGTAGGCATGTCTGATGGGTTTGTTACAGACCAAATGCCTTACCTGATAGAGCAGCACTTTACAAACTCGCATATATGAATAAATGAGCCCAGCATGCATGTCTGATAGAGTTTCACTGTTCAAGCAGGCATATCTGAGAGTGGCACCGTGTCACCAGACATGTCTAATATAATGGCACCATTGTACAGGTAGCACCAAACTCCATCCTTCTTCCATCTGAACTTGGCTAGTAAAATGTCGGTTGCACTGGCAATTGACCAGCAGGCGTGGCCTATAGTGAGGTACCATGCCAACAGGCATGGTCTATAGTGAGGAACCACACCAACAGGCAGTGCTGACAATTAGGCACCACACGAGAAGGCATGGCCTATAGTGAGGCACCACACCAGAATGCATGGCTGATAATGAGGCACCATACGAGAAGGTATGGCCTATGGTGGGCACCACACCAGAAGGCATGGCTGATAATGAGGCACCTCACCAGAAGGCATGGCCTATAGTGAGGCAACACACCAGCAGGCATGGCTGATAGTGAGGCACCACACAAGAAGGCATGTCCTGTAATGAGGCACCACACTAGAAGGCATGGCCTATAGTGAGGTACCACACCAACAGGCATGACTGATAGTGAGGCACCACACCAGAAGGCACGGCTGATAGTGAGACCCCATATCAAAAGATACAATTTATGGCAGATAGAGAAGCACAACACCAGCAGACATACATGATTGAGTTACAAAAGATCGGTATGGTGATTGAGTGGCAAGAGTCCAGCAAGCATCCATCTTGCAGCAGCACCGACAGTGTGCATGTCTCTTCTACTTGCACCAGACCAGCAGCCCAGCCATCATTCCCATTGGGTCAGCAGACATATTTACCATTAAGCATTTTGTGACACAGGACCAGTACACATGTCTGAAACCCAGCAGTTTTGTTCTGTAACAGCTTCACGAGACTAGTAGGCCTGTTGCAGCACCCCTTGTCTTTAAAAATTGCTCTTAAACAGCAGGCATATGTGTTACAGTTGCACCGAACCACCTGGCACGTTGGTTACAATTACCGTCAAACTGCATGCATGTCTGTTAGAGTTGCATCTCACCAGCAGATCTGTTTGAATCAGTTGCAACTGACTAGCAAGTATATCCAGCAGGTATAACTGTTACACTAACCTCAGACCCGCAGTTATGTCCATATGCTCGTACCCAACCAACGGGCTGGTAAGCACAATAGCACCAGACTATCAGGCATGTATGTTATAGTTGCACGTGACCAGCAGTCATGTCTTCATAATTTGCTTACTATCCGCATGCATGTCTGTTACAGTTTCATCTTATCAGCATTTATGTATATTACATTTGCACCTGACCATCAACCGTGTCTGTAACAATTGCATCAGACCATTTGTCATGCCTTTCACAGTTGCGCCTAACTAGCAGTCGTGTCTGCTAAATTTGCTCCTACAAGTATGCATGTCTGATACACTTGCACCAGACCAGCATTAATATTTATTATAGCAATATCCAACCATTTGTGCTGTCTGTTGCACTTGAACCAGAATAGAAGAAATGGTTGTTGCAATTGCACCAGACCAGCAGGCCTGTATTTTAGTTACACCCAACCAGCAGTCAAGATTGTAACGAACATCTGCAGCATGCAAATCTCTCACTAAGGCTTTTTTGTGTTGATACACTGCACTGCATACGTAAATAGTATTTTCTTTCTTTTTTGGTAATTGTATCCATCCATCCATATACCACTTTCCAGCTGAACATTTTACGCATATTGATTAAAAAACGGTTTGTCCTCGCGGTGCCATGGGGTTGTCTGCAGTTTGTGATTGTGGTATTCCATGATCATACTCACTTACTATTTTTGTACTTTGAGCAAACATTATGTCACAAAGTTTTAGTGATATCAACCATACAATATACAGGCATTTATCTCTTCATTGTTTTGACAGAATGTTTGCCCAAAGTAGGAACTTTTATGAGAATAATATTATCCGATCCCGCAAAAAGTGTTCTGGAAGGTGGTGCATGGATTGATGTATATGATTACCAGAACAAAGACAAAAACATTACCATTACAAAAAATAAGAGTCTGTTGTTTTTTTTCCGTGCAGTCTATCATAGCACAAACCATGTGATTTTGCGCCCTGTTATTGCTGCCATCTTCAACGTCATCTTGAATATTTATCAACGCTGTAAACAACCCCAGCATTCTAGTCAAATTCCCCAAATACAACCGCTGTTGAAAACTATCAAAAAAAGTTGTTAACTGCGATTTAGATTTCAGGTTGAATTTTGCTTTAAAATGGCGGCCATCTTGGACACCATCTTAACTATTTCAACCTTCTGAACTAAACCAATGTTTCATTTTAATCGTTTGCATCAGTATGCCTCTAAACATGCATAAAAAGTCAAAATTATATTGCTTTTTATTGAGTTTTTGGTCAGATATGTCTTAGGATCCTAACTGGCGGCCATCTTGGACGCCATCTTTAATAATCAACCAATGTTCTATTTTAATCGTTTGTATCATTTAGACTCTAAGCATCCATAAAAATAAAAAAAATAAAATCGGTTTTTATCGAGTATGTTGGTCAAATAGGTCTTGGAAACCTAATTGTATACCATCTAGGACGCCATCGTTAATATTTCAACCTTCTGAATCAAAACATTATGTTCTATTTTAATTATTTGTATCATTTAGCCTCTAATAAACATCCATAAAAAGTCAAAATTAAATTGTTTTTCATCGAGTATGTTGGTCATATAGGTCTTAGGAGACTAACTGACGGCCATCTTGGACGCCATCTTTAATGTTTCAAAACGCTCAATGATGCAAGAGTGGCATCAGTTGGATTCATCAAGTACAATGCCTACACAACAAGAATCGACAAAGAAAAAAACTTTAAAATCAAGCTCCATGTCATTCTGATTTTCTACTGGACTACTAAGTTACTCTCACACACAAAGTACAACCTGTGTAGAACATGTGTAAAACGGCCACTCAAAAAAGACAAAACAAAGATCTTAATGACAAATGGTAGCTTAATTAAGGTCAAAAGTATTGCAGAATGCCCCCCCCCCTTGGAGCATTCTTCATTAAGCAATAATTGGTCTTGAAAACCAATTTTCGGTCGTTTTGAGAGTGGCCGTTTTACACCAAACTCTATCCCTGTAGAGCCTAACTAGATAGCTGCATATGCATGCACCCATTTCAAATTTAAGGGGTGTTTGGTAGTAATTTACAATTTTATTCCAATTTTAAAAGTAGAGTACAAGCAGTGCAGAACCTGATCAAACGATTCTGCACTGCTTTCCGGGACGCTAGGCTTACAGGAGTTAAAAGACAAGACATTATTGCTTACTTATGTACATACTTTACAATGTATAATAGGAGCTATGTCATTGCAATTTTGAGCCAAAAAGCGAGTATGAGGTCCCTTGCATCAAACGACGTGACGTCAAATTTACATCTTCCCAATTGAGTCTTATCATTGGCGAACAACAGGGTCCCTGATCAGCAATGCACAAACGCCCAAGCAGATGTGGACCTTCTTTGTACGCGTATGCTCGCAGCGGATTTTTCTCTCGGCATTTTTATTCGGTATAAGGGCGTTTTTGCACGTGCCGTTCTATTATTTTTCGGCGCCTCAACGGAGTATGCTCGCAGTGGCATTAAAACAAGGAATCAAACATTGATTAATTAATTCACCGCTGCTAATTCAATCACTTTTATTTACTGTCTATATGAAGATGTAGATGGGAGCCGTATGTCAGGGGTAAGTTGCTTCACTTTATAGAATTTAAGTTGGTTTTTTTAACTTTTAAATTTTGCTGTGTATGTTAAATGCTCCTTGTATAAAATGACTGCTGTTTTTTTTTTTAAATAATAATAATAATAATAATAATAATAATAATAATAATAATAATAATAATAATAATAATAATAATAATGGTGATATTTCGCACTTTTGGCGTCAATGAAAAGAATATTTTTAAATTTTCAAACAACCGCATTTCATTTATAGCAGGGAAAATTGTTAGGATATTCTTTAAAATTTATTCAGATCTTCTATATTATGAGTTTTTACCTAGAAACTACGGACAAATAAAAAGTAAAAGCAAATGCATTGAACTTTTTACGAAAGAAACCCCTCTTCTTCTTCTTCTTCTTCTTCTTCTTCTTCTTCTTCTTCTTCTTCTTCTTCTTCTTCTTCACATTCACCTCCCTCAAAAAAGATGGACGTTGTTCTTTTGCTTACCATGACAATGCACATGGAAAATTAGGTCATTTGTATTGCAGAAACGATTAATTTCGACAACCTTTATCATTGATTGATTTGATTCTTTTCGTCCACTCAACAATCTTTCAGTTATGCGGGACGGGTCTTCCTGGGTTGGACCAGTACTAAGCTAGGATAAATGTGTCTTGCTCAAGGACCACAACGCAGTGACGACCTTTATCATATTTATAAGAGTAAAATCTCGACAATTCGAATTACGATTGTTCAAACCATTCGCTAATTCGCATTAAAATTCAAACACAATGGATTCAGAGAACACGGCCTATTCAAGAACTATTTTAATAACTGCCTATAAAAATATATGTTTTGGATGCGTAAAAGAAACGTCTGCATGAGACGTTTCTTTTATGCACCCAAAACATATGTTAGGTAGGAAAACGAATTTATAATAATCATTTTAGAGGTTACATATTTCTATGTCTACCTCACTATAAATCGAGCTACTGATAATTCGAAATAAAACTCTAGTCCCGAGGACTTCGAATTTACGGGATTCGACTGTGTATTCATCATTGTTTTTTACTAAATCAATTTAATGCGTTCAGTTGAATTTTGTTCATTACTGCTGCGATGGTATAGTATATATGTAAATGAATCGTGTAGAATTGGCAAGTGTGCGTCGTATGTCGTGAATGAAACCAATTTTGTTTTATGTGATTTACAAAGGCTCAGATTAGCCTGCGCATACACACAATCTGACCTGCAATATTGTAATATACATGTATTGCTTTCAAGGTGTGATAAATAAAGTTGCTACATGTACACAGCTGTTCAAGTTACTTAGTATGTCGACAATTCATGCACAAACAAGGTCCAGTTCACGAACCGGAGTTTTGTTTGTTTGTTTGTTTTTCGAAATCGCCTTATAGTATGTCGTTCAAAAAAGTTTGCGTTGGTCGACGAGTGTACAGAAAGTTGTACCTAAAAAGGGTAATAATATTGTCAATATTTTACTTCTGAAAATATTCTTCGCTAATAATTGTCACGTATAAATCCAGCTGTGTATCTGCTTAATACCAGTACTTTAATGTGAAAAAAGTTCGAAATCTGAGGCTGGAGCATTTTGAAAGTTATTCAAGCTTTTCATACTGTACGCATAATTCTGTATATTGGATGTTCTGGCCCAGTGTTCGGGTCATCGACCGCAACATATTGATTTTTTTTCAGACCCTCGACTACTGGGCCAGAACACCGATATACAGAACTATGCGTACAGTATGAAAAGTTTCAATAGCCTTCAAAATATTCTCTCTTCAGATTTCGAACTTTGTGCACATCAAAGGACTGGTATTTTGCATTTTATCGACTACTCTGTTCGAGTACAGTGGTTCTCTAGCGTGGATTTAGAAACAAAAAATAATTATTAAGACGACAAAAAGCATGCAAAATTATCAACGATGCAGTATTTGACATAGGAGTTGAAATTTACGTCCGTCTATCAGTCTGTACGTACGCCCGTCAACAATTTACATTAAAGTATATTTCTCTGAATCAGCGATAGCTGTGAGTGTCAAACATTTGATCAAATATTTGGGTCTCGACGCGAGAAAACCTGTCTTCGGGGGTTTGCGAACAACACAGGCGCAGACCAGCCTGCGCATCCGCGCAGTCTGATCAGCGCCTTTGTTATTCGCGTTTTGGAAAGTACCATATCTACGCTTGCTACAAGAGAAATTTCATTTTTCTAGCTAGTCTCTGTAGTTGAGCAGGCTAGTTTGAATCTCACTTTGATGGAAACCCCGAAGACATGTTTTGTCACGACGAGACCCAATTGTCGTCGGCATAGTCTTCGAGCACGCACTGTGACCCAGTGACCTTGACCTTCATTTCACGTTCCAGTGACTTTAAATAAATATACACAGAAGCAATACGTGATATCTACGAATAAATATCCTTGACAAACTATATATAATCATATATAATAATAATAAAAAAGACACACTGGAACACTTTAACTTTTTTATTATTTCTTTTTCAGCATTTTTTTAAAAATATATTATGATCCGTATTATGGACTGAATTGTTTGCTTCCTTGGAGTATAATTATATATATAGTAATATCTCCTATATTCGCCAGGACTAGAGGGTTTATTTCGAATTTTCAGAATTTCGAACTATAGGGAAGTTGACAAAAATATTCATTCCCTCAATCTTTATTTGCAGTTTTATATTTTCTGTGCAGAAAGAAACGTCTCAGGGAGACGTTTCTTTTACGCACCCAAAGCATTTTTATATAGACAGTTAAAATAGATAATCAAAATGAATAGGTCATATTCTCTGAATCCATTGTGTCCCAATTTTGTTTTCGAAATAGGGAGTTTTTCGAAAAAGCGAAGTTCGAATTTTCGAAGATTTACTGTATTCGAACACGCATTGTGATCAGGTGAACTTGACCTACATTTCACGCTCAGCGTTATTATATAATTATTTATGCCCTGGCAGGTATGACACAACCTTCCGCAGAAATCTTCTAATCATTATAAGTACTATATTCGGAATTTCCATTTATTTTACCCTTGTGAGATTAAGAGTATCCTTCATATGTATTGTTGTGGGACAAGGAAATCCCACCCGAGGACCAGAATAATTCGTCAGAAACGAGGCTCTGCCGAGTTTCTGACGAAATTATTCAGGTCCGAGGGTGGGATTTCCTTGTCCCACAACAATACATCATGATGGATACTTTTTCTCGCCCTGTTTGTGACTTTTTAAAGTTTTATATGAATTCTGTCAGTTCCGCATATTTTTTAGATTTTTTGCGTCTGTTCCAATCTAAAAAATAAGTTCACCAACGAATTTTCCAGATGCAGAAAAGGGTGTAAACATAGTTTAGCACCTAAAAACGGGACCGAAATAGCATTTCAAGCGTTGGTTTGGTTTTTATTGTGGTTTGAAACTTACGTTGGTATCAGTATCTATTGACAAAGACGTCGTGGCGCCAAACTGTGTCAATAACGTGCGTCTCTTTGTTGTTGTATTTTAGTGACGTCAGAAATGTTTTTGACGTCATTCAACAACGCGCAAATGGCGGACGCACTAAATATTGCCGTTTTGATATTTCTACATAATATTTAGGCGTGAAATGCTCTGAAAACAGCCTAAATTGTTATAAATTGAAGTCACGTGGTTGGGATAAGCAGGTCATGTGGACGGGATAAGCAGGTCACGTGGATGGGATAAGGAAATTCCGCACTGCGTTTTGCCTATGGAACAGCTTGTCTTGAGCGATAAGTGGGCGAGAAAATTCTATCTCACATACCCGTACCAGCCCTTGGGATAATTAAAAAAACGAACAGCCGAACGTCGGCCAAACGCTGGCCGCACGTCGATCCGTGACGTCATTGTAATGTTAAAATTACGTCACCATGTCGCATGTCAGCGTATTCAGTAAGTTTTGGAAGTCTTTTCCATGTTTATCCAATATAAAATGAGGTATTTAGTGAGCAAGAAAATGAATCCATTATTCGTGTGAGGATAGGATAGAAAAATCCGTCTCTCGCGATCACCGATTGTCATCACTCGGCAAGCCTCGTGATGCCAATCGGTGATCCTCGAGACGGATTTTTCTATCCCATCCTCACATTCATGATAGATTCTTATATTACAGCACCATAACGATCCTCAGCAACTAGCAGACCCTTATTGCTCAACAGATAAAGAACGAAATGGACAATAATGACGACCAAGCTCAACAAAATGAACAGACAACTGACGAACACCAAACTGTTACGTCATCGAGTAATGGCAGACGACAACCGATATGCAGACGACTTCTTAGAACGCCAAAGTGTGCCCGATGTCGAAATCATGGCGTTGTGTCGTGTCTAAAGGGTCACAAAAGATCGTGTAGATGGCGCGATTGCCAGTGTCCTAACTGTCTACTTGTGGTAGAGCGACAGAGGGTCATGGCTGCTCAAGTGGCTCTACGAAGGTATTAATAGACTTTTTGCTTACTGTAAAGGCGGCAACTTTAATATTCATACCTGGGCGTGGTTCGGCTATTTCATCTGCTAAGGAAGGGAAATCAGGTTCTATTTATAACTTTGTGAAGAATCAATAAGCTGTTTGGACCACACAAACGTGCGTGCATTTCACGAAAATCCTAACCGTTTATACACACTGAACTCACATTTGTTCACCCTTAAAGCGCATAATCACAAAATGTATGTTTTTTGTCGTCCACTTAAATATTTGAAGCCTCATTGACAAACAGTGTGGACCCAGATCAGACTGCTCCTGTAGGAACAGTCTGATCTGGGTCCACAATGTTTGCCTCTATGCTTATGTTATAAAGACATTTTCAGATGCAGTTATTTTGCTGGCGTTTCAAGGACTAAATAATGTGTTTTGCGTCTATACTGAGGTAATGGCGCAAGATGATACAGTTACTTTTGAATAAAACAACGCCTCTTTTTCAGCATTTACCTATGTCTAGGGTTGACCAGTCCTAATTACGCATTCATGAGGAGCGGCCTTTACAGTAACCAAAAATTCATATAATATGATACAATGTAGAATGTATATGACACAATTACCAGTGTCCTAACTCTCTTTCTGACAGGCATCCTATCTACAAAGGTAAGTTAGCTGTAGATGGCGTGCCTGCCAATGTTTTGTCTCCTGGTGATAGGGGGGCACAGTCTTGTCAAACTGTCTTTTGGTGGTAGTACAAAATGGCTTCATGACTGTCAAGAATTGATGCCATTTGTGTTCTGTCTCATGGTGGTAGAGCGACAGAGAGTGTGGCTATGAAGGAAATTTAGATCTTAACACCTCTTCGAGTCTGGAAGTTAAACAACGCCATGCAATAAAAGTAAGTAAGGGTGCAAAGATCAGAAATCGATACAATCAAGTACATAGACACCACAAACGAGAGCCAAGAGGTCAACCCTTTCCCTGCAGTTGACCATAAGGCACATATAAACAGACGCATACAAATGCATAGCAAACACAAGACAGAAAAACATAAAAGATCCACAAAAGAAGTCCCGCCTTTGAACGGTCAGTAAAATATTTTACTGGAGGGCCTAAACCGGTTTACAGATTACTAGTGGTTTACAGATTTTTGGGAAACGTTATGACGCCCATAACAACGTTGCGTATATAATGACAAAATAATCACGTTTTACTCAAGAAATGAGATTTAAAAGTTATCTTTATGTCATATGATAATCTAACATTCGTGGTCCTGTATTATTGAATCTATCAAACTCGTTGCGAAAAAACGATCGTTTTTCCTCAACTCCTTTGATAAATTCACTACAACATGAGCACTCATTATTTTCACTCGAGGTAAGCAAGTCTTTGATAGGGACTTTGTTGTTCTAAATTGTGCAAACAGTGATTTTCTTGATATACACAAATTGATTGATATAGCTCGATATATTAACCTAGAAACTGACACCATATGCAAACAGGAAGTAGCAGAATCGCTCGTGTTTGGCAATATCACCTAATATAATATTTCTGTCATATTATATAGGCAAATACCGAAGTACACTGTTTCAAATAAAATGTAAAATGTATATCAACTGAGTACGTTTACAGCATACAATATGTTATCAGGAAACCTTTGACTATAGATAAAAAATAACAAAATTGTTCAAAATCTAGAAAGATGATTCTTTTTCAGAAACCAGGGATAGAAAAAAGTATTCAGTGTCATAGAATCAAAGGCAATGACTATAACAAATGTCATCCTATAAATATATCACCTTAGAGAGAAATCAAAGAAAATTAATCTATTAAAGTTTCATTGCAATAGTCTAAATGTTAAAGAAACCGCAATATTTAAAGAGGACTGCATTGGTTTTGGACATCTTGTATACTTCAAGCATAACACCTCGCATACACCACCGAGCTCAAATGCTTCGGGATTAGTATATAATCTAATTGTACTCAATATAAACGATCCTTTGCATGCAATTATAACATATTTACCTTCAAATTGGTAACTTATACAATGCATAAATAGTTTCAGATGGCATTGATTGCCCATTTTGAACCTACCTTATACTTTACACGTTGGTTAACATTGAACGTGCTGATTTCGAAAATGGAATCTTCCAATTGGTGATTTTAACTTATTAATCCATACAAGATTAAAGAAAATGTGTTGAAGAAAGCAAATAAATAGACCATGGCAAAACTGCTTCACTGAAAAAAATAAGTGTAAGCTAACACCAAAGGAGCTGGCAGCTGAGCTGCCATCCTTTCGGGTGTAGACTAATACTTACTCTTCTATACTAAAACAGCTTTAGGCCATTATTTCTCCAGTTATATATGTCAAAACATTTCTACCTGTTATTACTGTAGAGACAGTAAAACCTGCCTTAAGCGGCAACTCAAAAATAGATAAAACAAAGGTCTTAAAAACAAATGGTAGCTTTATGAAGGTCAAAAATATTGCAGAATGCTCTCTTGGAGTATTCTGCAATACGTTTGACCTACATTAAATTAGTAAGCGATAATCGGTCTTGAATATCATTTATTCTTCTTTTTGGGTGGCCGCTCAAGACAAGTTTTACTATATTCTCCGGATCAATAAATCGAAGAGAATATAGCCCTCAAAACAGTTGAAAGGTTACATCAAGACCAGTGGCAGTTCAGCTGCCGACATATCTGGTGTAAAGTTATATTTTTACAGTGTAGGAGCAGTTAGAATTGGAATTTCTGTGTTTTCACATGCTTTTTGGTTTTGGTTCTGGTAATCAAAAAAAAAAGATGCCTTTTATTCAGCATGAGAATAGAACAAGAGCCAGATGCACAAGTTCAGTAAGGTTCTGTATCCGACAGTTGCAATTTGTATGTTTTATAGCAAATAACATACCTGGCACCAAGGTTATATTTTTCATGCTCAACTCAACTAAGCATGGAATTTATCCTGCTCATATGTTAAAATGCCAACGTTTTAAGCAGGAAATGAGCAATTGAAATTTCATGCTCAGCTGAGTTGAGCATGAAAATGTTTTAAACCTCGGGGCTGGATGGAAAAAAATCCCTTTAGGAAGAAAATATCTTGAGGTCTGGTCTGAAAGTTATAAAACTTTTTTCATGCTCAACTCAACTGAGCATGACATTTCAACAGCTCATAAAAGCTCCTATCCTGAAAAATGTTTTTTTTCTACTTAAACCATTTGTATTTATCATATTAATAATTGTTAAGATGCCAACAGATGTTGTGATTTAACATTTATGTGCAGAATAAATTTCATTCTTGGTACAGTTGAGCATGAATAATGTTTTATAATCTCGAGGCTAGGAGTAATATTATATTTGTATCGCATCTACGCTGTGTCTTGAAAATGAAGAAGAAAAACACGCTGCAATTTTGGCGTTTGCTCTAGATATGGTGTTCCTGAAAGAACGTTTGAAAAAAGGGAAAAAATAAAACATGCACATAATTATACAGTAAGCAAAAATTATTTTCCTCCATAACAATCAACCCATGCTCATATATTCCATAAATGAAGAATCATTCAAAAACCATAATTTGTAAGGGTTAATCTTTCGTGCAGAAAACGTTTTTTAAAAGTGTGTTGGTTCTTCAAAAGCAAACAAGGCGTGGTGTGTCATGCATTGTCAAACCAATTTTTTTGTATTAAAATAGGTGTCCTCAAACTCACCTCTTATTGCTCCAATCTCTACAAATATACGTTTGGCTATGTGCTCGATGGCATCCGAAAGAGCAGCGGGCCAAGTCGAAAAAAGATTCCAGGTTCTTTTTTGCAAGTTCGCAATTAAAATTTCTAATTTCAAATCTTAATCTGTAATGTCAAGCTCTCAGTTAGGAATATTAAATGAGAGAATTTTATTTAATATGCAAATCTGAAATTTCAAATTGTAAACTTGTATAATCGAAGCTGAAATCATATTTTCGGTTTGTCCTCATTGCTCTTCCGTACACTAATATGACACTCACTAGATCTTTGGTACTTATCGCTTCATCGGGCAACGAATGCTCAGGCTTCGCAAGCGCCTTCGTTGCCCGCATGCATAACTTGAGTAGTAAGACTCAGACTAAACAGTAGAACCCTAAGCCCACATGATACATAAGCATGGCCGTCTATTTAGAGGCATTAAATCATAATTATGCGATAAGTACAAAATCAGGCGTGCTGGCCCCAATGATGATATTACGAGGACATCCGACTTAATGCGGAGAAGCTTCCGTAATGATGAATAAATAGACTTGTTCCTTTATGTTTTACAGACACCAAGCGTCTGAAATGGCAGGAGAGTTGAGCGATAAAGTTAGATCAGCTACCACCTTACTGCAACAGAGAAAACTTGTCCATAGGAACACAAGACAACTCTACCAGAATTACTTGACCAGAGAGACCGATGCAGGTAAGTGTCACTAATACCAAATGTTACTGCAACAGAGAAAACTTGTCCGTAGGAATACCAGACAACTCTACCGGAATTACTTGACCAGAGAGACCAACACAGGTAAGTGTTATAAATACCAAACCTTACTGTAACAGCGAAAACTTGTCCATAAGAACACAAGACAACTCTACCAGAATTACTTGACCAGAGAGACCGATGCAGGTAAGTGTCACTAATACCAAACGTTACTGCAACAGAGAAAACTTGTCCATAAGAACACAAGATAACTCTACCAGAATTACTTGACCAGAGAGACCGATGCAGGTAAGTGTTACTAATACAAAACGTTACTGCAACAGAGAAAACTAGTCCATAAGAACAAAAGACAACTCTACCAGAATTACTTGACCAGAGAGACCAACACAGGTAAGTGTCACTAATACCAAACGTTACTGCAACAGAGAAAACTTGTCCATAAGAACACAAGATAACTCTACCAGAATTACTTGACCAGAGAGACCAACACAGGTAAGTGTCACTAATACCAAACGTTACTGCAACAGAGAAAACTTGTCCATAAGAACACAAGATAACTCTACCAGAATTACTTGACCAGAGAGACCAACACAGGTAAGTGTCACTAATACAAAACGTTACTGCAACAGAGAAAACTAGTCCATAAGAACACAAGACAACTCTACCAGAATTACTTGACCAGAGAGACCGATGCAGGTAAGTGTCACTAATACCAAACGTTACTGCAACAGAGAAAACTTGTCCATAAGAACACAAGATAACTCTACCAGAATCACTTGACCAGAGAGACCAACACAGGTAAGTGTCACTAATACCAAACGTTACTGCAACAGAGAAAACTTGTCCATAAGAACACAAGATAACTCTACCAGAATTACTTGACCAGAGAGACCAACACAGGTAAGTGTCACTAATACCAAACGTTACTGCAACAGAGAAAACTTGTCCATAAGAACACAAGATAACTCTACCAGAATTACTTGACCAGAGAGACCAACACAGGTAAGTGTCACTAATACAAAACGTTACTGCAACAGAGAAAACTAGTCCATAAGAACACAAGACAACTCTACCAGAATTACTTGACCAGAGAGACCGATGCAGGTAAGTGTCACTAATACCAAACGTTACTGCAACAGCGAAAACTTGTCCATAAGAACACAAGATAACTCTGCCAGAATTACTTGACCAGAGAGACCGATGCAGGTAAGTGTTACTAATACAAAACGTTACTGCAACAGAGAAAACTAGTCCATAAGAACAAAAGACAACTCTACCAGAATTACTTGACCAGAGAGACCGATGCAGGTAAGTGTTACTAATACAAAACGTTACTGCAACAATGAAAACTTGTCCATAAGAACACAAGACAACTCTACCAGAATTACTTGACCAGAGAGACCATACAGGTAAGTGTCACTAATACCAAACGTTACTGCAACAGAGAAAACTTGTCCATAAGAACACAAGACAACTCTACCAGAATTACTTGACCAGAGAGACCGATGCAGGTAAGTGTCACTAATACCAAACGTTACTGCAACAGAGAAAACTTGTCCATAAGAACACAAGATAACTCTACCAGAATTACTTGACAAGAGAGACCGATGCAGGTAAGTGTTACTAATACAAAACGTTACTGCAACAGAGAAAACTTGTCCATAAGAACACAAGACAACTCTACCAGAATTACTTGACCAGAGAGACCATACAGGTAAGTGTCACTAATACCAAACGTTACTGCAACAGAGAAAACTTGTCCATAAGAACACAAGATAACTCTACCAGAATTACTTGACCAGAGAGACCAACACAGGTAAGTGTCACTAATACCAAACGTTACTGCAACAGAGAAAACTTGTCCATAAGAACACAAGATAACTCTACCAGAATTACTTGACAAGAGAGACCGATGCAGGTAAGTGTTACTAATACCAAACGTTACTGCAACAGAGAAAACTTGTCCATAAGAACACAAGATAACTCTACCAGAATTACTTGACCAGAGAGACCAACACAGGTAAGTGTCACTAATACCAAACGTTACTGCAACAGCGAAAACTTGTCCATAAGAACACAAGACAACTCTACCAGAATCACTTGACCAGAGAGACCGATGCAGGTAAGTGTCACTAATACCAAACGTTACTGCAACAGAGAAAACTTGTCCATAAGAACACAAGACAACTCTACCAGAATTACTTGACCAGAGAGACCAACACAGGTAAGTGTCACAAATACAAAACGTTACTGCAACAGAGAAAACTTGTCCATAAGAACACAAGATAACTCTACCAGAATTACTTGACCAGAGAGACCAACACAGGTAAGTGTTACTAATACAAAACGTTACTGCAACAGAGAAAACTAGTCCATAAGAACACAAGACAACTCTACCAGAATTACTTGACCAGAGAGACCGATGCAGGTAAGTGTCACTAATACAAAACGTTACTGCAACAGAGAAAACTAGTCCATAAGAACACAAGACAACTCTACCAGAATTACTTGACCAGAGAGACCAACACAGGTAAGTGTCACTCATACCAAACGTTACTGCAACAGAGAAAACTAGTCCATAAGAACACAAGACAACTCTACCAGAATCACTTGACCAGAGAGACCAACACAGGTAAGTGTCACTAATACAAAACGTTACTGCAACAGAGAAAACTAGTCCATAAGAACAAAAGACAACTCTACCAGAATTACTTGACCAGAGAGACCGATGCAGGTAAGTGTCACTAATACCAAACGTTACTGCAACAGAGAAAACTTGTCCACGGGATCACCAGACAAATCTATCAGAATTACTTGACCAGAGAGACCCATGAAGGTAAGTGCCACACATGCAGAAAACTAGACTGGTATCAGACCAGTTCATAGAAAAATAGTAAAATATGTGCACATTCATAAACAAGCATTTACATATCTGAAAAAAAAATCACTGACTGACTAATTTACTGTATAAACACACAAAACGTGCTTGACAATTGACTCAAATATTTTTGGTTTAAACATATAGCATTCATTTTCTAGAATACAACATTGAACGTGCACTAAAATAACGAAGATGTGAATGAAAAGGATCTGACAGTAAGCGTAAGCTTATATTTTTTTCATCTCATGAAAGGTGGTATGATGTTCGATACAATGAGGGATTTTGGAATGAACAGAATACATATGCTAATGAGAGAGAGAGAGAGAGAGAGAGAGAGAGAGAGAGAGAGAGAGAGAGAGAGAGAGAGAGAGAGAGAGAGAGAGAGGGGTACACTGCCTTGTGTACTTGAGCAGGACAGCTGATCCTCACTGCCTACAGGAAAACATACTGACTAAAATGTTGACTGAGGCGTAAAGCATCAACTCAAACTAACAAAAAACAATCCAACAATCATGTGTAATCGGTAGTTTTGCATTTACATAATTTCAACCAAAATCACATTGAAAATCACTTCTAAAATATTATCCTAACATCCCCGTGTGCAAGTTTCCCTATACGTTTTGTATAAGCCGTATTTATTCTAAGGGCATTTAAGCAGAGTTGGGCAGGTGATGTTACGTTTCATGATAACTAAGCAACTACGTAACGACGTAAACTTCAGGCCGGCGCACTTTTGTGAAGTGTGGCCTATACAAATATGAGACTATTTTGGGCTTTGTTTAGGTAGAAAAGAAATAAATCAATTATATAGTAGCCGTGCTCAAATGCCCTAAATAAAGCACAGATGAATCTTGGCTGTATCAATTTTGACCCATTTAAGTGGAATGGAATTTCCAACTCTTATCAATCGGACCAGTTCATTGCCGTTTGATGAGTTGTTGGGTGGTATTATTCAACTTTTAAGCAAACAGTGGAGAGCCTGATCAGACGCCGCCTTCTGCGGCGTCTGATCTGGGTCGGCACTGTTTGCCTATGTCACACAAAAAGTACGCTAGGCTTATATGGGTTAACACTCGCTCGATCTGCTTGCATGCGTTCAAATGGATACAATCCAGACACAAAACTGTATTTTATCTAGGCATTTGAGTACGGCTACATGTATGTAGTTGTAAGCGTGATTTCCTGGCTTAAGATCATCAATTCAGTCAGCGCAGAACACTTGCAGTGTGGCGTGTGCGGTACTTCATAAATGAAGCAGGCCATAGAAAAATAATATTCTTTCGATGATGCTGCTTGGGTAGACTTGTCCTATGATAAGCAAGCGCTTTAAAGCCAATTATTTTCCATATTTTGAGTGTCTTCAGCGGCCTCTGAAACATGCTTAATAATGAATTTGGTTTTGCAATTTTGCTCATCAGAGGGCATTTGCTGCAATCAAATTTGATATTAAAATTGAAAAAAAAAATAGTCCAGAAGTAGAACATTTACACCCTATTGTTTTCCCTTGTCCGTTATTGTTGAGTAATTGTCAACGTCAAATATTGTTATATACGAAAGCAGCGCAGACTTCTGTTGATATTTCACGTTTCACGTTTAGTGACCATGTCGCATTGGATCTTCTCTAGTAATGTTACCATTGATAAGTAAAGAAGAAAATCAATAAAATTAAGTACCACACCTGGCCCAGGACACCATAAGCTAGTGACAAAATTATAAGAAAACATAACAAAAAGAGAGCCAAGAGGTCAGCCCTTTCCCCAGCAGGTGACCACAAGGCTGCAAGGAACAAACAAGACAGCATAACAAAGACAAACATGAAACATAAATTAAAAAAACAAAGGATCCAAAAAAGAAACACCGCCTTGGGACGGTCAGTGAAAAATTAATAGAGGGCTTAAAAATGTCAACATAAAGCCAGATAAGAATATAAAAGCGAGCCACTTTCGGCCCACCAGCAAAACGGCGTTTTGCTGGTGTGCAAATGGTGGTCAAAGATTGTATGCTGGCTG
Source organism: Loripinus fragilis (assembly GCA_964019695.1). Lineage (NCBI taxonomy): Eukaryota > Metazoa > Mollusca > Bivalvia > Lucinida > Lucinidae > Loripinus > Loripinus fragilis. The sequence continues at coordinate 107,157,279 of OZ026518.1, forward strand.
GAATATAACCATTAAAGCGCCACCTATAATTTGCAGCAGACAACAATTTAAAATTTTGCCACTTTTCAAAAAATAATAACAAATAAGGCATGATATTTCATGAGAATCGTCTGCTGGCAGACGATTCTCATGTAATATCATGTCTTATTTTTTTGAAAATTAGGAAAGATTAGGCAAAATTTTCGTCTGCTGCAGTCGTGATTGACGCTTTAAGGGTTAATTACATAGTTTCATTAACTTTTCATTCACAGATGCGGGCTCTAGAGCTACACATCAGCGCCCAGAACTGCCATACAGACGTAAATCTCCATTGAACTACATCAGCGAGAGAATGAGAAAACGTCGTTGCTTTGCAGACAAACAACTCGAGACAGCTACATTTCCAAAAGATGTTCTCACATTAGGCATGCGCGAAATGTCACGGGATGAAATACAGGAACAAGGATTGAAAATAGGTGTAATCAATTTTAGTCAAAGCAATTACCAAATAAATCTACTGAAAAAGATATTCCCAAACATAAACGAGAACCTGTTAAATCTGATTTTGCGTGCCAACGAAAATAATACAGAACGGACAATTGAACATTTAGTACAAACGATGGCATTTGGAACACATATGAACAGTTTCGTACCAGTGAAATTCAATTTTCCGCATAAAAGTACAGTTATTCGAAAGCAAGAAACTAAAGTTGATGAGTTAGTTAAAAGGCGTAAGATAGCAAATAATTTCAACGCCAATGTCTGTTTTCGGTCTGAGGAAGGAAAGGGAGGAAGCATACATTTAGAAACAACATCAACTTTATCACCTATTTCCAAATATAATCAAGGTTTGACTGGAGTAAACAAATATGACATTGACACTGCTGAAAAAATCAAAGCTCAAAGTAATGAGAACGCCGGTAATCACACTACTTCGAACTCTGACATTCGTCCAAAGACGGAGACTAAACTTAGTTTTTCCATAGATTCTATTCTTTCAAGATAAAGATTTTGTGACACTCAGAGAGAGAGAGAGAGAGAGAGAGAGAGAGAGAGAGAGAGAGAGAGAGAGAGATTTGTAAATTTGTCATTTATCACACTGCTCTATATGAGCCACACAAAAGTTTGGAGCATAGAAATGTAAATATTTTCTTACACATCAGTTTTAACATATAATTTGGTTGCTCAAAAGAACCTTTGACTACCCTCAACATATGTTTTGGTTGAGAAATAAGAATAGTAATTTTTTGTTACTCACGCTTGCCTGAACCAGTTCATGAGATTTTGGTACATGGATATGCGTGAAGTTGTTCTTTATGATTGTCTGCTCAGCTACCTTGTGGGGCTAGAGATGTCAATTTTGCCTGTACTTTTATCCTTGTCCCTACCTTGTGTGTGTGCGACAACTGATGGGTCTTGTGATTCTGCGCGTCGTCTGAGCATTCAGTCGCTGCTTGCATATGCAATAAGTACCAAATCCAATGCTTTGGTTCAAATAGTTATAATAAATCGAGTTTCTAAAGAGACCATATTCTTACAAGATGAAGAAATCACTGCAGATTATGTATCACGCTGAGAGATATTTTGATAGTTTCTCAAATGATAATAAGGAATATATACTGAGGGAAAAAAAGTTTAGCAGTATTCTTTGGAGATACACAGTTTAGAAGAAATAGGATTTCAATTTTTATAATATCAAAAACGTTTACGAGTACGATGACATTAACCGGTCGACATTTCACATAATGTAAAGTCCGATTTTAAGTCCCTTTGCTAAAACAACTAATCTAGAAGTTGCACGAATGGTTTTCTACGAACAGTTTGATTTTTCTATCAAATGATTAGATCTAAAAGCGAAAAAGTGAAAAACGGTTCAAACTAAATGTTCTGTTCTCTTCGTACAGATTTAGTTGAAATCGCATTTTTTTTCCAAATTACATCCCTTTCAATTGAAAAGCGCTTGGAATTAAAATGCTCAGTAGATCAATTCAGCGCTTTAAAATCGGAATTGTTTTCCTTTGACCTCTTGCAAGTACATGTAGCACTTATATCATTTTTAAACAACTGACATGTTTGTGCACCAGCTAATAAAAAAGATCTAATGCTAAAAGATCGTATATGGGAAAGCCCATTATAACTGGCTGCTAAACTTTTTTCCCTCTGTATATTTCTACTTACCAAAGTACTACCATAAACTCTATTAATGTGTTTATCTGTTCCATTATCTTCTCTTCTTGGTGCCATGTGTATGCCTATGATTTGTAATACATCCATAATGGCGAGTTTTTCGGCCATGTAAATGTCATTACCCATCAATTTAAACAAATTTAAAAATGTGTTTTAGGTGCTCGAAAGAATCGTCTCTTTAAGACAATTCTACCCATATTATATGTTTTGGTTGAGACATAACAGAGGGCCTGGATGTGGTATAATGATTAGTGAATAATGGCCCTTTTTTATAATGAATAGTGAATAATGAGTCAAAACATAATAAATAGTGAATAATGAGGGCCTAAAAATAATGAATAATCCTATCTTTTTAATGAATTGGAGAAAAAATTAATGAATAGTGAATAATCAGATTTCTCACTTGTAATGAATAATTGGTCTAATTTTAATGAATAACCCAAACTTTTAATGAGATGAATAATGGGCTAAATTTTTAATGAAAAGTGAATACCAGTTCCCATCCAGACCCTCAACACATAGCGAATTTGCATTTTGCGCACTCTTATCTGAAGGCCTAATTTCTTGGCATTTCTTGGTCACTTGATAACAAAATTAGGAACAAATTGGTAGTTTTTGGCAGGCTTTTGAGTTGACAGACAGACATAACTTTATTCACAACATAAAATGTATTACACATTTAACAACTAATATTGTTAGCAAAGGGGGCAGCATTCATGTTGAGTCCTTATCACAAAATCCTCTTCATTATTAAATGGGGAAAGAAGAATTAATAAGAACATTAGATATAATGGTGATTTTGATTATTTTAGGGTACTATTAATAATTGCATTTGTCTTAGCTACTTATAACTTTACTAATTTTTTTCGATGAGATAATAAGGAGAAAACATCTGATTGCTAATAAAAAGAGCACTCAAAATACGCCCACTCTTCAAATTCAGATAATTTCAGTAAAGTTACATGTACAAATAACTTTTGCATATTCTGAGCTACTTGTATCTGTTCTAGCTTCATCCGTAGCTTAACGAAAACATTGAGGAGGACATTCTCCATTCCTATTCATAAAAGACCTAAAATTTATCAACTTTTGGATATTGGTTTGAATATAGTAAATTTGAATTATGTGTACCACAACGCTCTAAAGTAACATGTGCAACATGGTTATTTGGAGGAGGACAGGTACCCCCATAATAGAAGTTTCACATCCAACAATTGAACATGAATTTTTGACAAATTATGGTAGCAATTTGATGCCCCTTTGGTTTGGTGGAGTGGAGATTGTATGCCTATTATTGTAGGTATTGATTGACAATGATGACTTGTCCGATTCAAAGAAGTCTTACAATGATTATGAAGAAGACTTTGTGATTAATGCAAAATAATTTAACGTATGCTACACCCTTAATGGCCCAAATAAACTTTCAAAAATGTATGCTGCAATATTAATTCTTTTTTCACCATTAATATTATGCTTTATTATGGTTTTAATAGAGTGCAGGACAATATTTCACACCCTCATATTGGTGGCAACAGATGGGTATTTTGTCATTTCACTGATACGTATATGTCCATAAGTGTGTATGTAACGTCCACAACAAACTTCCAAAATACCCATACCCTATCCATACATTAGGATATGAGTAAGGTTAGGGTATTAGAATAGTAGGATTTGAGTAGATAGCCCAACTCTACTCTAGTCTCTTCCATACTAATACCCTACAAGGGCATTGGCTCAGTGGTAGAGTGCTTGACTCGAGGCCGAGGGACCACGGGTTCGAGCCTCACCGACGTCACTACGTTGTGGTCGTTGAGCAAGACACATTTATCATAGCTTAGAACAGTTTCAACCCAGGAAGACCTGTCCCTGTTTAACTGAAAGATTGTTGATATAATGATTATGAGTTAGTTACCCGTATGTTACATGTTTTGTACGTTATAAGTTAAGGTGGGGTAAACATAGGAGAAGGTAAAGAATTGGTTTGGTTATGTAGCGTTGGTGATGACTATGGGTATGATATGGTTGTTGATGGTAAGGTGGGGTAGCGTAAGATAGATATTGTTGTAGCACAATGATGTGTTAGGAAGGATAAAGAGTATGACATCCATAGGGTAGGGTTGTTTAGGGCAGGAAAGTGCAGCATTGGTTCAGCTAGGAGAACGGAGGGTATGGTAGTGTAGAATGGAGAAGAGCAGTGATGGGCAAACCAACCAGGGACATAGACATTTGGTGTCAAGTAAATACCTTTCGGCCATTTGTCTCTACTTTTTAAAGAAGATAAAGTGGAGCTACAGTCTCTACTATGGAATATCTGGCTATCACTATCTACTAAAATCGGCTGTTTTACTTGTTATTTCTAGGTTTTGCCTAAATACTTATGTTAGGTTCAAACATTTAAAATGTTGATAGGACTCTTAAATAATAGATATTTATTAAGCATTAATATGTATCAAAGACGGTTGTGAAGAAAATAAATTTACATTAATTTCAAGCAGAAGTCATATATTATTGCATGTTATGTACAATACATATATTACAATTAGGAAATAAAATACATTCAAATCAAAGTTTGAGTCATTTTCATTATTGTTTTTATGTGGCTACTAAAATAGAGTTGAGCAGCAAATAATCAAAATTAAACATTCAGAATATACTAACATATTATAGATATACTACTTACATTGTTTTCCTAAGTACAGTTATACTTTAATATCTGGGAAAAATCTGCAATCAAAGTTTGATAGAGCAGCAATTTGATGAGGCTTCTGTGTAAGAATTTTGAAACTCTAAAGATTGATGAAGAGTCCCATGCTGATAACCAAAGCCATTGAATTAAAAACTGTGTTGGTGTTATATACCAGTATGTCACTTATGTTATGTGCACACTCCTTATATTGCAACATGTGTCAGCTGATTGTGTTTTTAGCATTTGGCGATGTCTCAGGACTGAATACGCTACAAACATTGATCATTTGTGTTACAATTTGCAGCTGAATTTCATGTTTATTATATTAAAGTGACCTTTCTGATGTGCATTTAACAGTGTGAAACTCCGTATAAAGTTCAAATACTGGCAAATTATACAAAATATCATGCTTATTTTGTTGAATTTTAGGTAAAATGTAACGTATGTTACACTTTTAGGACCCAAATTTACCTGCAAACAAATATGCTGCAATAAGTGGTGATTCTGAAGATAACCAAGTAAACATTTCAATATAAGTGAGATAAATACATGCAAAAGTGTAGTTATGTCTACTTACAGGAAAATGTGTCTACTAATTAAAATGGACGGGTAACCTTGTATGCAGCCTATACATTATTATGAAGATGATGACTTTGCGAAAAATGAAATACTCCATGACTTAAAAAATGCTGACAGTAAATATATGTCCAAAATTAATAATGACTGAAAGATATATTAATTGTATCGAAAATAATCATGGAAACTTTTTAAAGATTAACGAAAATACCCAAAATTTGTATTTCGAATTGGCCGCCATATTGAATAAAGTATGTTAAGACCTTTTGTTTAGCAATATATATCATAAATGGAGTTGAGGATCTTAAACATAGCTGGTCCGCTCATAAAAGTAAGCATGGTTAGGAGGCTGATATTATACTATATGGGCATTTTGTCTTTTTTCATGACGGCCATCTTGAAAATCATCCAAAATGGCGGGTGGGACCCAAGATATCGAGTGTCAACATCTTGATTCTTAATCAGGGATGTCCAATGAACAATATTATACCACTCCTGGAGAGTCCTTAGGGGGTGCATGGTGACCCCTCCGGGCACATGGACTATAAAAATTAGTAAGTGAGTATGATCAGGAAATACCACAATCACAAACTGCAGACAACCCATGGCACCGCGAGGAAGAGCCGCTCAACCATCACGAGACACCAGATAGACAAATTAAGCAAAGCGACCAGCTCTCTCTTCCCCATTAAGATGATTGCAATACTAGAATGGACATAAAGTAACGTACAACAAAACATAGAACAATTACATACTCCCACAATGGGAGCAACAATAAGTCTTTATCATACGAGTCAGCTTAAAGTCCACAAACAATATAAGATATCCAAACAGCTGCAAGTATTTTCACAATTTTAGCTCAAACTTTCAAATTAAATTTTCTTTATTTGATATAGTAACGCATGTTACAGGCTGTTTCAGACTAACGCCCCAACTTAGAGAGTGCAAACATCCCTTGTTCGATGCAGCTTGAGTTGTAAGAAAGAATATGTCTGCTAAATTCCCTCCAGGAGATTAAAACATTCTAAGCATATCTTACGTAAAGCCAATGACCTTGCCTATTTATTATGTCAGGTAACAAATGTTACAACCTCTGATATTAGAAATTTGTGACAAACATGCAGATTTATTAGTCTTTTCATTTAAACAATAAATCCCAAACAAAGAAAAATATTCATTAACTGAAAATATTTTAACTATTTTTACTTGAGTTCAAATACCAAACTTTTCACCATAAAACTGTGTAGGGCTAGGGTTGTTTTATTGCTAATTCCAGACAAAAAATTAAGATAGGAAAACATTTTTTTTTTTCTGTTAGCCAATTGCAGAAGTTAGTCAGACATGGTAAAATATTTTGCAAAACACACAGAGTGGTTGCAAATGTGAATAATGTTAGCCACACTTGCAAATTTTAATGGACAATCGGATTAATGTAACGCATATGACACCGTAGGAAGCCGCAAGTGTGTTCTAAAAACTGTCATACGTAGTTACAGTATATCCAGTATGCAGACTATATGAATGATTTTAAAAACAAATATTTTAATGTCTTCTATTTTCAGCCCAAACTTTCAATTTACTTTTACCTAATTTGGTAAAGTAACGTATGTTACATACTCTTGCAGACTAACGCCCCAATGCACAGAGTGCAAACATCTCTTAAAGACGCAGCTTTAAATTTTCTACAAGATAGTATATGTCTGCAAAATTCCCTAGGAGGAGCAACCCCATTCTTAGCCATCCGTCTTCTATGGCCGGTGGCTTCGGCTGCTGTCCGTTCTAATTCGGTTGTTCTGATGTTTTTAATTGTTGCTCCCATTGTTTGTGGGGTTTTTGTGTTCGGTCCTTGCTTTGTTGTGCAGTACTTATTGTAATTTCAACGTTTTGCCATCATCTCGCTTGGGAAGAAAGAGAGAGAGAGAGTTGGTTAATTTACTGTACTTGAATTTTGATTTCATGTGACCGTAAGTGTATTCTGTCTCTTCCTCACGATGCCCTGGGTTGGTCTCCAGTATGTGACTGTGGCATTTCCTGGTCAAATTCGCTTACTTTATTTGGAAGAAGGTTGGAAGGTTTGCTATATTTCGTCTGATTTCATGAAATTTCTCTGAAATGTTAATTTTAATAGCATATTGAGAATAGGGCCGTAAACTAACAATTTACCATTTAATAGGGCAGTCGGGGTACAGGAAACAAGGTACTTTGAAGCCTTAAACACAAATTCTTTCTTACAAGAAGCTTAACAATTTGGTTGGCAGCCGAGGTATCAAATGACAAGCACGTTTTTTCTTTCTTGACACCCAGTCCAAATTGGTATAACAGTTCTAAACCAACATCCTGCCCACTGGTTGCTACCCAATACACTGGTGCAAGAATAATATATAAACTTGCACTCCGCCTCATGAGCATTTGATCCAACCTAAACACGTTCGAGTTCAGAGCCATATAACTGACAAATCACCTAAAAAAATGTGTAACACTAATTATCTTATACACCACAGTGATAGTATACAGGCGTACGAGAAAGCATGGTTAGTAATGAACATAAAAGACCCTCCTACACAAACTCTAATTAATCAACTCAATGGTCAGCACTATTTGCAAGTCGAGGGAACAGCAATGGGGACAAAGATGGTAACAGTTTATGCAAATACACTTGTCCAAAGTTCTAAGTGGTCACCTTAAAATCACCATGTATTTGTCCTATTAACACGGCATTTGGTTCTTCATTAATTTCGCGTGAAACATCACGGAATGTCCAAAATCGTGCCAGTATCGACATGTACGCCTTGACTTTTAGTTGTCATTAAAAATTTATAATGGCTCGTATGTCCATCGAAGAACAGGGTCGTGCAGTGGGCATGGTATCAGCAGGGTCGTCTCTCAGACAGGTTAGTGTTTTGATAAAAATAAAGAAGCCTACAGGCAATTTGTTACTTTCTTCAGAAACGTGTTGCCTTTCAAACTCAAAGACATTTTGTATGCTGAGTTTGTGACATTTCAAAATCGCTTTTTGATTATTACAATGCCAAACAAACATCTAATGTCCTGATTTCCAGGTAGCCCAAACTCTTAACTGAAGTCTATCGTGTATCCAGAAGCTGTGGGCGAAATTCTGGCAAACAGGGACCGTTGCTGACCAACAACGTCCGGCCAGAAGGCGAGTGACAACCAGGAGACAGGACAGATACGTCATTCGGTCACATCGATGCGCACGATTTACCGCAGCCGCTAGTACTGCAAGGGGTATGATTGGTAGACACTATCGCCAGATTAGTGTCCAGACTGTCATTAATCGTCTTCGCTCTGCTGGCTTGTCCTGCCGTCGACCAGTAAGAGGGATTGTGCTTCATCAACGACACCGGATAGCAAGATTGGCGTGTGCAGGGCGTCACATTAGGTTCACAATGGCAGATTTGGCAAATGTTCTCTTTGTTGATGAAACCAGAATCTCGCTTCGTGGAAATGATGGCAGAGCCCGAGTGTACCGTGCGTGTGGCGAACGATTCAATGAAAACTGTGGTTGGAACTGAACCCTTTGGTGGTGGCTCTATCATGATGTTTGCTAGCATATCGATGCACACCAAATCACCGATTGTTCGCCTTCAAGGAGCAGTAAATGCCGTGCGCTACCAAAATGATATCCTCCTGCCGTTGGTTATACTCCATATCAGAGCGAACAGAGGGATGATTCTTGCCCAGGATAATGCTCCCTGTCATTCCGCTCGCACCACGCAGCAGCTTCTACGAGCTAATAATGTCAGACTGCTTGATTGGCCTGCAAAGAGCCCTGATTTAAATCCAATCGACCATGTTTGGGACTTACTTAAAAGACGTGTAAGTCAATTACGTCAACTCAGGACACTAGCTCAGTTACAACATGACGTCAACCAGATTTGGAGGCAAATTACACAACCAACTATTCAGAACTACATTCGCTCTGTGCGACAACGATGTTGAGCCGTGATAGATGCAAATGGTGGTCATACCAGGTATTAGAAAGACATGAATCATTGAAAGCTACTTATGTGAACTTGGAAACTAGGGGTACTGGTACGTTTTCGGCCATATAATGACATTGATTAAGTTTTTCAGTATGATTTTTTGTATGACATCTCTCAATACAATATGTCAAAACATGAAAATAAAACTATTTAAAAATGATTAAAAATTTTGTCAAAATTTTGAAATTGCTAGGTGACCGCTTAGAAGTTTGTGTGAGTGTATGTTCTGTTTTTCACATACCTTAGAGTATACTTTCGCCTACTACTAAAGTGTTCGAACCGTTCTGCTCCATTTAACAAATGACAGCCAGAGCAAAAAAAAACAAAAACAAAACAAACTAAAGTCAACAGCCTAGGGTAACCATGAACCTTTTGCTGGTTACTAGTATATCCTTGACAACTGAACTATATGAGCCAGTGCATGAGATTTCCAACAATGTGGTATGAGCGACCAGCAAAGCCTCAGATCAGCCTGCGCATACGCGCAGTCTGATCAGAGCCTTTGTTAGTCGCTTGAGTATTCTAAGATTGTTAAGCTACTGACTGTTCATCATTTGGCGTTTCTAAGCTTAAAAGGAGGCTGCACAGGCTCGTCTGAGTCTACACTTGTCAAAATGTCAAATTGTTGGAAATCTCGTGCCGGGGGCTCATATAGTTTATAACGAAAACATGGGAGGGTACTCATCAGCTTTGTCGTTTTAATTAATTCAGCAGTTGTTTCTCTTCTACATTTGCGATCTTCGAAAAGAAATCAACATCTAAACGACTCATTTATAAACTCATTTCAGTTTCCTTCTACCCAACAACTGTTCCAACCGTTCTGTTCCGTTTAGTGAAATGGCCACCAAAGCTTTAAACAATCAGATGAGCAAACCAGGGCCACAATGATCCCCTATCTACAAGCGTGACATTGACAGATCAACTCTTCCTACATGTTACTGCTTTGGATTAACTAGAATTCTGAGAATCGGATGTGTCGCCTGGCCAAACAGAGGTCAAACAAGGCAAATTTGTCGAATTTATATCCCGGGCGAAAGGTTATTTAAGCGGTGCTAACGTCTTGTTGACTTTCCAGTACCCTGATATAAGCCACACTCCATCACCAGGAGACACCGGTACTGTGCGAGCGTTAAATCATGATGGACACGAGTACAGCTGTCACTAAAGAGGTTACAAAAAAGACAAAAAAAAGCTCGTAAAAAATCAGTGAATGTGTCGACTACGTTTAGTGTCTGTATCACAGATTGATGCGTCAAATGACAGACACTACTGGTTCTGAATAGACGGCGCCTCTATCAGCTGTCTGATCTTGTTCAAGCCTACTCATATACTAATTCCTAGACCGAGTTTACCGTAAACCTTTGGTTTAAACATATTTATTTCAAATTAGTACATACAATTCAATACATTTTTCAATCATACAAACATTAGGATTATAACGGATTCATGGGTAGACTGGTATCAGACCAGTAAATAGAAAAAAATATTACAAGATGTGCGCATACATGTACAAGCATATACACCTCTGAGACTGTATTCTGAGCTATGATGAAGTAATAAAGTATCATAAATTTATAGTTATAGAACTTTCAGTTAGATGTCTTAAGACGGGGCCTGAAGACAGGCTAATTCATGGGCTAAAATGACAATTCCGTCAAGTTGACTGCATTTAACAAAGGCTAAGGTTACCTTGACTGGTTATCTCGCAAAGCTATATCTTCAATTCGGAAACAGCATTGCACTTTCAAGATACACCCAAAGTATTCAAATAAAGTAAATGGTTTGTCTCTTACTTGAAGTACCAGTCAGTGTTGCGACTAGCAATTTTAAGCTGAGAAAACACAATTCTTGAAGAAACCAGACAATATAAGCTAAACAATAGTTAAGAGAGAGAGAGAGAGAGAGAGAGAGAGAGAGAGAGAGAGAGAGAGAGAGAGAGAGAGAGAGAGAGGTGGTGGGGAGAGTCTATAAGGACGAGGTTGGACGAGAGTTGTTTGGGATATTGTCAATGGTAACCTTTCCCAGTACCACTTTGGTATCTTTGGTACAAGCCACTTATATTGAGTGTTGTGTTTTAACCCTAAATCCATCTATTTAGATGCCCAGAATCGCTTGATTGTCTGAATGTACTTCTACACAGCTTAAGATATGACCGAAATATTGTTTGTTGAAAGTATTTCATCACCACGCAAAAGTACATCCAAAGTCATGAATAATGATTGTTTCAGAATACAGGAACTCTTAAAATAGGCAGGGTATAAAATAGGGAACGTCAGTTACATGTGGTAAAAATGTTCAAAAAGTAAGAGGTATGATCAGGCAATATCACAATCACACACTGCACACAAACCCAGGGCACCGTAAGGAAGAGCCACAAAACATTTACAGTAACAAGACACCTGAAAGACAATAAAAGCAAAGCAACCAGATCTCTCATCCTCGTCAAGATGATTGCAAAACTAGAAATGACATGAAAGTAATGCATACCAAAACCAAAGACCAATCGAGAAGCCCCACAAAACAATTGGAGGTACATAAAGCAATAAATCAACAACAACAGAACCACTGCCGTGGAACGGACAGGACAGCATCCTGTGCTACCGGGGGTTTAAAGGCATTTTACTGGAGCCAAATCGTCGCCCTAGATTTTGTTGTTGTTAAAACAACAATTGTTAAACTTGCATGGAAGCTACCTAACTTACGCAATGCATCTTCGCAGAGAAACAATCTAATAAAATTAACAAACTATGATGAAACAAAGAAACTGGCTTATGACTCACATATAACCAGAGCTATAGAAAACCGCAAGGAAAGCTACGGTGGGCCCAGCCAAAGACAATCATCAGGCACCAACCAACGGATTAAAGTCCTTGGACGTTTATTGCAATGAATAAAACAAAATGCGTCATACTTATCATTTTAAAGCTAACAAAGTTAGGAAGAAGGCAAAATTCAGGAATCAATACAATCAAATACCACACCTGACACAGGATACCATACAGGTAAGTGACAAGAAAACATCACACACAAAAGAGCCAGAAGATCAGCCCTTTCCCAGTAGGTGACCACAAGGCTGAAAGGAACAGACAAGAAAGCATGACAGACATGAAACACAAATAACAAAAAGGATCCATAAAGAAGTACCACCTTGGTACGGTCAGTTAAAAATATTTTACTGGAGGGCTTAAACATGTTTGAAGGCGCCAACCGCATCCTTATTTCTGATGTGGATCGAGACAAATAGATGTTTGGTTCTCATGAAAGTTCCCTTACTTGTCCATGTATCATCCCCCAATAAAACAAATCGAGATATAAAAAGGAGATGGAACAAAGATAAGGACTCAACAGTATACAACTGAATACTGGAGTAACAGAAATCCATCAGTTAAAGTTCGTAAGGTTGCAAAGATCAGGAATCGATACAATCAAGTACCACACCTGACCCAGGATACCATTGGGAAAGTGACAAACTCACAGTTAGACACCATAAACAAGAGCCAAGAGGTCAGCCCTTTCCCAGCAGGTGACCACAAAGCACATATGAACAGACGCGCAAAAAGACATAGCAAATACAAGAAAGAACAAAAACATAAAAGATCCACAAAAGAAGTACCGCCTTGGAACATATAAATCAAGAATCCTAGAACATATAAATCAAGATATAACAAGGAGATAAAACAAAGATAAGGACTCAACAGTAAATAAAACTGAATACCGGAGCAAAAGAAATCCAACAGGTAAACCCCGGTGGGCCCGACAAACAGCCAAAGTATCAGGCCCCTAACATCTCATCAATAGATAAGTCTTTAAGTCGGAACCATCATAGAGTCTGAAGTCCGACCCACAGTCACAACAGCTGTTCGTAACATAAGAAAAGAAGAAATTGTTTTGTCTCGAATCTGTTAATGCCATACAAGAGTGACACATTCATACTGAGGCAGCTTGAATAATCGCAGGTGCTACAAAACTCTGCAGCAAAGAGAAAATGTTTATCGAATTGGGGTGAGAGACCCTTCAAAGTCGCCACAACAAACACAACCTTGTACTAGTTTATACAAAATTCTCTATGGCCTTGAACCCAATTACCTCTCAGAACTTGTACCTCCCAAACTACTACCTATTATCTCCCTAACTCTGACAATATTCAATATTATAGAGCCCACTCTAACCTCTTTCGTAACTCATTTTTCCTTCATCAATTCATGCATGGAATAAACTACCTAGTAAAACTCAAAACGCACTTTATGTTGCCTCCTTCAAATATGAACTAAACAGAAATTTAAAGGCAACACCTAAACATAACAATGCTGGTTCATGCAAATGACAAATTGTCCACGCTTGGCTAAGACTGGAGTGCAGCTCTCAAAACTATGTTTGTACTGAAATCATATTGTCCCCGGTCCCTCGTGTCAGTGTGGTGGGTTTGAAAGTGCATCTCATTTCATTTTTACCTGTTCAATTTTGCCAAATACGAGGCAAAGATATTTGCCTGTCAATCTTGAAAATATCACATCTAAGGAGCTTCTGTTTGGAAAAGAAAATGCATCAGAGCAAGATAACCAATCACTTTTCTTACAAGTTCAAGATTTTATTGTCAAGTCAGGCAGATTTATTTAAAATTGCCAAGTGTATTTTCTACATATTTTACATACCTAGAATGATAGGGGCCAAGCCAATTATCTATATTAGATGTTTATATATATACTTTATGTTGACAAGCAAACGGGATAGTGGTACTATTCACATATGTGCTTGGGTCAGTCTAAGTGCATGCTCAACTGTCCAAATTTTATCTGTAACGGCGCTCTTCTCATAATTTTGTACATGTATGAGGTGTTGGTTCCAATGAGTCTATGCAAATGCACTGACTTATTGGGTGCTCATATGAATTTTTGTAATTGTTATTAATTGCATTAATGGACTTGGCAGGCACTTAAATTGAAGCCAACTAATGAAAAAAACAACAACAATGAAATGAAACACAAAGGTCCAGCTAACGTTGATGAGGCACCATCTTGTGCCATCAGCGATAGGACGACGTTTTGAACTTGACCATCTTTAGTGGCAGTGGTTCCGTTGTTGTATCATTTTCGTTTATTGTTACTCCGATTGTGGGAGTCTGTAATTGTTCTATGCTTTTTTGCACGTTACTTTATGTCCATTCTAGTATTGCAATCATCTTGATGGGAAAGAGAGAGCTGATTGCTTTGCTTAATTTGTATTCCTGGTGTCTCCCGATGGTTGAGCGGCTCTTCCTCACGGTGCCATCGGGTTGTCTGCGGTTTGTGAATGTGGTATTTCCTGATCATACTCACTTACTATTTTTGATGTCACGACTCTTGTGTTTGTGCTGTGTGGTTACTGTTAAAAGTTTCCCCGTACTTGCATTTTATGTCGTTATTATTACTATAGTCAGGATTTACACTTGACAATCATTCATTGCATTAACTTCCCTATTGGTATCACTTAAATACCTCATTTAAGGAGCAGTGTAGACCTGCATTCGTATCTCGTTAATAACTATTGCTTTCTATATGTTTCTTTGTACTTGTATTAGACTTAGTTATATGTTGGGAGCTTTAGCTATTTCTCAAATGCAGCAGCTGGATATTGCTATAAATAACCGATATGAATGCTGCTTTTCAATGTATGAAATAAACTTAAAACTCAACTATGAGTAGCCTTAAAACAGTCAAAATTTTACATTCTGCTTCTTCCATACAGATTCCCCAGTCCACCAATAGATATGATTCTATGTTACCATCTGTTTACTTTTCACCTCTGAAACTTCATTCGGCCGCTAAAACTAATTTACATGGAGTTTCTGACTCTGCCCTTTTAAGAAACGACTTAAAAGTTTGTCTTTCTCCTCTTAAGTCACCTGTACTTAGGAACTCTAGGAGTAAGTATAGAAGAAGTGTAGCGTATCCCTCTATTTCTAAGTGCAATGCCAAGAGGTGTAGCTGTTGCAAACATTTATGTTGTAAATCAACTATTAAATCTAACGTTAATGGTAGACAATTTTCTGTAATTACTAATTCTGATCTTGATTGAAGATCAACTGATGTTATTTATGTTTTATCTTGAGAAAAGAAAGATTGTGGCATGAAATCTGTTGGCCAAACTTGTAGCTTTCTAAAAACTAGATTTTCTTAGCACTATCGTCGATTTAAAAAGCCTCGCAAAATTGATAATTTTCTTTATAGGCATTTCAAACAAACTAATTACTCTACTAGTAGTATTTCTATTCAGCCAGTTGAAAAGATTACATATGGTGATAATTCCACAAAACGATATAGAAATATTCTTAGGCATTAATTAGAATTAAAGTGGATAAAATTATTACAAACACCACAACCACTTTGTTTTAACGATAATATTTACATGAGGGTAACATATCTAGATTACCTGATTTTGATGTTTTTTCTCTTTTAGATATCCGTAAATGCAATAACCGATCTCATCTATCTATCTATCTATCTATCTATCTATCTATCTATCTATCTATCTATCTATCTATCTATCTATCTATCTATCTATCTATCTATCTATCTATCTATCTATCAGTGTTTAGACTACGCATACCATTCACAAGTGTTCACTTCTTTTTGTGGATCTTTTATGTTTTTTTTTTCTGTCTTCTATTTGTTACGCCTTTGTGCGCGTCTGTTTGTTTGTGTTTGTACTTTGTGGTCACCTGCTGGGCAAGGGCTGACCTCTTGGCTCTCGTTTGTGGTGTCTAGTTGTGAGTTTGTCACTTTCCCATTGGTATCCTGGGTCAGAGGTGGCACTCGATTCCTGATCTTTGCACCCTTACTTACTTTGTAAAATCAACCTGTCCTAGGAAATGACCAAAATAAGCCTCACAGCTTACTGTCAGATCCTACTTCTATGATATTGTACTTATGTAATAGCAATTGATCAAATGAAATACTGTTTAAACCAACATTTTATATATTTTCAACTTTTTAAATAGTATCTTTGAACCTAAGTGCAGATCATTTAATGTCATATCACACATATACAATTTCCAACCATATTATGTTTAATCTAATACCGTTAGACGCTAATGACCCACAAGGGTTGATGCGTCGTTAAGCACCAAACAAACAAAACAAAACTTAACAGACACAACATCAGGCCCTAACCCTCTCATCTATAGATAAGGCTTTAAGTCGGAACCGTCATAAAATCTGAGGTCTGATCCCCCGGCCTGCAATAAAAGAGGAAAGCAAAGTTGCCAACCATGATTGGATTTACCACCAAGCATGCACTTTGTCGCAATACATTAATGATATAACCATATGTTGAGAAATTATTTTAATAAACTGCGCTGAAAAATTATTAGAGCCAACCATTTTCTTTAATTTATACACTAAGTCGCCATAAAATTCTGGTTCTGAAAGTCCCTGGCACAATAAGAGATTTAAGTCCAATATTGAATTTGGATATCAAATCATAGTATGGGCGGGAAGATTTTGAAAAAAATTACGTGAAGTTTATTATACCAATAACCTTGTATTAGAAGTTTCTGATTTAACAGTAAATTGCGAGTGTTGAAATCAGCAAAATGGCTAGATGCTCTAGCAAATCGGATGAGGAGAATTTTAATTCCATAGGATATAGAGCGAGGAACATAGCCATCTAAAAATGCGAAAATGACAATATCAAAACCAAAATCGTCATGTTTTCGTAAATATTGGTAGAAACAGTATCATTAGAAATGGTCATATTTTAATGCCTATGAACAAAAAATTTAAAATGTGATGAATAAAAGTATCTATAACAAGTTCAAATCTTGGCAGAGTAAAGGACTCGAGAAAATGTGTAAACTATCAGTTGGTCATGATCTTGACGCATTCACAAAGCTACCAAGTTTGAGAAAACAGTTGTTTTATTTGTGAAGGGTACTTTGGACACCGTTTATGAAGTAAGAAAAACTGTAGAGAAAGTGGTAGCATACACGGAGTCTGTTTCCCAATCGTCATTTAATTTCACAAGTGGATGCTTCATAAAGAAGAAAAATACTTTGGCTTGGTTAGTATTTTAATCAACCATCTGGTCCGAAACATACATCCGAGATATATCCCGAACATTGTTAGATTTGTCATGAAACCTCATAAATAATGGAGGACGTTTTTGGACAAGCTTTGAAAGCCTCAAATGGCTAAGAAAAATAGAGAGATAATTACATATATCATATAATTGCTATTGAATATTCATATTATATCGAGTATGCTCACAGGTACCATAGCGCATGACGTATGAGCAGTCAAAGCTAAAACGAGGCTCGATAATATTGTATGGAGTATCGGGAAATAATTACAAGCTACATTGTAGAACAGATCTAAGATTTTTTCTAACTCGTAGACTATACAGGATTAAAAGGATTATATAGTATCGGTAAGTTATTATTACTATATATAATATGCATACAAAATTTAGATTGAATGTGTAAAATAAATTCCATTTCTTTCGATAATCCGGAAGAGATAAAAAAAAAATCTAGTTTGCAAACATTATCCAAATTTTCAATATTTTAGAAATTATTCGAAACAAATTAGGTAAGTTAAGTACCGAAATTCATAATCTATATGAACTTAAAATGTTTTCAATGCAATAAAAAACCTTTTTGTGGCTTTTCCATGTATAGTAACCAGTACTGGGCCAGGAGGGTTTATGGTTTGTGCGTGTATTTTATGAAGGGAGCACCCGAAGGCTCACCGATAGTGGTTTTGTGTATAGAGAAGCCCGGATTCAACCCTGGGACCCCTGGTTTACATTGCATAGGTTTATCCCCTACACCACGGCGGCTTTCAATGCAAACAATATTAGTAAATATTAAATCAATGGTGGGAAAATAAAAACACGAATAAACTCGTACCCTATATAAAGTAAACTTTATTTTTGGGATAAGTATTTCATGTGTAAACATAAATTAATCCAAAAGTAATCTAAGTCATTACATGTTGATACACATTAATGTCCCAGCACATGAGAGTTTGATACCGTTATCGCATATGCGCAAAAGCTTCCTTTATACATCCAGAGGGGCTAAAAGCCTAATATTTGGTTTGAGCATTCCTCTACTCCCAAACTTTAAGTATGCGAGAAGCGACGGCTCTTGCCAGACTGCGCGTATGCGCAGGCTCGTCTGAGCCTTCGCTGTTCGCCAATGCGATAAGTGCCAAAATCCTGTGTGCTGGTCCATTTATTTTCTATCAACTTCTTATAGATAGGAAATAGGTACCTAACATGTTGGAGTTTAAAGTATGCCCTTCAATGTCCTTCAAACTTCAAAGAAAAAAGTTAGAAGGAAGAAAATTGTATTCATACTTCATCCATTGGACACAAGCTATATCACATATAACCTGTTTTACTGAATGGAATATTCCATCCCGTCAAATTGCATAACCTCAATAGTTTTGTCGCCTAGCGATTTTTTTCTTCAACACTAACTTATCATAAATATCATCAGAGTCAAACAGTTTGGCTCCCGATCAGGCCCCGAGGTTACAATCAGCTGAGCACGAAATTTATCCTGCTCATGACATTTATTAGCATGATAAATACAACAGCTGAGAGGCTTAAAGCAATAAACTTCTTTATTTGTCGGTATTTTAGTTTTTATGAGCAGTTGAAATTTCGTGCTCAGTTGAGTTGAGCATGAAAAATATTTTATTACCTCGGGGCCAGCCCCAAAACTGCTTGAAAAGATTATCAATAGTGCACACTAGCTGGTAAAAAGTTAAATTAAGGTGCACTGTTTGTCATGGCAAGAGCTTACATGTTCCGATTTACAAGATACAAGCATTACTACTGATATTAAATCAAACAGTGTGGGCTTTCCTGGTTGAGAGAGCTGGTTGATTTGCTTTGATTGTCTTAAGAATGTCTTGTTACTGTAAATGTCCTGTGACTCTTCCTCACTGTGCCGTGGGTTGGTCTGCAGTATGTGATTGTGGTATTTGCTGATCATACTCACTTACTTTTTGATGATCGTGATGCAATTGGTCTCGTTCTACACTGTTTGTCATTGCTGCTATCGCGATGAAGCTTGGCCAGGATATTTGTTACTTTATACCCTTAAGTTGTCGATGGATCTAGGATCTAGATCCCTAAATCGGTAAATTATTTCAAAATGTTCATAGCGAACAACGAATGCGGTTAGCATATTTGTCTCTCAAGCACAGTATAGCTAAGACCTACGTGCAAAAATGAAAACATTCATACGAAAAACTGGTAATTAGACTGATACGAACTTTATTATCACCACACACACACGCGCGCGCGCACACATCTACGGTCCCAATTTGTACGTGTGGGCTGCGATGGCTCTGGCAAGACTGTGCAGATGCGAAGGCTCATTTCTGCTCGCATATGCATGTTTTTTGTACAAAATAACAAAATAGTTTTTGATAGTAAATGTACTTGGAGCGCATCACCGAGACAGTATTTTTGTACCCTCTGATACAAGAGATGTTTAATTCAGTTTTTAAAAAAAGTGCATACATGCATAAAAAGATCTTAGTATAAAATAAACTTGTGAGTAGGCGAGTAATAAGTTTGAAATTAATATCTTCACCGCCTTAAGTCATAATATGTTTGAAGAATAGGCGAAACTGTCCAATTTCTTTCAGATTTGACCTAAAGTTGATTCATCTATCTCAATCTCAAATTTATCATCGTCCATTAGCCTTCCATTAAGCTATCATATTTCTAAAATAAATAGTTATAATCTCTTCTCTGATACTTATGTTGTTATTCGGCCCACGGGTCATTCGTCCACCAAGACATCTTAATTGATCATGGAAATAGAGGTACAGAGAAGTTGACTATTTTCAAAATTAATACAAACGTTTATCATCAAAGATACTATGTTTAAAATACGGTAAAGTCGAGTAACTTATAACAATTCGCCAGGGCAAACAGTGAAGATCCAGATGAGACGTATCATCATGATCTTCCTGTTAGTCTTATTGTATCCCCCACCCCCAAATGGCGTTTAAGGCCGCTGTACGAATTGGCTAGCCAGTCTATCTCTTCCTAGCGGAGTAGTATGCATAGCCCATTGCAGAAAAAAACTCGGATAAGCATGACTTTTACTGTATTTTTACTTACATTTACGTACCAATATCGCTAAATATGTCAAACATATACAATAAGACATCATAAAAACCTCATATAATGGTTTATGTCTGTAAAAAAGGCGTGTAGGTCATGTTAAGCGTTATTGGCACTTGTTAACTAATGTATTGTACTTGTACGATACTCTGTGACATTTCAATACGCGAGGGAAAAGGCCACGAATAATATTAATAATTAAAGGAAATATGGAAAAAATGTCGATTAGAATATGAATAATTCTCAATGCAAAGGTTAAATTAGCTACGATTATAAAAGGCGGAGGGTTGATTTACTAGCCCCGATATGCCTGTGAAAATTAGACATGTGCGACACGCACATGCCGATCAGGGCTTTCGCTTTTGGCAGGATTACAATAGATGTATATTATTTAAGCTGTATGTCTAATCTTGGTAGGCGAAAGTACAAATAACCCACGCACAGCAAGATAAGGGTGGTGTTCATTTGAGCATGCTGCGCGTTTCAAATTACGATGCACGGTCCAGTGTGACTACACAGTGAGCTCGAAAGCTTCAGGCTTTTTTTTTGCGACAAGTCTCAAATGTCATGTGGCAATTTAACACATACTATACATTCAGTCAGTACATTAATGCTGAAATTCAGACAAATTGCAGATGGTTTCAATGCCCAAACCATAGAGTTTGAATGCCAAAAGTGTCTACAAAACTGGTTCTTGACATTTGCTGGTGGTATTCCTATTGGTTACAATGGATCTATCTTACCCCTATGAATGTGAAGACTAACGCATCAATTAGGTGTGGTCAAATGGATTTAAAGACCAAAATATCATGGAACTAAAAACACACGAATTCTTACAAAAAGAAGACACACTTTTCCATGGCGGGAACAATCTCTAACCCACACCTTGAACGTACTTACCTGCAATGCTTGTTATCATGCTCTTTAATCCCACAGGGGTTCTTATGAAGTTCTTGGAGATTATCGGTAGGATGAGTTCTAGCTTCTTTCGAAACATGTACTTATATTTTGAGAATAACAGGCAGGAAAGCCATTAAAATATCTTTGTTGCTAAGAACGGTGCCAAATCATTTAAAGAGTACTAAAACTGAGAAATTTACACAGAAAACATAAGAAACCCGCTAGTTATTAAATGAAAAACGATTACAGACCTACACTGTAAACAAATAAGTGTAAATTTACACCTAAAGAGGTGGCAGCTGAGCTTGGTGTAAACCTACACTTACTTTCCTACCAGCATTTCTCCAGTGATGAATGTTTTAACATTTCTACCCGGTATTGCTGTAGTTTTTATACATACTGAAAACCCTGTCTAATGTGGCCACTCAAAAATGACAAAACAAAGATCTTAATGACAAATGGTAGCTTAATGAAGGTCGAAAGTATTGCAGAATGCTCCCCTTGGAGCATTCTGCAATACTTTGGACCTGCAATAAGCGATAATCGGTCTTGAAAACCAATTTTTGGTGTTCTTTTTGAGTGGCCGCTTAAGACAAGTTTTACTGAACAGAACATAGTGTTTAAAGCAGTTGAGAGGTTACAGAAAAACCACTGGCAGCTTAGCTGCCACCAAATTTGGTGTACATTATCAGCATACACATTTCGTTGTATTGCCAACGACTATAATTGCCTCCACATTGCAGACACCGAGTATGTGTCGTTACTTGGTTACACAATTTTTCACATGAAAGGGCCGTGTATGTAACAATGTGTATATGATTCCTTTTATCAGGAAATGCACATGATTCTTTCGACATTTACACCTTCATCAGTGTATGTGTCGTTACTTGGTAACACAACTTTTCACATGAAGGGGCTGTGCATGTAACAATGTGTATATAATTCGTTTAAGAGGAAATGCACTTGCTTATTACGACATTTAAACCTTCATCAAATCAAACCTCAAAACCCACACAGTCATTTAAATAACTAAAGATGCATTCAATGATTAATAAGCATTACAAACAATATTTTATTCAAATTGCATAATGATATACGTCCCACTTCGTATGGCCACAAATAAGCATTCAGACGATGCATGACAGTATCGCTGCTACTATAGTCCCAGATATTTATGCCGAACAAATTTCCCCATTATTACCAGCTTGACGATTCCATTTCCAATTTTAAAGGTACATGCATGTGTTTTGATTTCTTATTCATTTTGAATTGAATTTCGTGTTCTGCTGTAATCTTGACTCGAGAATCTGAGGCTGAACTGTTTGCTCATGTCCCAAAAATTGGACGCAATGGAAACATGCTTAAAATGCATGTAGTATTTCTATTTTGTTACAAGAAAGCAGGAATGTTCAAAATATGAAACGTGTACAAAATTGCACAAAATTGCAAAGTTGTCATATTTATAAGTTCATCAACGTATAAGTGGGCCTCGTCGCGAGAAAACCTGTCTTCGGGGTTTCCGACAAAGCGAGCTTCAAAACAGTCTCCTCAGCTACAGAGACTAGCTAGAATTTTGAAATTTCGCTTGTAGCAAGCCTAGATATGATACTTTCCAAAAAGCGAATAACAAAGGCGCTGATCAGACTGCGCGGATGCGCAGGCTGGTCTGCGCCTGTGTTATTCACAAACCACCGAAGACAGGTTTTCTCGCGTCGAGGCCCAAGTATACTAGGTGATACTGCTTCCGTATATCTATTATACCATCAAGATTATCAGATAAAAAGATCTTTACTGAGATAGAATGCTCTAAGAAACCAATTAATAGGCTGTAGTCCACTTATTAGCATAAAATTATGCAAAACATCATTTCGTATACCCGTAAGAGATATGTATGGCGATGAGGTACGAGATAGTACCAATCTGAATTCAGTTCTCAATTTACCTGCCAATTTGCAAACAGTTTGAACCCAAAAAACGTCGGGCAATATGCTTTGTCGACTGTGGCAATCCAAACGAGGGGGTTTAGAATCATAAATCCATAGAAAACAAGCGACTAGAGATTTCTGTTAAGTCAGAGGTAATTCTCAAGGAGAGCTCTCGTTTTATCAGGCTTTTTCTGTAGTGTATAGAAAGACCATGATTTTATACACATGTACCAATTAAGGTTGTTAGCAGGCTTTGTTTGAAAGGAACGTCGCTGAGTCGATGGCCCTTGTGCTGATCTATTTATATTTATTTCGTTATCTTAACATGTTATGGTGTGTTACTTTTCGCCGTTTTTACCTTAATGTATTGGTAATAAACATTTTCAATATATTTACATGCAAATGCATATTTATTCTTAAATGCTTTCAACGTATTGGTGAGTTTAAACAAGATTTATCTTGTTTTATAGGCATTTATTTCAAGTGTACGGACAATTTATTTTCTCTTTTTATGGTCGTATTTAACTTTTAATCGATCTCAAAGAATGTTTACCCACTTATTATACCTTTCAAATCACTTTTTATGTTGATACCAAAGACGAGAAATTACATGTTAAGAGCCTATGAATATAACCTACATGAATTGCATAGGTGACAGAGAATGCCTAGACGGTCGTACGCATCCGCGTTGTCTCGCCAGAGTTTTTGGTATGCGCAGAGCTGCACACACTTTGAGAAGTGTCATAGATGGTGATTCAGACAAAACCCAAGTCACCCATCTCCTTGGATGAATATTTGAACAGGGGTGGGGGGGCAGAGAAAATGTAAAGACAAATTGATATGTTTAATATTCCGTTTTTACATGGGTCGGCTCGTTTAAAAAAAGTCACATGAGAATTGGTACGTTTCACATAAGCGAGCAGGGAAGTTTCCGACGAGCCCACGCAAACACACAGTCTCGAAAGGGCCTTGGCTTCTCTCATATTAAAAGTATGGAAGAAGAGGCAGGTTCAGACCAAAAATTAGACCTCCCTGGCCTCGAGGTTATGAAACTTTTTTATGCTCAACTCAACTGAGCATGAACTTTATCCTGCTTATAAATATTTAAATGCCAACAATTGTTGGCATTTTAACATTTTTGAGCTGAATAAATACATCATCTGAGGGCTAAAAAGCAAGAAATACCTATGTTCTTAAGCGTTTTAATTTTTATGAGCAGTTGAAATTTTATGCTCAGTTGAGTTAAGCGTGAAAAAAAGTTTTATAACCTCGGGGCCAGGACACGAACGTGTGGCGGTTAAAGTTTAACATGAAATCAAAAGCGGATATCACGTCCAAAAATTGACGACTTCGAAGAGGAAAATCGGCACATGGACTTTTTTTTTAAAAAGTATTTCATTCCAATTCTTACGCCATGTTCTTGTTTCTTTCCCTTCTCATCCTATTTTCTTTTCTCCTCCTAAGCATGCATCTTCTGCACTAAGCCATCCGTTGTTACGATTTGACTGCACTTCCATGATAAGAGTAGAAAATGCTTTTAAAAGAGCTGCTTTTTAAAGAGGGAATTTTACAGTTTTGGCACATTTTCTCCAATTATTAATAGATGCGTGAAACACAAAAAAATCCACATTTATAGAGATTTTGAGCTTGATTGTTACATATCTCTATCATTGTGTTAGTATCCGTGTTCCTAATGGTAGACAAAGACAAGTCGGGAATGAAAGCTCAAGCTTTTCCGTCAGTCCTGATGTATGGCTGTGAGGCATGGACGATGACAGCAAAACAAATAACAAAAATCCAACAGAGACGGGTGAAAAAAAGCAAGTGAGTATGATCAGGAACTACCACAATCACACACCGCAGACCAACGATGGCACTGTGAGGAAGAGCCACAGAACACTGACTGTCACAAGACACCAGGAAGACAGTTAAGTAAATCAACCAGCTCTCCCTTCCCCATCATTATGATCGAAAAGTTGGGACACAAGTACTGAATAACAAAACAAGGACCAAACACGGAACCCCACAAAAACTGGGAGCAACAATAAACAAGATACCCAGAGCTGGTAGCCAGTCAGCTCGTGCTTTGGCAGCCTGCTCACGGGAGAAATAACAGGGGCAGACAGTGGGAAACTTACGTTGACACTCTACTGACAGACACAAGGGTGAAAACCGTCGATGAGGTAGCAATCTGCATGTGTGACCCAATCGGGAAAGTCCAGCACAATTCGAGAATTCCACGGAATTGGCCGAGGCAGTTATGATTGATGTGTGACCGTGATGCTCGAGGTCGTCAACGATAGATTAAAGATTGTCATAACGACTCTTCATGCGTCACTGAGTACCTTGCGCGAGCATGATCACGCATTCACAAAAAGTATATACGATTTGTAATGATGAAGTGTTGCGCTATGATGCGTATTATGCTTCTAAGCCACATCACATAAAATGATATCGCTTGGGCTACTCAATTCTTTGCATGATAGACAATTGTGCGTGCCTGTTTGTCTTCTGCTGATTTTCTTAATAACTCTTCTTTTTCAAAAGAGTCTTTCAAGAATACCATCAGAGTGTCAAACTGTTTGGGTTCAGATCAGGCCCGACATGTTTGCAAAGATTATAAGCAGATCAGCCTACTCGGCTAGATGACTTCAATGAGTCTTTAACGTCTGAACAAAACATGTAAAGCTTTCATACTTTCTAGTTCTAACGAACAACAAATGCGGCTATCAGACTGACCATGACCTGCAAAGAAGCACAACATGATTTGCGTCTTTGCTCTTCATACTGTGGGGTTATCACATGACGGGGCTTGTTTATTCATATAATTTATCGCTGTAATCAAGTCATCAATTTTAATGCATTTACTTTTGCAATTGAATTATTAAAGCTAGCTGACAGGGAAAATAAGCAACATCAAATGTGTTTATTGGATTGATTTAATGTTATTTTGAGATCAATCTCACCAGTGTCTACACACTGTTCTAAACCCGATGTCTTCAGTGAAAGAATGCTTAAACTAGCCAATAATAAACTAGCCAGTAATTACAGCGTACCATCAGGTATGTTTTACTTAATAAATATATTTTTACGTGTTTTGTCGCAAATCTTCAAAATAACAAGCAGTCTGTAGGGTAAACATTTTTTTTCAGCTAGAACTGCCATCCAGAATGTTCCGTCCCGTTATCCACGTGCTTGTATGTCAGTCATAACCTAATACAAAAAAAACAAGAACAAAAAACTACAACAATTTCAAAGAAAACTACAACTCAAGTTTGCACCTTAAATATAAATTCGATTTCTGTTTATCAGACTTTTATGCTGATGATGGGACTGTGCATACAAATGATAAAAACGTTGAAACCGTTGAAATCAAGTTACAGGGAGACCTTAATAATGCAAAACATTGGAGTGAAGAAAACAAACTTCCACTCAGTTATAACAAAACCACATGTATGACTATAGGTGCTAAAAAAAGAATTAATGACAGTCGTAAACTGAACTTAGAGGTTGATGAAGTCTGCATACAAAACATGTCCACACAGAAACTACTTGGTGTTCATCTCGACCAGTACTTGACTTGGTCAGCCCACATAGATAACTTATGTTCAGCTATATCCTCTAAAATATCACTTTTGAGACAATTAGCTGAATACGTACCAACCTGTGTTCAGAAACGATTTTATCAGGGATATATTCTTCCTTTGATAGACTATGGCTCCATCACATGGGGTACAACATCAATTGCAAACATCCAACGGTTGTCAAAATTGCAGAAACAGGCTGCTCGTATCATTCTTAAAGCTAACTTTGACACACCATCTTCCCTGATGTTTCAAGAACTTGGCTGGCTCTCAGTAGAGAACAGATTAAAATATAATAAAGCAGTGATTACCTACAGAGCTTTAAACAATTTAACACCCGGTTATCTTTCAGAGTTATTGACACCCTTATCTGAAATCCATTCATTAAACTTAAGATCATCGGAAAATGGACTGCTACACATACCATTGTCACGTACGACAATCTTTGATAACTCATTTACTTGCTCAGCTCCAAAACTATGGAATGCTTTACCTCAAACGGTCAGGGCTTCTGGTTCTCTGGTGACTTTCAAGAAAAATCTTAAACATTGTTTAAACTCATAATCAAAGAGATGATATCTGGTTTACTTCAATTTGTTATAGCATAGTATTCAGTGATATCCAGAGACCCTAACTATTACGAGACTCCAGATTCTTATTTATGTTTAAAATGCAGCTATTTTATATGTTTCAAACATTGTAAAGTTTTATGCGCTCGTTCTATAATGTTTACTTAGTCTTAACATTATGATATGGTGTAAGTCACTTTTAAGTATGTTTTAGTATCATTCACTTTGATGCTAATTGTTTTAATCCAGCGGTATCTGCTGGTCTATGTTGTATATAAGTTTCATTGTTTAGTTATATGTTGCAGAGGGCCGCGAGGTAGAATAGTTATCTAAGCTAATTGTGTCACCCTCTATAAAAATTGTATAAATAAATAAATAAATAAATAAATAAATAAATAATGAAAAAAAAGGAAAAACGGGGTATGTTTATGTAACAGTTGCTGCTGATATACCAGTATATAGTAATGAGTACATGCATGTGTGTACTGTTCAAACGTGAAACGTTAACAACGTGAAACAAGCAACATGAAAATCAGAAACTGTTTGAGAAAAAGATTAGAACTTGGATTGTAAAAACAACATGACAGCCAGTTCGTGAGATTTTGGAGCTTATAGCATATGCGAGCAGCGAAGGCTCTGGCAAGACTGTGCATGTGAGCAGTCTTGCCAGAGCCTTCGCTGCTCGCATACACATAGGTGGAACGTATATGAGGGTTGGAATCAAACGTGAGGTCCCTAGTACCACTAGATAGCTGTACATGTATTTTTAATGAATGACTTAACCTATATGTGATAAGTTCCCAAGTCTCATGTACTGGACCATATACAAGGAGTTGAAATTGCTGTGGTAACAACGGCCAAGAAAGTGTCTGTCAGTGAATGATTGGCAGCTTCTATAGTTTGTTCAAAGAGGTTGATGACTGATTATCTTTGAAATGAACAAGGTTATTATGGAAACTTATTCCGTGTAGACTTTTTTTCGAGGTAGTTCATATAATAAGTATATTATGAAATTCAAATAAAAAATCAATCAAATGTATATAAGAAGCATCGACGACATTTTGACAAACTTATCTGTACACACACTGTTAAGGGTAGTATACAAATCTGACTGTATGAAAAATATCGCTAGACATTGCACACGAATATTAGATAGTCCAGTCGAATGCTTTATAAAAATGTTACCTTATATTTTTCGAGTAATAGGCCTTTGGAAATTTAGACATTAACAACTTGTAATAAAGCTTTACCTGGTAAAATTTAGAGAGAAAATCTGCTTTTTTGGAGCTATTGCTATTTGCCTTGGTCATTGAATACTTATAGCTAGTAGCTTCAAATTTGGTCAGCTGATAGAGGATGATGAGTTGTATGGCTAGTCTAGTAGCTTCAAACTTAAGATGATTCTTGTCTTAAAAAAGAGCACCATCCTTTAGTTAGATTTTACTGCTTACAACATCTTAAAATATTAACTAATTTAGTGATGGCCGGAAAGCTTTCGGCCATCTCATTTCCGTTTGTCAACGGCCGAGTTAACAAGACACGTCCGTTCAAAACAGTTTTATAAGATAACACCGCAAAACGTTGCCCACAAAAACAATAATATACGCAGCACTTATAAAGTGGCATAACAACTATTTAGAAAAAAATAAGGTAACTAACTTTTATACATAATCGATTCGTGAATTAATCTTTGCTCACACATTTTCGCAAAATTGTTAATTATTTATCACATCGTTTGAGTCACTTCATATCAAATGGACATTCTGGCACATCTTAAATCTATTTAGATATAAGTGTAAGTTATCATATGGTTTGTGCGTATGTACGCTTAAAGCTCGTGGATTAGCTTCCCGTACATACGCACAAACCATACAATAACTTTCTTATTACACCAGCATGCGTGTGCACTTTGTACATTGTGAGATATTTGATGTTAAAAGTTGGAATTGCACGTCCTTCATTGTTCACATAATTATACGGAAATGAACAATTTGCCGTTTTCTTGCTCATATGGAGATTTTTTTGCAAGATAGCGATGCCTGTTCCTTCTAGGTGTAACGTAGTTACGTCACGCTGTAACACCTGAGAATATTGACACTCTGGTCTCTATCATATACAGGTATATTTGATTACATGTTGCTGGGGAAACATGGCTCGTATCGGGTTTTAACGTGCAATTAGAATGTAGAAGCAAAGTTAGCATTTTATGACGGCCCATTATGACACCTTTTGTAACCCTTTTCAGATCAAGGAAATTTTCCAAAAAGCTGCATACAATAAAGTCAGGAAGGTCCATTGTAACTAATGAGGGGTTAGAGGTTATAATTTCCAAAAATATTGCATTTCTTTTCTGAAGATTGATTTTGCCTCATACGGCATTTCATCTGAGTCTTCACGGTTTGTCGTAGTAACCATTTAGGAGTTTCCAGTTCTCAAAGTTACCAATTTTTTATCGAATAGCAGAAATTCGTCTGATTGTCTGAAAACCATCTTTCATTACAAAATGGGGAAAAACATGGATCATATCGGTAACCTATACATCCGTGGGAAAAATGACCCCATAATTATATATAATAATATTTGCAATCTCTATCTGACCATACCGTGAAGTAAATCATAGAGAAATTAATCAAAACTGGACAATCACTAACTGTCAGACTTCATTTTTCGGACCTCTGCACTTTTTATTGATGATGGTCAATTTGGCATGGTATCGCGATGAAGGTCTTATCATCTTTATCGACTGTTCGATACCAATCAGAGATTATTGATATCCTGAATAAATGAAATCGAGCCAGTCACGTCATATGAATTTAAAACGTGTCGCTTGAGACGATAAGCATAGGATTAGACCAGCCGGCTACGCATATATGTCAGTCTCGTCAGAATATTCGCAAGACGCGTATATTCACAAAGCATTGGATTACTGCAGATTTCGAACCCCGCCGGATTACTGGCAAAGTCGATAAATGACCGAACGCATGTATGCATATTCGATGTGTGCCACCATCACGTGTAGAAACCCTGTTATATGCACCCTTTAAACAGCAAAATAAAAGTTGTCATTTATTTACATGGTTGTAGCAACGATGCTGATGCGACATCTGTTGCGACATTTTTTCGAGAAACTAGAGCGCTTCTATATTTGAACTGAAAGTTCTATACTCAGTATACCTTTTATAATGCGTCCGAGCTACTAAAGAGATATAATAAATATGTGATAGTTTCTATGCTAAATTCCTTTTAGTCATAACGCATAGAAATACTTTACAAACTTAGAAAAAAGACAGTAATGTTTCAGTATTTTATCATGAGAGAGAGAGAGAGAGAGAGAGAGAGAGAGAGAGAGAGAGAGGTGATATATGTACATGTAAAACATTCCCATATTGTTATAAAACATGAAAATGCTTTGTCCAGAACATAATATTATATCCAAAATATTTCGACTGCATACACTTGTCACTCCCATTGCCCAAAATACAAGACAGTCAGTGAAATATTTTACAGATGCAGTATATGCTTGTAGTATATGCTTGTATATGTATGGGCACATAGTTTACTTTTTTCTATTCAGTGAGTTTGTGTATGGCAAAAGTAACCGTGGACCCTTATTAGCTTATTAAGGGCGCTGGTTAGATGAAATTCTGTTCTCAATATTAGGACCAGCACACAAGGTTTAGGTACTTATCGCATATCCATAAACAGTAAATGCCTCAAAAACTCCCATGCTGACGTATCTAGCGCAACTAGATATCTAACTGCTGACCAGGGCCCGGAATTACAATGCCTCCTCAGAGTTAAGGGAGACTTAAGTTAAGTATTGATTTTTCAGGATGCGAAAAAAAAAACGTTTAACACTGATTAAAATCAAAATAGTTTTAATTTTTCTGAAGATCACAATAATATCTTTGACCAAAATACCACATCGATCCAGGCAATTTATTTAGCATTTAATATAGCATGTTGAAATATCAATACTTAACTTAAGTCTTGCTTAACTCAAAGGAGGCATTGTAATTCCGGGCCCTGAGCCTTTATCTACGTCAATTCTTTGTGTATGCGATCGGAGATGGCAATAACGATCGCAAAAAATTGAAGAATGTGTACGAATGGTGCTGTCTACCTGAGATTCTTTACAAAAATTGATAATTAATGATAATGTTCGAAATTCAGACTGGGGATGTACAACTTATATCTTATCACTTTATCACAGGCTTCAAGCGGTTGATACAACACGCTGATACTATATTTTAGGCTGTAGAACCACTTACCTCTTTGCATGCTGCAAGAATTGCATGTCTGCTGATTTTTCCCCTTCAGAATCAACCATTTCAAAAAGTTGTTCAAAAATACCTTCAGAGGCAAACAGGTTGGATCCAGATCAGGCCCGACGTTCTGTCGGGCCTGATCTGGGTCCAACTGTTTGCTAAGGTTATCAAAAGACGGCGCTGGCAGTTAAAGGGTTGATCATGGTTTACCTGACTTTATAAGTGGACCATGCCGCGAGAAACCTGTCTTCGAGGAATGCGAACAGAAAATACACAGCAAAGTCTGCACAGCTACTCAGACCAGCCAAACTCTTGAAAATTTGGATTTGCCAAGTGCGACAGTTTCACTTTATAGACAGCGAACAACTGCGCCACCGATCAAACTTGTGCCGAAAGCAATGGCTGATCTGTACCCGTATCTGTACGACTGCTTTCACTTATGGTCAGATAGGTTTTCTCGTGTCATGACACGATCTTCATTTAATGTCCATTCCTTGTTGATAAACATTTAATACATTAAGTGATCATACTTTTGAAGAATATTTCGATTCGCCGGCTCGAAAAAAATATTTCAGGAATACCATCAGAGTGTCAAACAGTTTGGATCCAGATCAGGTCCGACGTTTTGTCCAAGCTGTTTGCAAATGTTATCAGCAGACGACACTTGTAGGTAAAGGGTTTAGATAGGAACTACCTGATAAACCAGGTAAATAAACATATATCAGTTCTAGACAATATTTTACCTGTTTGTTGCAATTACATGCATTTCCTATATTCAAATAAAATCGGAATAAAAATGTTCCCGCTTGCCAACAAATTAAGCTGTATGAAGACTGGCGCCCAGCGTTTGAATTAAAATTTTATAAACAAAGATGATACTTGTAAATAGTAAGTTCTCTCTCTCTCTTGAATGTTTTCTTTCAAAGTAATTATAGAGAAATGAATAGTTAAGCTGGCATTGTCGAGTCTATCAAAATAAATAGCGGCACAAGTAGCCCCCTAGTTAGACAGTTTGAGTTGGTTCGGCAATCTGTCGAAGGGTATGTTTGTGTACAATGAGAGCCGTGTCACACGCTGCATATCATATAACTTATATTCCATGTAGGTTGATTAAATAAGGATGGGAGAGGGGGTATTGTACGTTAAGGGGTAGCAGATCAAAATTTATAAATTATATTTCATTTCTGTCATTGAAGATTAAATGCATCCTAGTAAACAGTGGAGACCCGGATGAAATGCAACATGATGCTGCATTTCATCTTGATCTCAACTGCAGAATGAAAAGGGTTAAGGGTTAGAGAGTCAATACATGGCTCTTAAATTGTCATGCGCACTTGACCAAGGTATGCTGAACCAAACCGTGCAAATATGTAATATCCTGAAATCTAATTTGTTTATTAAAGACAATGTGGTTTTATTTATGCGCCACAGGAGACTCTAGCATATGGCCTGAAGATTGTACCATTATGTATAATGCTGTCATATTGTCCTTGCTCTTCTATTTTTTTTTCTGAAACAACCAGGTCCTTTATTCCATGTTTTGGCACTAAGATTATGGTGTTGTCAAGAGGCTAGACCTAATTTTCTTAACTAAATAAACAATTATTATAACGATACTACAATCTTAAACTGAGCAAATAAAGACGGAAAAGTAATTAAATTAAGATCAATAAAGTACTAAAATGATGAATGGTACTTACATATATACTAGATCCATCAAGAGGAGGATGTCTCAACTTTATCTCCAAGAGGAGGATGTCTCAACTTTATCTCCATAAACATTTGCCATAACACTGTAAAAATAAGTGTAAGTAAACAACAAAAAACCACCCTTTTGATGTAAACTTACACTTACTTCCCTACTAAAGCAACTTGAGACTAACATTTCTCGAGTGATAAATGTTAACCATTTCTACCTGCTATTGCTGTAGCTGTTCTCCGATTCAATACGATTTGAGGCCAACATTTCTTGACTGATATATGTTAAACATTTCTACTTGCTATTGTTATAGCTATTCTATACAATCAAACAGAACATAACTTTTAAAAAAGTAGAAAGGTAACAAACTTCAAGATCAGTGGCAGTTCAGCTGCCACCAAATTTAGGGAGCGCAGTGACTTAGTGGTAGAGTGCTTGACTCGAAACCGAAGGGCCGCGGGTTCGAGCCTCACCGGCGTCACTGCATTGTGTCCTTGAGCAAGACACATATACCTAACTTAGTACTGGTTCAACCCAGGAAGACCCGTCCCTATATAACTGAAAGATTGTTGATGGGACGTAGAGAATCAAATCAAACTAACAAAGCCAACAAATTTGATGTTAAGTCAAACGAATTTTACAGCAGGATTGATAATGTAAACAGGCCAGCTCATGAGTTTATTGATGAGATGGTAGGGGCCTGATGCTTTGGCTGTTTGTCGGACCCACCGGGGTTTACCTGTTGGATTTCTTTTGCTCCGGTATTCAGTTTAATTTACTGTTGAGTCCTTATCCATGCTTTATCTCCTTGTTATATCTTGATTTATATGTTTTAGGAGATGATGCATTGATAAGTTAGGGGTCTTTCGTGCAAACCAAATATCTATGTGTCTTGATCCACATCTGAATTAAGGTGATGTTGGCGCCGTTAAACCGGTTTAAGCCCTCCAGTAAAATGTTTTACTGACCGTTCCAAGGCGGTACACTTCTTTTGTGGATCTTTTATGTTTTTGTTCTGTCTTGTGTGTGCCGTGTCTTTGTGCGCGTCTGTTTATATGTGCTTTGTGGTCACCTGCTGGGAAAGGGCTGACCTCTTGGCTCTCGTTTGTGGTGTCTACTGTGAGTTTGTCACTTTCCCATTGGTATCCTGGGTCAGGTGTGGTACTTGATTGTATTGATTCCTGATCTTTGCACCCTTACTTATTTTGGTACTTATTGCATATGAGCAAAATGAGACTCCTTTAAACGCCCATGCTGACGTAAGTATCAACGGTCTACAGGTCTAAATTTTGGCCCGAGTCTGCATCTATACCCAAACTTTGTGTATACGAGAGAGAAGGTTCTGGCGAGTCTCCGCATTTGCTCAAATTCTGAATAGCAAGTCAGAAAATCCAATGTTGTTGAATAGTAGATATGTACAGTCCACGATTTACATGAAGCTATGTATGCAATAGTAACCAGACCACAGTACATGGAAATTCCATTGATTCCAGTCTCTATATAATTGGTCAGCATATGTGATAATGTCACTTAATCGTGCATGCTCAGTTATCCAGTGGGGCCAGATGTCTAAGTATTTGTCTTTAGCCTTCATCTACTTCAATAAAATGAATGCTCTGGCAAGTCTGCGAGTGTGAGCAGGCCAAGTCTGAGCCTTCGCTACTCGCCTATTCGATACGAACTGAAATACCATGCGTTCTCTCTGTATGCATTTGTTAAAGCACGAATCCTATATCAAATATAGGGCCCGTGGTTTTAAAGCATTGTGATACCCATGCATTAGCATGTACAGTATCGGGCCACTATCGGCCCACCAGCGAAACGCCATTTAAATGGCGTTTCGCGAGTGGTCTGATAGTGACCCGCTTTTTGGGGGCGTTCGTACTTCGACGATTACCGAAATATCTGGGAGTTTGGTTAATGTTGCGTTTTGTGCTGACAGATTTTCAGCTTTTGTTACAGGCCCAGACGGACGTTTATCGAGCGTCATGCCGATATAATAGAAAATCTTTACATTTTAATCATAGCTTTAAGTGAGTTCCAAGAAAAGATCAAATTTTGAAAATATCAATGAAATGAATTCATTGGTACATCCTCCAAACAGAGAATATTCAAATTATTGAAAACTGTGCAAATGACGCCATCTGTATTAGTATTCGTAGGGAGAGTTCCAGGGGTTGAACCCGGTTATCAGGGACACGTGCCTTTTGCTTATTATACGTCCAGACGTCACATCAACATCGCTGCAACTTCAAGCTGGACGTCGTGTTTCAGCTATTAAGTTTGTCAGAAATACGTGTCAGAAATGAAACAAACTGTCAGGATAAACTAACACTGATATAATATGGGGGGGGGGGGGGAGACAAACATTAGCAAAACTTTTTAGAAACCCAGAACCCAGTAAGCTTTTTAGGGAGGGCCATTAACGGCCCGCCAGCGAAGCGCTATTTAAATAGCGGTTCGCTGGTGGACCAATAGTGGCCAGAGACGGAATGCTGGCCAGGAAAGATAGCGTGTAATTTGAAAGAAAGAAAAAGAGACTCAGAAACAAAACTAATAGCTAAGAGGTCGAAAGGAGAAAACTGCTGCGTTGTGTGCGGTTTCTCCGCCCTTAAACCAATTCAATAAGATAAAGCAATTATTCTTCCATTTATAGTAGTTTATGTGTCTGTATGACATTAAACATTATTATCATTGTTAGATTAATTCTCTACTCCGTGGCCATTTACCAATATACTAGTAACAGAAAAATAGCTAAAAGGTCTGGGAGTTTTGGAGTAATCAACTGTTTCAACGACTGCATACATATCCATTCTGTGTAAGATGATGGCTTAATTCAAATGTGAGGCATCTAAACATACATGTGCATGTTGAGAAACCGCTTTAAAAGCTTTATGAGCTGTATTGCAATTTCTACGGCATTATAATAATTTCGGTGTATAACGAATTCGACGCAGTGTTTAAAGCGAAAGGCCCAGATTTAAAAAAAAAACAAAAAAAAACACTGATGACTAGTCAGACTATTTATCTTTTGCTGCAGCACCGCCATGAAAAGTAAGTTGACTTTAATAGGATGCTTTTAATAATGTATATGTTGGCATATGACCTCACTTTTTCCCTTATACATTATAACATTAATTTCTAAAAAAACGTAGCCTAAATTATAATTGAACCAGCTCACGTGATTTTGGTACGGAACGCATATAATTATGAGCAGCGAAGGCTCTAACGAGTCAAGTACCATTTATATGATGATCAAACTGTAATATGTTAACGCCAGGTCTGAAGTCAAGTAAAGCCAGGTCAAGAACTACAGAAGTACTCAATAATGAGTATTTACTCGTGTCAAAAAGTTAAAAAGACGTCATATAGCCTGACATATCGGTCAAATCACTTGCCCAACTGTTGCCCCAAAATATTAAATGAACATGTAACCGGGACAATGCGTGACATCCATTACTGTTATAACTCAGTTATATATATATATGTGACCTACTATCGATATTGCAATATTTACGTAAATATTCATTTTATCCCCTTTAAATAAACTGACAGGCTCTTAATTCATCAAAGTATCTGTCAATTGCACGATGACTCTATAACAAATCATCGCTTGGAATCCGCCCCGAGGAACTTGCATTTCTTTAGAGCCTCGTTTTCGATAAACCGGAAACCGTATTAC
This sequence comes from Loripinus fragilis, assembly GCA_964019695.1. Lineage (NCBI taxonomy): Eukaryota > Metazoa > Mollusca > Bivalvia > Lucinida > Lucinidae > Loripinus > Loripinus fragilis. Next base: position 107,194,462 of record OZ026518.1, read on the forward strand.
GGTCATATTTACTATACGTTCTGATTTGGTAAAATGCCAGTTTAAGAATTTATAAGTTACTGGATGAAAGAAAACTGAGACCCAAGGAATATGTTTAACAAAAGTGGTAATTTTAATGCATTAGCATGGTTTTGGTGCGGGAATACATTAACAGTGAGAATCTGTCAAATTTAAAAGCTGAAATGAAGCAGATCATTGAAATCTGACATGGTCAAGGCTTAACTGAAACGAATTTCTCCATTTTCTAGATAGAACTTCTTACGATATATTAACTCGACTGTTTACACGTTTCTAACAAAGTCTGTTTCGTTCGTCGGTTGAAAGGTTTGGACTTAACTTATGCAAACTCACTTTATTTTAGTAAGTGGCTATATGCCTGGTTGCAAATCTCGAACTCCTACCGAAGCAGTGACGGATCCAGAGGGAGTTCAAGCGAACCCCCTCTCTGTCCCCGTTTTTAAATATCCTATGAAAATAAAATAATTTGGTCTCAGCGAGGCCAAATTAATTCATTTTCATGGGATGTTTAAGAAAAACGAGATATCTTCAGCAAATCGAACCCCCACACCTTTATACATATGAAAGTAAGTAAGGTTGCTAAGATCTGTAATCGATACAATCAAGTACCACACCTGACCCAGGATACCAATGGGAAAGTGACAAACTCACAGTAGACACCACAAACGAGAGCCAAGAGGTCAGCCCTTTCCCAGCAGGTGACCACAAAGCACATATAAACAGACACGCACCAAGACATAGCAAACACAAGACAGAACAAAAACATAAAAGATCCACAAAAGAAGTCCCGCCTTGGAACGGTCAGTAAAATATAAAATAACTCATTCTATAAATCCTGAAGCCCAATCATTTACCTACGCTCTATCTGATCTTTTCAGGATTTTCTGCAATGGCTCAAGAGCTTCTGGACTTAGAAGAATTGGTTCGCCAATGGAGTAATGACTTCCCACTGGATAAAAGTCAGAGAAAGGAGGCGGATGAAATCACCTCTGCAGATATAAACTGGAATCACATGAGAATTAAACACGGTGCAACAGAATATTATGACCAAGTGAAACAGTCCACACCGAAAACTCACGTGCTTTTCACGGCTCACTTCACAAACGACACAAATCAACCACAAGTGTACACATTGAAAACAGAACGACGCACAAAATCGACGTGTAATATTTCTATGGAAAAAACGTACACTGTGGGAATGAGTCTAGACATTAAACTGGTCCCTCCCAATCCTGTGATTGAAGCAAATGCTGGCTTTAAGGGTGAAATGTCTGTTAAGAAAGCAGATGGTGAAGCTTTTGAGGAAGAGCTTGTATGGTCTGTGGATAATCAGATCAGTGTTCCAGCACAGTATAAGACAAGAGCTGACTTAGTTCTGAAGGAGGATGAATACACAAGCCATTTTAAATGTGAAACAAAGTTTGAAGGGAAAATACACGTGACATTGAGAAATAAGAAAGACAATGTTCCTATCACTACACTGACAGGTGATGTCCGTCATATCTTTAGGGCGGATCAGGGATTCCGTGTGGATAAAACTGGGGTGTATTATGTATCTCAGGGGAGATGTAAATGTAGATTTGGAATAGAACAACACGTAAAGCTCAGCCAGATCAAACTGGACGCCCTTGAATGTGATACTGACATTAATCAGAATAAAGAGGCATGATCATCATTACGCAAACGTTTAGCTTCTCTACAAAGTTATTACAAACTGATTTTCCCCCAGAAAATGTTAGTTCCGGGACTGCATATAAGAAAGTGTATTCTGATGTATCTCCATTATACAAAAGCATGCTTTGGATACCCAAACGTTTGAGCTCTAACAACTTAACTTACTGAACAGTCGTAGAGCCATTCTTTAAACGCGTGTGTGCAACTGTCCACTGGAACTAGCTTCCTCATCCAGTACAAAACTCTCTTGTTTGCGTGTGCGAGCATCAAATGCTTTGGTGCGATTGCGCGGATGCCTTGCAGTGGTGGATCCAGAGGGGGTACAGGGGGTTTGCTCGAACCCCCTCCCTGCCCCCCGTTTTTAAATATCCTATGAAAATGAAATAATTTGGTCTCAATGAGACCAAATTATTTCACTTTCATGGGATATTTAAGAAAATAAGATTAAATCAGCAAAACGAACCCCACCCTTTTATACACATGAACCCCTTTTCTAGAAATGCTGGATCCGCCCCTGCCTTGGCTGCTCGCCTTTGCAATAGGTACTAAATTCGCATGTGCTGGATTATGCACTTTGCTTGAGATCAGTTTTTTTGCTATCATTGTGCGTTTGTGTCCTTGTAGTTAGTAGGCATAGAGAACACAACATATATACATGAATTATATATTTACATGATCTTTAACCCATTTAAGCCTAATGGAATTTCCCACGCTTATCAATTGGACCAATCCATTGCCGTTTTAAGGGTTGCTGGGTTGTATTTTTTAATCTTTATTCATATTTTAATAAATCATTCTGTAAGCAAACAATGAAGACCCTGACCAGACGCGTCTGGCCTGGATCTGCACCGTTTGCCTATGTCCTACAAAAAGGGCGCTAGGCTTAATACTATTGTCTGGGATTGAACAAAACATTCAAAAATATTCCTTATAGATATACAATTCTAACATTGTGTTTTTCAGTCATAGTTTTTTGTGTTTTGTTGTTGTTTTTTAAAGAGATGTTGGCCACAGGTAAAGAAATCATGATACACTTTGCAATATGTATCCAAGCAATATTAAGAATATACATATCAAACGACTTTTCTTCGACGGTTCGTGTTCAGCAATGAATATTAACATATGTACACTACAATGTACACTTTAGTGTTCGCTATATAAGCGTTTCCAAATATCCTCAGGATCTTAACAGAAATACCCAAAGTTACGTAAACGAACAATTCTTGAAGGAAAACATTCCACTGGTGGAGAATACATTCAATATGAAAAACACAAAAACAGACTGCAAATCAAACCAAATTGTTAATTTAACGTCGTTGCGCCGTAATAACGTTACTGCTATTCTGTTTACTCTGGACGGTGCTATATATACATGATTATGTGTTCGCGTGTGAAAAGTTGTCATATTTTTCCATCGAAATTATAAATTCAAATTGTGTACCAATTTCATAGTCTTATTTTCCAATTCCACATTAAGAAGGCCACTCTGTTTAAAGCCGTCGCTGATGACAACAACTTAAGGTCAGTAATTTAGTTTTATTTTACAGTAGATTCTCGATAACTCGATTCCTATTTGCTGGAAGTATCTGTTTTAGTGACTTATCATGCTGAATATTTTATGCACTAATTCCCCTCCAAATTTGATCCTGTCAACTTGTAAGAATATATTTTCAATCAGAGTGGAAAACAGTGTGATCCTGATCAGATGGCTTCGTCATTTTAGCAACGAATGCTCAGACGCATAGTCGCAGACTCGCAAGAGCCTTTGTTGCTCGCAGAGGCTTTAGCCCAAATGCAAGTATCAAAAGCACATGTACTGGGCATATATATGTTATTTTCAGAACGTATCCTCATAGTCCAAACAACTGATAACTCAGAGTCAACTCTGATCATGTGGAGTTCACTGGGGAGTTAAATGGGGAGTTACCGAGGGTCCAATGGGTTTTCAAGCTCACCTCACACATTTCGAACCTAACCACTCGGCAAGTCTCAGTGGACCAAACATTTTCCCCCAAACAACTTGTAATCTACAAGAGGTGGCTGTTTTGTCAAACCAAGGCCAGAAGGTTCGAACTTATAATTGAGAGAAAGGTAATACCACAACCAAGCACTACCGAGTGCTCAAATAAAACAGTAATCTCGACATAGTGAGCCGCGACATGAGATTTCCAGCAATGTGGTCTGTGCGACCAGCAAAGCCTCAGATCAGCCTGCGCGAACGCGCAGTCTGATCAGAGCCTTTGCTAGTCGCTTGATTAAGCTGCTGACTGAAAAACATTTGGAGTTTCTCAGCTTACAAGGAGGCTGCACAGGCTCGTCTGAGTCTACACTTGTCAAAATGCCACATTGTTGGAAATCACATGTCGCGGCTAACATGTTTATTAGTTTTACAACACATGAAATGGGCACATTGGTGAGCTGACAGCGAAATCATCAAGGCTTAGAAAGTGTGTCCAAGAAAGCCTTAAAAGGACAAAATATTGCGTTTTCCATGAGATGACTTTAAAACTGTTATATTTCCTATTATTCTGGTTTTCATTTTGGGTGTTTTTTAACCCTTTACTCCATAGGCTATTTTTAGATCATGACATCATTTTCTATTTTTAGAAAACGTTGAAATAAAAATAAGAAAAATTTAAGTTAAGTTTTGAATACTTTTGAAAATATTATGGAAAATGGAGCATTTGCTCCTTAAGAGCAAATGCTCCATTTTCCATTATATTTTCAAAAACGTGATATTTCAAAGGCGTCAAAAGGCTTTAATAAGGAGTTAAGGGTTAATCATTGTTTAAATACACACATACCCTCTATGGATGAGGGTGAAACATGTTTTCAGTGTTTGTTTATGCCAGTTATGCACATCTTTGCGTGGACGGTTGTGGAATGGATACCCGTGCTTTGAGCCCTGTTTAGTTCACGCTATTCTAGCCACGAGAACTATGCCTACAAATATGTTTTCCTAAATCAACGATTTATGTTCCATGTTACATGGAGCATAAAATGCTGAATCAAGAAAATATAAAACTTCTAAAATTTCTTCAGCGAATGAAGACATCAGACTATAAAAATGTTGCTAGTCGACTGTGACACCCTACTCATATCCAGCAAATATTCCCCCCAGGCCAGCAATATCAATTTGTTAGTTGGTGAAAATTGATGCATGGGTGTCAGCACTATACGAATAATGTGATCCGATGACAAATTGAGGCTTAATCCTTAAAGCGACCTAAAACTTTTGGAACAAACGATATTGAATAGCTTTATGTTTGCCCCCCTTCAAAGTCCTAAGTATGCTTGCCGGGTCATATCGTTCGATTAGTTTTATCAAATGAATGTTCCAGAATAAAGCGGTAAATAGTTTTATCTAATGAATGTTCCAGAATAAAGCGGTAAAGGTATCTTTAATGGGGAACTTTAACAGTTAAAGTCATCTCATGGACACACTTTCTAAGAGTCTGATGTCAGCTCACTAATGTGCTAAAATATTTTGTAAAATCTCGTTTATACTGAACAGCCAATGCTGTTTGGCTCGGGAACACAGCGGCGGATCCAGAGCCTGGTGCTTCAGGGGGTTCGCTCGAACCCCCTCCCCCTCCCGTTTTTCAATATCCTATGAAAACGAAATCAGTTGGTCTCTGTAAGACCAAATTATTTCCTTCTCGTTGGATATTTAAGAAAAATGAGATAAAATCAGCAAAGCGAACCCCCAACCTTTATACATATGATCCCCCTTTCCGGAAATCCTGGATCCGCCCCTGGAACATGTTAACCTCAGCTTAGGCTATCAAACTATCAGCTAGTTTTGTTGCTGCTATTTATTTTTCGATATCTTATTAATATTGAAATTCAAAATCTGTCATGGGTACTTAGTCGCATCATGTTCGTTCCCCTTTCAATATCTAAATCCTGATATATATTTAACTATAATCGGATGCGTCGCCTGGCCAAACAAAAGTAAAACAAGGCAAATTTGTCGAATTTATATCCCAGGCGAAAGCTTATAATAGAGAAACTTATAAATCACAAAACATAAATTCCATTTCTCCAACCAATAAGTTCACCTTGGTTATCATACAGATCAAAGGTATAAGCATATCAACTAGTTTTCAGCGGTTAGTTAATTGAAAAATAAACTAATTTGTACAATTGCAATATCTGAGTTTATCAGGGGTGTGTGTAAGGTCAAAGTGTTTGCTTCTATGTTAGTCAATACTTCCTTCCCCTTAATTTGATATGCAACATGACAACATTCAGATTTTTTTACCTCTTAGTCCAACCCACAGGTTGAGTGTGTTTGTGTAAGGAGAGAAAATGTGCTTGCATGGCGCTCTATGCTCCATTTCCTTTTAATTTGTTATGCAACATGACCATGTCCTGAAAAAGTTGTTTTGGATTACCCAGTGGTTTTCTAATTTGTAGCTATGTTTGCATTTTAACCTGTCTGTTGTAATAGTTTACCAGCTGCGTGAAGTATTATTTGAGGACCCAGGTGAGCGACGCATGTCTCCGATAACTTTTGTTCCATTACTTAGAACTCTCTCCTTGAAAGCACTTGGCTGCAGTGCGTGTGAAGACTTTCTTCCCTAATTGTTTTTCAGGAATGATTTGTATCCATTCCTTATCGATCTGAGCGTTTCCTTGACAATTTGTCAGAAAATTGACCCCAGAGATTTCATTAACAGTTGCAGACCTCTTAGGAGATTAATATGTTAGCTACTGTAGACGCTGATAAAGAAATAGTAGGGAATTAGAAATGTTTCCAGGGGACACGGATGCACCCACTGTTGCATAACAGCATTTTCCCACAAAACTAAAAATGGCACATTTTATAAACTCTTAGAGCCATGGGGGGGGGGGGGGTAGAGACCATTTTGGAACTTTATGGTGTCGAGCGTTGTGTCCAAGTTTCGTAATGGTACTTGAGGTAGAGATTGGACGTCGCAAAAAATAGCATATTTTCACGAACAATGGGCATTAAATACTGAAGTAATATTGCTAAATAACCATTTTGGAAACCGAGAATAAACATTGTGACAAAGTTTGATAAAGCTCTGATCAAAATTACTCGATTTAGAGACCAGGGCCCAGAATTACAATGCCTCCTTAAGTTAAGTAGACTTTTACGGACTTAACTCCAATATTTCTTAAAGTTAAGATTCTATCTTAAATGTGCATTTATAATGCGCCGTATTTGTGAACCTGACTTAAGTATAAATCCTCGGCTAAAATCGTTAATTTGACGTAAAGGCTTACGAGGACATACGAAAAATAAAGAGTTTTAATGACTATAAGCGACCCAAATGTTTCGCGCGTCCTGTCAATTAATCGGTGGACTCGAAAAAAACTACAAAATATAGAAACTCCTGCTCATAAAACCCCTCCCCACGAAGTAGAATTACTTGAGTTGATATTTTCCATTTCATAAAAGAGTGTGGGCGTCATTTTAGAGGAGACGAGGAGGGAGGGCAGGTGAGGGTGATCTGCGGCGGGGGTGGGGGGGAGGGGGAGTACACACGAACTCGTTCGCGATGATCATGTTTTTGTGTGTTTGTGGGAGCAGTTATCATACATCTAGCTCGCTGTAGACTATTTAAGGGCTAACAAATGATACTGTGTTGCTTATCCCATCCGTATACAATGTAACCTAACATAAATGTTGCATGATCAGCTATCCAGTGGGGGTTAAGTTTTTATCCTTTTTTCGGAACCATCACAACCGTGCATATTTTAAGTTGAGGTGGATTTGGCAGGTTATGTGGATCCTTGAGCAATCCATGGTTGCTCGCCTATGCGATAAGTACCATAATATCGTGCTGGCTCGGTTGTAGTTTAAAGTTAAGGTAAACAGTACAATATCAGTTTTGTTTGTTTGTTTGATTTGATTATTTACGTCCCATCAACAATATTTCAGTTATAAAGGGACGGGGCTTCCTGGGTTGAACAAGTACTAAGCTATGATTAATGTTTTTGCTCAATGACACAACGCAGTTACGCCGGTGATGATCGAATCCGCGGCCCCTGGGTCTCGAGTCAAGCACTCTACCACTGAGCCACTGCGCTCCCAAGCAATATCAGTAATTGGGAGACTTCGAGGTCTTCGTAAATTCGGGATTTTCATCCGACTTTGAGCTGAACAACACTGATGCCATGCTATAAGCAAAACATATCTCTGCCAAAGTGGCACCGATTACCCATCTATTTCGCGAGCCCTGTTGAGTCATAACTAATGGCTTAAATAGCGTACATGTACTCATTTTGGACACATAAATTCTCAATGACAAGCCAGAAATTGACTGATTATCAGATATTTAGCTATTTTTTTTAAATCTAAAGGCGCCAATTGAGCCAGAACGCGCTACAATGCATACGTGATAATTCCAAATGAAATAAAAGCACCGCAAGCACTGCGTAATACCCCGCCACTGCTGGGGGCACCAAAAGTTATTTTGTGAGATATATAATGCCTAAATAGCAACAGAACTGAGATAGACAGTGATATGACGTCCTTAGTCACAATATGTAACCTTTGATGGTCAACATATCTGTGAAGTTTCATTCAGATACTCCATATAGTAAATGAACTACAGGTCAAAAACCATTTTTCAGATCAATCAAGGGTGGATAACTCATGAACTGGAAAGGTAAGGGTGACGGTCCTTACTAAAAATATGTAACCTTTGATGTTCAACATATCTGTGAAGTTTCATTCAGATATTCCATATAGTAAATGAACTACAGGTCAAAAACCATTTTTCAGATCAATCAAGGGTAGATAACTCATGAACTGGAAAGGTAAGAGTGAAGATCCTTAGTCACAATATGTAACCTTTGATGATCAACATATCTGTGAAGTTTCATCCAGATATTCCATATAGTAAATGAACTACAGGTCAAAAACCATTTTTCAGATCAATCAAGGGCAGATAACTCATGAACTGGAAAGGTAATAGTGATGGTTCTTTGTCACAGTATGTAACCTTTGATGTGAAACATATCTGTAAAGTTTCATTTAAATATTCCACATAGTAAAGGAACTACGGGTAAAAAACATTTTTTAATTCAATCAAGGGCGGATAACTTACAAACGGGAAAGGTAAGAGTTACGGTTCTTAGTCACAATATGTTACCTTTGATGTGAAACATATCTGTGAAGTTATATTCAGATATTCAACATAGTAAAGGAACAATAGGTCAAAAACCTTTTTTCAGACCTATCAAGGGCGGATAACTCACAAACTGGGAAGGTCAGAGTGACGGTCCTTAGTCACAATATGTAACCTTTGATGTGCAACATATCTGTGAAGTTTCATTCAGATATCATGAACAGTAAAGGAATAACAGGCCAGAAACCATTTTTCTAATACGAAAAAGGGCAGTAACTCCGTTAAAAATGGACGGATTTTGCCCATTAACAATCCCACACCACTCATCGCCGATAACAATATGTATGCAAAATTTGAAAAAAATCCGTGAATAAATACTCAAGTTATCGATCGGAAATGGTGAGCACGGACGGACGGACGGACGGACAGACGGACGGACGGACGGACAGGCGGACAGACACCGAAGGGTATAACATAATACCTCGCCACACTTTAGTAGCGGGGTATAAAAAAAAACACACACTCCCATATATGGTAAAACAAAATATGTTTCAATAATAAGCCTAATTGACCTTGACCTATTTTAATTTAATCAATGAGATCAGGTTAGCGCTACAGGACCTTCAGATCCTCTTGATTGTTCATATGCTTAAGGGGGAGTGTATGTGGGGGTTAGTTATAGAATACTCGCAGACTTCTTGATGTGGTGAACCCTTCAACCTTATTACTATAAAATCATACCTGATAGGCAGCGATACACATTTTTTTAAATACAAAACAGCGTTTCTAGAAATTCAGTTCATTTGTGATCGCCGCATACAGTGTGGGACAAAGCATGTGGGTAATTCGGTATTTTATATGTGCTAGCAACATTGTAGAGACTCCCTTCACATCCGACGTTGGAAATAATACAATATCCCATCGCACAAAACGCCTTTGATACACGGTGCACTACCCTACTCATGGCATTTTGATACCCCAAGCGTATCTCCAATCACTAAACAGTAGGACCCTGTCGTTGTTAGAGCTTGCATCAATGGAGTTAGTGTCATGCCATGTCTTTTGGTCAAGACGATGTGTGGACGAACCCAATTAACGATGCCATGCGCGGGTCCAGAGGGGGAGGGCAGGGGTCCGGACCCCAGCCCCCTGAAAAATCACAAATTTTATAGGTTTATATAGAAATATGCAATTGGACCCCCTCCCCCTGGGAAAAGTTAGACCACCTGGAAATGTTGGACCGTCCTTCTCCATGGACTATCGGAAAGTTTTAGTTAAATGATAGTTTTCTTTGAAAAAAGCCATAATCACTGGACTCCCTCTGCAAAATTAGTTGAGGACTTACAATAAAACGAAGAAAAAAACAACGTCAGTGCTTTTTTCAGTCAGTCGGGCTTGGACACCCCCACCGCCAAACCCGACGAAAATTTCCTGGATCCGCGCATGGATATACGTTATCGTGGTTGTAGAGAAACGATATCGCTCCTAAAAACCTTCTATAGTGCTGCCAAAAATAATGACCATGTTTACATTTGCTTGTTTGTAAAGATTGAAATCAAAACAGTAGGCTGGCATATTCAGCAGTCAGGTGTAGTTTTGAAAACTATTTGATAACATTTTAGATAGCTCAGAAGGTAGAGTCGCTGGCAGCCACGAACATACATTTATTTTTCCATTATGCGCAGTTTCGAATCCCATCAATGCTTTCATTTCTATTGTTCATTTTTATTGTATCATATTTTCACATGTATCCTTTAAGCATTTTAACATTTATATAAAGTGTCCATCAAATGGGACATTATCAAACACGAAAACGCATTTTCGAGATACCACTGAATGCATCAACTAAATAGGGTACGCACTGTTTGCTGTCATTAAAGTTAGGAAGGGTGCAAAGATCAGGAATCGATACAATTAAGTAAAGCGATATTCAGCAACCCAAATGGTTTGGAAATGCTTATGAATTATATCTTTAAATAAGCCGCTACATAAGATTTCTGACAATGTGGTATGTGCGACGAGCAGATCCTCATATCAGCCTGCGCATACGCGCAGTTTGATCAGAGCCTTTGCTAGTCGTTTGGATATTCTATGAATGTTTAGCTACTGCCCAAACAGCATTTTGACTGTCTAAGCTTAAAAGGCGGCTGCGCGGGCTCGTCTGAGTCTACACATGTCAAAATGCCACATTGTAGGAAATCACATGCCACGGCTCAATAAATAATTGATACAAAAATAAAATTGAAAGAAAAAATAACATGGTACTGTGACGGGGTTCGAACTCGCAAACTCTTATGACAGTGGACAAGCGATTTATCCACTATGCTACGAATTCTTCTTGTGATTTGTATGTGCATATAACATTTTTGATGTAATAAAATGCATGTATTATTCTAAAAATATGAAATATGGAGTTTAAATAACTTTGTTATTGGTAAATATTATTGCAAATACAGAATGTCAACATAGTCAGAATAACGCTGCAGGACTCTACGTGTCGTTGTCTTTGCAGTCTCACCAAAGTCCGGACGTTCGCCATTGTTTACATTTACGTGCAGTACATCGATATGTCAAAAGGTTAATTCTTAACTTTAAGGTAGCCTCGCTGCTACCTTAAATATTTAAGTATTTTGTCGAGATAAGGAGACATTTAAGATAGGGAAAATGATTGTAATGCACTTTTCATGAAACTTAAGTAAGTTCGTCAATTTAAGTCTACCTTAACTTTAAGGAGGCATTGTAATTCCGGGCCCAGACCTTTTTATGAACAAAGGGCAATAACTCACGGTGGCATATGGTGATATACAACATAATCAAACTCGAGATAGACAGTTTCAACGGTATCAAAAATTGTGACCCAGTTTCATTAAGTTTTGATCGAAAATACTGGACGGAGAGACCAGACGCTGTCAAAAATGTTGTAATTTCATGAACAAATGGAAATTGAAGGCAATGTGCGATATGAACCATTATCGAACTTGAGGAAGACATTATGGTACTTAGCAATGTGACAAAGTTTCATAAAATTCAGATCAAAACTATTCGACTTAGGGAGCAGAACGTAAGTACGGACAGTATGCCCCGGCCAATGTCCTGGCGGGAGAGGGGGCATAATTACGGCTGTCGCAGCGCAGGACGTGGCTTGCTCAAAGTCGCGTCATGGCGTGAAATAGTTGTTGCACTCTCCATTAATTTTTATCATACCGAGTATGCCGCTTTCCAATTTTATAAGTATTTCGAAAGGATCCAAGTTTTTTTTTATTGCTGTTCGATAATCTGATCCGTATCACCAAAATAAGCGCAGTCCAAGGACAGGGTAGCTCGCCTGAATAAACTTTGCCAACCAAGCGGGAAAATGTTCAGACCAGCATGAGAACCGTAACTCTCGAGCGAACCCTCTGAACCCCATCTAGATCCTACACTGGAAACTGTGCAAATGTGCAGGTTCATCTGAGCGTTGGCTGCTCATATATGCAAAAAGTGCCAAACCCATATCATAAATGCTATCAGGTTTGAATGGGACTGTGCCACACTATCGACATGCCTCTACAGACATGTCCCGTTTTGGCATATGCTAACAATGTGCCATCCTAGGTCACAGCCTAGGTAGTATATCAACTATAGCCCATGGGCGGATCCTGAGGAGGCCCCCTGGAAAATCACAAGTTATATGGGTTTGTTATGGGTTAGTTATATGGTATAGGGTATAAGCAATTGGAACCCCCTGGAAAAAGCTGGACCCCCCCCCCCCCCCTGGAAAATGTTGGACCTCTCTGGAACCTTGGAAAATGATAGATTTTGTTTTCTTTGAAAGTAACCATTTGACTTCTGTAAAACTGAGGACTAATAAAAAAACGAAAAAACAAAAAAATAACGTCAGAGCTTTTTTTTTAATGTCAGATGGACCTGGACCCCCCTCCCCCACTAAATTTCCTGGATCCGCGCATGTAGCCACTATGCTACCTAAAATCAGCATTTCGAGTTTCTAGATAGTTAAACCAGTCAGTTTAACTCCTTGCTAACAGCAACTTTTGTCGTCTGCTGATAACCTTTGCCAGAGTGATGGTCCTTTGACTCTGATAGCTTTCCTGAAAAGACCATTTTGTTTTTTTTAAGTCAGCAGACGACAACAAAATTTTCGTGCTTTTGTTGTCGTCTGCTGACTTAAGTTGCAAAGTATTAAGAGTTACCTGCTTACAAACGTTCTTGGGACATGACTCATACATACACAGGGTATTTTATGGATACTTAGAGACAGAAAATTGTTATGAGACACTTTAAGCCACTTTTGTAATCCCACTCCAGTCACTCAAGGTCTTAATTTCTAATATACAATTTCCAAGTATGTGACCTATACCAAAAATTTAATGACAAGGATTTATTTGTAATGTTCCATGCTTCTTCCTCATGTGCTGATTTTTTTTTTCAAAATTAACTTTTTCGAAAAAAATCTCTCAGAAACACTATTAAAGTGTCAAATAGTTTGGATCCAGATCAGACACTAAGTTTGTCAAAAGGCACTGCTAGGAGGCAAAGATTTAACTGAAAACAGGTCAAATATGGTGATGGTTCAAACATCTCCAACTAAGCATAAGATTATAAAAAGGTCAATAGCTTTTATTTAACTGGATTTTACAGTTGGCATGCTGAACAATTTTTTTATTTTAATAAACATTTGTGGCTTTCAATTTGTCAGATATGTGCTATAACTATTTTCATTCTGATGGATTATCCCATATTATTGATACAATACGTATGGAATTGCCCATTTTGAAATTTAAGGGCTTGCCAGTCAAACTTCTATAAAATGATGTATTTCTGTCTCTGAAGATCATACAGTGTAGGCCCTGATGGAATGCCCCTATATGCAGCATTTCATCTGGGTCTTCACTGTTTGTCAAAGTACCTAATGAGAGAAAACTTGACGGTTTCATTGGGCCAGTTAAGCCAAAAAAAATTAGTGTAAAATTGTGATTATTTTCTTATCCATCAGTTTAAACAAGTGTTCTGGGTGCTCAAAAGACCTGTCTCATCGAGAGGGTTCTTTTCAGTACCCACAACATATGTTTGGCTGAGAAATAAGAAAAATAATTTTCAGTTACAAACTTATTTGGAGGCCTGCGGTTTATAGCATGCAACGCAATTTTTTATGCAATAACGATGTGTCTTATATGATATGTTTAACATTTTCTAGTCTGGAATGCTGCTCATTATATCAGGCCCTGCATTGTTTTTGAACATTCATAAAACTATGGACAGAAATCCGTAATAGTTTGGAAACTCCAACATGTGACCCTTATAAAGTATAATGCACTATACAAATCTTATTGTATCATTAGGCCAGAATTTTTTTATTAGTTGATTTACAAATCCTCCTACTGTAATTTTCCGTGAAGCAGAAAAATCTAAATGTTATTTTATTTTATCCACCGGCTCTAAATATTTATTTATTTTGTTGCAAAGTATAACAGATTTTTAGGAAAGTGATGAAATATAAAAAGGTTCAATACAGACTGTTGGTTTACCTGACTAGTTTTACTGTTTGTTCTGGAGATATTAAAAATAAATATATTAAACTAGAGGACCTGAAGGTCCTGAAGCGCTCACCTGATCACCTTAATAATGTTAAAATAGTTCAAGGTCAACTACAGCTTATAATGGAACAAATTTTGTTTTACCATATATTTTGGTCAAGTGACCTAAACAACCTAATGAATAATCAATCAAACAGCCCAGTGATTTCTTAGATAGATTTGTGGCTAAATGAGTGGCCTTGGATAAAAGGTCACAGGTCAGCTTGACATTTGGTACTTAATATAAAACCATTGTCTCATTGGGTTTAACAATATGAATTCTGCTTCAACAGTTAAAGAAAAGTGAACATTTTAAGATTTTCCCCATATAAATGTATTAGGAATCAAACTTGACCTTGCCATAAAGTAGGTCAAGGTCAACCTAGATTCATCATTTGTGCGAACCTGGTAGGGCCCACATCCCCAATGCTACATACCAAGTCCCAAAGCCAATAGCCTTTTGGTTCCAGAGAAGAAGATATTTAAAGTTTTTACCATATATGGGCGTGGTGGCCATCTCAGTCATGTGACCATAACAATTTGTATAAATTTTGGCTAATTAATCATAAGGAGTTGTCATATGAAATTTGATTTCAATTGGCCGAGTGGTTTGTGAGAAAAGTTTGTTTTAATATGTTGATGGGACGCCAATATGAGCGACCTTGGCTGAAAGGTCAAATGTCAACCTTGACCTTTGAAACACTAGATTGAACATATCAAGTGAGAATAATTACTTTGGCTTCAACAGTATTAAAAAAATCAACTTTTCAAAAAATTTCCCATTCAAATGCATTAGGAAGCAAATTTGACCTTGACGTTTAGTAGGTCAAGGTCATCTTGGGATCATCACTTTTGAACAAACTTGGTAGGCCCCACATCCCTTATGCTACATACCAAGTCTCAAGGTCACTGGCCTTCTAGTTCTGGAGAAGAAGATTTTTAAAAGGTTTTTACCATATATGGGTATGGCGGCCATCTTTGTCATGTGACCAAAATATTTTGTATAAATTTTGGCTTACTTATCATAAGAAGTCTTCACATGAAATTTGAGTTCAATTGGGCCAATGGTTTGTGAGAAAACTATGTTTTAATATATTGATGGGACCACAATATGAGCGACCTTGGCTGAAAGGGCAAAGGTCAACCTTGACCTTTGAAACTTATTTATAGCCATTGCCTCATTAGGTTCAACATATCAAGTAAGAATAATGACTTTGGCTTTAACACTGTTCAAAAAATCAACTTTTCAAAAAATTTCCCATTTAAATGCATTAGGAAGAAAATTTGACCTTGCCGTTAAGTAGGTCAAGGTCAACCTAGGATCATTATTTGAACAAACTTTGTAGGCCCAACACCCCCAATGCTACATACAAAGTCCCAAGGACATCGGCCTTCTGGTTCTTGAGAAGAAGATTTTTAAAGGGTTTTTACCATATATGGGCGTGGGGGCCATCTTGGTCATGTGACCAGGACCATTTGAACAAACTTTCGTTCCCGTATCCTAAGGAGTCTCCATATGAAATTTGAGTTTAATTGGCCCAGGGGTTTCAGAGGAGAAGATGTTTGAAAATGTTGACAGACGGACGGACGGACGACGGACGGACGGACACCAGAGTGACTGGTATACTATTAGCTCACCCATGAGCCTTCGGCTCAGGTGAGCTAAAAAAGCTCTGAAAATGACCAGTCAGCTTTATTCCCCCCCCCCCCAACCCTGATTCTGAAAAAAAAATCCCGTAAATCAACTAATAAAAAAATTCTGGCCTTAAACAGCAATATTCATATTTCCACTGTAATTGCCTTAGATGACACCAAACATTCCATCTGCTTGCATTACTAAATGAAAAACATTGAACAGTCATATGAACAAGGACTAATTTTTAAACATTTTGTCAGCCAATGACACTATTTTTATCAGCATTCATGTTTCTTTTTGATGTTATGTACAAGAGTTTCACAGATTGGTTGTTCTAATATCTTAGTTACAAATAATTTTATAAGGATATACAAGGTAAGAGTAAACTTCTAAATAGTTTTATTTTCAGCAACAAAATATGTTATTGATACATATTGGAATTGCCTCATTTACCGGTTTGTCTTTTCAATACATAAGTTTTCAGCATAATCTTTTTTAAAACAAATTCTCAGCTTCTTTCAAGGTTTCAATGAAATGAGCATGTAGAAAGGCTGGAAAAAAATTTTAAGCTACAAAAGGAAAATACATCCCTTTGTGCATTTGTAGACAATACAGTCTTTTATCTTATGCACAGAAATATTGTAGACCTGAGACTGAACCTCAGAGTGTTCCAAATAACTTTCACCCAACCATTTCTATTATTCAAACTAGGTAGTGGTCATACTTAAATTTGCATACAGAGAATCATGTGTAATTTCTAACAAGTTGTTTTTCATGTGCATCTGACTGCTTAAGTGTTATTTTAGTTAAACAACACTGTTGTAAACTTAAATTTGCTTTTCTTTTCAGACAGCTAGTAGGAAAAGTTTGATTCTTGTCAACACCAAACTTGAAACACACATGAATAGCTCACTTGTTACTCATTACAGGATGAACAATGAGCTGCTCCTGGTGTGAGGATTCAATTTTCATTTCCCTTTATCAGGAGCGGATCCAGGATTTCTGGAAAGGGGGTTCATAGATGTAAATGTGTGTGAGTATGAGGGGAGGGGTCGCTTTGCTGATTTTATCTCATTTTTCTTGAATATCCCATGAAAATGAAATAATTTGGTCTTACTGAGACCAAAATATTTCATATTCATAGGATATTTAAAAAAGGGGGGCAGGGGGAACCCCCTGAACCCCCTCTGGATTCATGACTGTTTATTTTGCATTTAGTCTTATTAGACCATTCCTGATTGTTTGGGTTTGATTTGGAGGTGTAAAACCCCCATCTTAGTAAAAGCATGACATCAATTTTATATAGAGAATATTGTAATGCTTTTAAACTAACAAAATATAAGTTCTTTCTGAACCCTTTTCATTCTGAATACTTGCAAACAGGTACACTGGTAAACAGTGAAAATCCAGATGCCGCATAATGCACAATCTTCATGACAGAAATTACACAATTTTAGATATTTCTAACTGTGACCCCTTAAAATACATAATGGGCAATTCCATACTTATTCTATGAACATTCATGGTAAAATCCAACAGAATGAAAAGGGTTAAAACAATCACTCTCAAATACATATCTAGATTGGTCTTAAATGATTGGTAGGAAATAAAAACTTTCTTAATTATATAACATCCTAATAAATGCATTCACAAATATGAAAAAAGACACAGATCTTATATATCTGGCCCCAAGGCTGTAAAACTTTTTTTACGCTCAACTCAGCTGAGCAAGAAATTTATCCTGCTCATGTTAAAATGCCAACAATTGTTGGCATTTTAACATTTATTAGCATGATAAATACAGCATCTGGGAGTTTTAAAGCAAGAAAAATCTTTATTTTTCAACATTTTACCTATTATGAGCAATTGAAATTTCATGCTCAGTTGAGTTGAGCACGAAATTTTTTTTATAACCTCGGGCCAGACTTTGTAAAAGCTTGTTAACAATAGGAGAACCTTTGAATATATATTTATATAGCAATAATATCGTTAATACCGCACTCAAGATTTTACATGATAAACTATACAACCTATAAGAACAACTACTACATGCACTAACAAAATTGAGATAAAAACATAAAAATATCTCTAAAACATGAAAACAGACATAATTATGATGTAAACTCTGAACAATGCTTGACTACCTCTTTGTGTCCTGAATTTCTCAAATGGAATCTTCCAGTTAATTTTTGTTTGATTTGATTCTTTACCTCCCAGTCAACAATCTTTCAGTTATGTTGGGACAGGTCTTCCTGGGTTGAACAGGTACTAAGTAAGTATAAATGTGTCTTGGTCAAGGACACAACAAAGTGACGCCGATGAGACTCGAACCCCCGGCCCCTCGGTCTTGAGACAAGCAATCTACAACTGTGCTCCCTCTTCCAGTTAATGACTTGAATCAAATAGTAATTTGCTGAACAAATAGTCCCTGATCAGCCTGCTCTTTTAGGAGCAGTGTGATCTGAGACTATTTTGTATACACATACTTTTCTTCTCTAGAGTAATTTGGTTTTGGCAATCATAGAATAAGGAAAGTTTGTAAAATGTTTTCCTGCACATCAGATTAGGAAATTCTTTTCTTGCACACTAGATTGCGGTTTCTACTGTTTCTTCCCATATGAGAAAATCCTATATCACATACCCCGTACCAACCCGTTGGAAAGATAAAAATCAAACAGCCACATGTTGGAAAACAAGTGACATCATTGTTATGTTAATGGAAACCTTTTTTTGAATATAAAAATACAGTATTAAATGGTGAGCAAGAAAAAGAATCCATTAATAATGTGAGGATAGGATAGAAAATTCCATTCCTTGGGATCACCATTTGTCAAGCCATATTGATGCCATTGATGTATTCGAAAATTAGTTTTCTTATTTCTAAACACAAATATCAGTGGTGGGTGCCGTTCTTTTGAGCACCCAAAACTCATCTGTTATCATGAAGAAAAGACCACTAAGGTGCTTCTTTTGTGGATTGTTTTTGTTATTTATGTTTCGTGTCTGTCATGCTGTCATGTCTGTTCATTGCAGCCTTGTGGTCACCTGCTGGAAAAGGGCTAACCACTTGGCTCTTTTGTATGTAATGTTTTCTTGTGTTTTTGTCACTTTCCCATGTGGTGTCCTGGGTCGTGTATGGTACTTGATTCTATTGATTCCTGATCTTTGCCTTTTTCCTTACTTTGAAGTAAAGAGTGGACTATCAGCCAGACTACTTATAAGAGTCAATATGAGCTAGACTGTGGAAAATGGTACATGTACTTGTCACACAGATAATCATCAACAAGCGAACACTCAGGTGAGTCTCATAGATCCAGATAAGGAAATTTTATGAGCGTAAAATTGTAATTATTTTCTTACCTATCCATCTTAACATGTGTTTTGGGTGCTCAAAAGAACCATCTCATTGAGATGGTTCTTTTGAGTACCCACAACATATGTTTTGGATGAGAAACAAAGGAAATAGTTTTCCATTACACATTCTTATCTTGAGGCCTGAGTCTGTGACTAGCCAGTCAAGTAAGAGTCTTTACTGTTTACAAATCTGACAATAAGTTCAGACAGTTCAGAAAGTAACCCTGATCAGATTACATCAACATATTCTATAACAACATTTACATACCAAGTCAAGGTAGTTCAAAGGGAGTGCAGTGGCCCAGTGGTAGAGTGCTTGACTCGAGACCGAAGGGCCGCGGGTTCAAGCCTCACCGGCGTTACTGCGTTGTGGTCCTTGAGCAAGACACATTTATCCTAGCTTAGTACTGGTTCAACCCAGGAAGACCCATCCCTGTTTAACTGAAAGATTGTTGATGGGACGTAAAGAATCAAATCAAACAAGGTAGTTAAATTGACTTGCTCAAGTTTTTAGAAGTATGATGAGGAGTCGCGCATCTTAATACATCTGATAAATACTGTAAAATGAGGTCAATAGGGTTTCAGGCCTCCAGATAAGAGTGTGTACTGGTATATTATTTTTCTTATTTCTCAACCAAAACATATGTTGTGGGTACTCAAAAGAACCGTCTCATTGAGACGGTTCTTTTGAGCACCCAAAACACATGTTTAAATTGATGGGTAAGGAAATAAATGCAATTTTAGATGCACAAACTATACTTATATGGACCCAGGGGTTTACTACAGTGCAGTCCTTTTAAAACACTATATTTGGGGTCAGTAGAGCGTTAAAATGGGGATCGAAGGGTTGCTAGTTTGAGTCTCACTGCTGGCAGAGTCACTATGCTGTGTCCTTGAGCAAGACACTTTATTGGCTGCTTAGTTCTGGTTTAACCCAGGAAGACCCATCCCGACATGACTGAAAAATTGTTGACTGGGACATAAAGCACCCAAACAAACAAATATTTGGGGTCCATAGGAATGGACCATATTATAAGTGAACCGTGTGATATATATGGACAATTTTACAAAAAATAGTATAGAAAAATGACCATTTCATGGTCATTTTCCTGCACAATTTCTTTGTAAAATTCCATGGTAAAAAATTTTGGGAGCCACAACATGACATTGTTATATTCAAATCCATGTTATATATAGAGGTGTCTTATAAAGGAACTGCACTGTGCAACTATAAAGTTACATTATTTAGATAAGAGGGCAAAATTTTAAAAAAAAGTTCTTAATTCTATTTCAACTCAAAAAATCAATCTCAGTGAAATGCATCTTTCATGTACAAAACATGTTTAAACTGACGGAATAAGAAAATGATCACAACTTAATGCTCAAAAAATTTGTTTTACAGGACGTATGCATAATTGTTCCTCTTTTTCACCTGTCAAGCCCATTGTCAATTTCAGGTCCTTTAGTACAACTATTTTTCAACATGAACGACCCCTCTCATGACTGTTCCTGCTCCTCCTCTTCTTCAGCGGTTTCCAGTCCATTGTCAAGTTCTGGGTACCAGGATTTGTTCTGTTTCTTACACAAGTACAACAACACTCTGTCTTCATCCACCTGAAACACAGCAAGATCTTCACTGTAAGTATGCTCCAGATAAATCACACACATAATCATAAAACCGGACTAGCAAAACTTTTTAATATAACATTGTGCTTAATTTTCTTATCCATCTTTTTAAACATGTGTTTTGGGTGCTCAAAAGAACTCTCTCATTGAGACGGTTCTTTTGAGTACTCACAACATATGTTTTGAGTGAGAAATAAGAAAAATAATTTTCAAATATGCAAGTTTACCTGTTATCAATGGTATAAATGCATTAGCATGTATGGTGCACAGCACTTCATAACCCTAACAATTTGAAGAACAGTGCATAGCATATCTCACTATAATGCTGATTTGGAAAAACCAAGGTCATGATGTGGCACAATGACACAATTCACTTATAACATGGTCCATTCCTATGAACCCCAAACATAGTGTTATAAAGGGACTGCACTGCACTGTACTGTATCAGTTGTTGTTCTTGTTTAAGGGCATACTGTTAGTTTATGCAATAGGCTGTGAATGGTCAGCTTCTCAAAACTTTTAATAATTTAATAAATATTTAGGTTGTTTGAAATGTTTAAGGGCTTAACTTTGCTTTATGTGTTAGCCTGTGTAAGACACAGCTCCTCAAAACATTAAGAATCATGATCAAAGTACATGTAAACTGTTTTAATAATCATAAGTTATGTTCTGCCTTCGTGATGCACAACTTCTCACAAGTGAGATTGACCAGGAAATGCTACTATCACAGACCACAGACCAACCCACAGCACTGTGAGGATGAGACGCAGAATGGGAACAAAAACACTACTGAAGCCAAGCAACCAGCTCTCTTTTCCTCAGCAAGATGACTGCAGAACTATGAGTAGAAAGGACATTAAGAACTACACCACAACCCCCCCCCCTCCCCCCACATACACACAGACATGCACGGATCCAAAAATTTTGTCAGAGGTAGTCCAACTTTGAAGACCTTTTTCTTATTTTTACATTCATTTGATGGGGGATAGAGAGGACCCAAACACCACTAAAAGTGGGCCATTATCATCCCGCAAGCAAGACGCCATTTACAACACCATTTACATGGCATTTTGCTGGCGGGCCGATAATGGCCCAGCATTGAATGCTGGCTTGGTAGCTTTATGAATTTCCAGGGTATCCGGGCTTGTATTGCTAAGTAACCCTATATTTTTGTGAATTTTCAGGGGGGGTCCGGACCACCTGTCTCTCCCCACCCTATGGATCCATACATGAAGCACATTTGGAAGCAACAACAAACAATGAATGAAAAAAGTCAATAAGCAATGCTTATTAGATACCCCCCCGCAGAGTAAGAGTCAGTGAAAAACTTGGCAAGTTATAGTTCGAACAAGAAGACCTTAGTTTTGATAAGAAGATTTCAGTAGAATCTGTGCAAACAAAATTTGTTCCATCAAAAGCTGTAGTAGGAGTTGATCGGCCCATGAAGGCACCATCTATGCATATACAAAAGCCTAATAAGTGAAAAATTGTCTAAGTTCTCACAGCTGTCATTTCCTCAAAAAATATTTTTTCTGAATAAAACTCCTTCATGCATATGTTCAATGTGTTTACATTGTATACGCAAAGTATCAAATTGTTCCATCAAAAGCTGTGATAGGAGTTGATCGGCCCATGAAGGCACCATCTATGCATATACAAAAGCCTTATTAGGGAAAAATTGTCTAAGTTCTCACAGCTGTCATTTTGTAAAAAAATAATTTTTCTGAACAAAACTCCTTCATGCATATGTTCAATGTGTCTACATTGTATAGGCAAAGTATCAAATTGCTCCATAAAAAGCTGTGGTAGGAGTTGATCGGCCCATAAAGGCACCGTCTATTCATATACAAACACCTTATTAGGGAAAAATTGTCTAAGTTCTCACAGCTGTCATTTTTTTTCTAAACCAAACTCCTTCATGCATATGTTCAATGTGTCTACATTGTATAGGAAAAGTATCAAATTGTTCCATCAAAAGCTGTGATAGGAGTTGATCGGCCCGTGTATGGCCTATTATAGCATAAGCATAAAGCACTATATTAAAAGCCATTTAGAACTACAAAGGGAAATAACCCCTAGCCCTTACTTTTTTGTCTAAAGTAATTGTCTTGCATATATGAACATGTTTGCAAGGTTTGATGAAAATCCGGCGATGACTCTTCGAGTTATTAAGGAAACAAAGCGTTACGGACGGACGGACGCACGGACGGACGCACGGACAACGTGAAAACAGTATACCCCCTACAAACAAAGTTTGCGGGGGGTATAATAAACAACAAAAGAAGAATGGTCTTAGAATGGAGGCCTTAGAATGGACAGCCGTCGAAGCCACCTTTAAATCTCATTCTGTATTCATGTATAGGATGGTTTTTATTGTTTCAGAGCTTAAGGCTTTTCAACAATTTCTCCCAGCCATATCACACCAGTGAGTTATCCTACTGTTCCTTGGCAAAATCCCTACTTGAATCAGAGTTTGAGAGAGATATATCCCTACAGCCAAAGGTATGTAGCCAGATAAATAAATGCAGAGATTAATCAATTAATTACCTCATGGTAACTTTTATCACTGTCTATTTCATGAGGTAACTTCAGGATCTTCAGTTGAATATTCTTTCCTTTCATTTCTCCCTTTTCTCCATTCACTGTCAAAGAAAATCCCCTGAAATACACATACGTCCAGATGAGCAAATATGTTTGGTATAAAATTGCATTCTTATTTAGAAAATACAGTTTGGTGCTAAAAAGAGCTGTCACATTGACATAGGGCAAGTTAAGCAAAATTATCTACTAGCGTAAAATTGCAATTATTTTCTTGTACATTGGTTTAAACATGTGTTTTGGGTGCTCAAAAGAACTGTCTCAATGAGACAGGTCTTTTGAGTACCCACAATATACGTTTTGGTTGAGAAATAAGAAAAATAATTTTCAGTTACACACTCTTATCTGGGGGCCTGACATCAAGACATTTTTTTTTGAGTACTTACAACATATGTTTTGAACTAAAGATAAGAAATTCATAGATAGTTAACCCCTTTAAGCCGAATGAATTTTCCTACCTCTATAGATAGGATGAGTCTATTTCAAATTTTAGGGGTGTTGGGTGGTATTTTTTTAATTTTTCTTTGAATTCTAATAGAATATTCTATGAGCAAACAGTGGAGACCCTGAACAGATGCCACTTTCTGCGGCGTCTGATCTGGGTCTGTGCTGTTTGCCGATGTCCCACAAAAAGGACGCTAGGCTTATATGGATTAATCTGGAGATTGATGTAATATAAAAAAAAAATGAGAATTATTTTTACACGGCTCAGACTTAAGACTCATCACTGAAGGTACATGTACTTGAATTATCTCTCTTGGAAATGTGTGTAGCATTTGGTCAAAAACTATTATATTTGGCCTGATAAATACAATGTGTGCATATCTCTTTCAAATTCTATAGTATACACTCTTTTGAAAACTGTGTAGCTAATGAAGTCTACTGGTAAGGATCCATACTGTTTTCATTCTCATAATGAATCCATCCAGGCACAGATCCAGGATTTCTGGAAAGAGGTTTCATGGAGAAATCAGATCAATGTTCATTTTTGTATAAATACTCCCTACCCTAAGAAACCTCATTTTTAAAGCTATGATTTCTATTGCAGGTTGAGAAGAAGAGAAACAAGACGTGAGAAGAAGAGAAACAAGACGTGAGAGTAATATTACTGGTTCTCAAACACGGCATCCACTTTAGCATTTGAAGCCTTCTTCACAGTCTTGGGGAGAAAGCCTTTCCTGATGAGCTGGCTACTTGTATCAAGATTCTTCACAGCTACAATAACTCGAACAAACCCTTCTTTCTTCTTCTCATCTGTGGCTGTAACAGAAGAGCAAGCCTCTATCAGTTAAAAGACTATAAGAGTGCATACAAAAAAAATCTTATTTCTCAACCAAAACATATGTTGTGGGTACTCAAAAGAACCGTCTCAATCTTTTTGTCTCAATCTTTTTGATTATAAAAGTCCCAATGGTCAAGAACAGGCCTCCAGATAAGCAAAAATTTAGGGCATAAAATTGATAATATTTTCTCATCCTTCAATTTAAAGGGGACAGCAACCCTAATGATAAGTATGTTTAATCAGAAAGAGCTCTATGAACCATGCATTTTGATACAAGTATCATTAACATCGGTTGAAAAATGAGTAAGTTATGGCCATTTAAAGAATTCAATATGGCCAACATTTAGCCGCCATTTTAAATATTTAATTAGTTTTCAGAATTTTTTCAACTGCTTAATTTTTAGCTATCACTACTGTCATATCATCTGTGTTTCAGCAGATATGAAGCTTTAAACATAAGGAAAATGTTTCATTAAAGATAAATGCAAATAATCCATTGGTTTGTCTTTAATTTTGATTACGCATATCTAATTAGGCTGAGTGACGTCACTAAGCCTACAATATGGCCGCTTCCATTTCAGTCCATTTGCAAATATTCAAACGCCCACAACTTCCACTTTTTTTCAATGCTTTAGATGAAACTGGTATCAAAATTCATGGTTTATTAAGATCTTTCATATAAAACATAGTGATCATCAGTGTTGCCGTCCCCTTTAAACATTTATCTTAGGTGCTTAAAAGAGAACCGTCTCAGTGGTACTTTTGAGTACCCACAAAGTATGTTTTGGTTAAGAAATAAGGAAATTATTTTTGAATACACATTCTTATCTGCAGGCCTGAAAAATCAAGGAGCCAGAGGGCTTAAAGAATTATCCATACTCCAAGACTGATCTCTATTTAAAGACCAATAATGCAAGGGAGCTAACTACACAGCATTAAGATTACAAGTTGAAATCAAATCAATACTATACTTGTACTGAAAAATGTATAAAAATTAACAAGTGCATATTATATAAAGAATGACTTTTTTATATTATAAATCTTGAATCGGATTTACATTTTACTTTGTAAAAAGAAACTTATTTATTTCTTTCATAGGTTTTGCATTTTCCATCAGAGAAAATTGATCAACAGCTAAAAAAGAACAATTAATATATCAAAAGAAGCCTACTAATATTTAAAGGCCAATAGCGATGTGGCTGTATCAGGTTTAATGTAAAAACGAAACTGGCTTATCAGTACTGTTCTTTATAATCCTTATTAATATTTTGCACAAAGCTTGATAATACTGAAAACTAAATCATCATGCCTGTCTAATGAGGTTAAAGAGAACTCATTATTTATAACACAAACACCTGGCATAATGACCAGCTTTTGTCACCAATGCAAGGGTATTTTGTGTAGAAAGACCCTGCCAGTACTTATGATAAATAAGCACCGAATGCCAGGAGTTTCAGTGATGGATCCAGAATGGGGTTGGGGGGGGGGGGGGGGGGGTAGAGACAAAATCGTTTCTATTTCATGGAAATTTTTCAGGAAAGAGAATCAGTAAAAATCAACAAATCAAACCCTCTTTTTTAAATTTGAAAGCCCTATCAAGAAAATCTGGATCCGCCCCTGCACTTTACTATTATATATGAGGGTCTAGATGGGGTATATTGATTAGTGAATAATGGCCCTTTTTTATAATGAATAGTGAATAATTAGCCAAAAATATAATGAATTGTGAATAATGAGGGCCTAAAAATTAATGAATAATCCTATTTTTTTTAATGAATTGAAGAAAAAATTAATGGATAGTGAATAATCAGATTTCTTTGCCACATTTCTTAATACTTTTAACGACTAATTGGTCTTATTTTAATGAATAACCCAAAATTTTAATGAGATGAATAATGGGCCAATTTTTAATAAATTGTGAATACCAGACCCCCCCCCCCCCCAATCCAGACCCTCATATATGTTTTTTGTTAATGTTATTTCCCCGTTGTTTTATCAAAATATTATTTTGAATTGATTTTTTTCTGTGTAAAAAAATCTATATGTTTTTATAAGCATTTAAATAAATTTTAACTCTTATCAAATAAGCATGTTCAATGGGTTTTAATCAGTAGCCAAGGCGTGGTAGTGATAAACAGATATTACAGGTAATGCACTATATATTTTTTGCATCTTTTTAAAAAGCCAAACTTGTGTAATTTCATCAATATCGCCATCTAATTTTCGTGTATGCGCTTGTTTTCATTTGATCAGAGTGAATGATTCAAATAATTACGTTAAGTTTATCTTAAAGTGGTTAAAAGTTTTGAAGGAGCTTCAGACCATATGCAGGGAAGGTATATTCAATTTTTTCTTCATTTTCAGTTCCCGTGTCGGCCATTGTTGTTGTTAAATTCTTCCGGAATGAGGGTAGTTCAAAAATAAGTGGTCTCACCGATAGCATCGTAATTATTAGTGAAGCGATGAAATCCCAACACGCGGAGTTACATGGTCGGTGTTTCTTCTATAGGTCTTTTATGTTCAGGCAGTTGGAAACTGGTATTGAAAACTGTATTGCTTTTCGCCAAGGATTAAAACAGGCTTAGAGCTGGTTGCTTTGCTTAATTTGTCCTCCTGGATCCGATTGTATCAACACGTCATTAGCCTAACGACAAGTTAGCGGCTAATTCGCGGCTAATTTGTCTTCCTGGTGTCTTGTGATGGTTGAGCGGCTCTTCCTCGCGGTGTCACGGGGTTGTCTGCGGTTTGTGATTGTGGTAGTTCCTGATCATACTCACTTACTATTTTTAGTGAAGATCATGATGTATGATTTTTCAACGGTTGGAAGTCCAATGTGTTCAGGTTATATAATTAGCAGCTGATCCATAAGCTCTCATGCTTAACAAAGGTCGGTTGTTTCTTACGAATGCGTTCAAGGGAATCCAAGAGAAATGAGCATTTTCACTAACTGCTAACGGACGGATGGACGGACGGATTCACAGTGATTATAGTGCAGACCCAAGGGTCATCCTCCTCCGATAAGATAAGATATGATGAGATAAGAAAATTCATTTAAAGACGGCATGACAGTACATAACAGTAAACATAAGCTCTGATTAGCTTTTGACCGTCTATGGAAACATACATAGTTATAAAATGAGACATAAAATATATATTTATCATGTCTACATTTATCAAGAAAGCAGAAAAACAGCAGACCTCTGAGACCTCCGCCGAGTGGGGCTTAGCCTAATGTGATTGGGAGTAGGCCACATCCAAAAAAGCCCAGCCCCCACTGAGGAAAAACAACAACTTTTGATTGCACAAACTATTTGTCTGCTATTACATGTATGTATTAGCAGACATAGTTAAGACAGAAAAATACATGTAAATAAAATGGCTGAAAACATTACAAATAATAGATTACATTAGTTGATAATACAGGCAGAAATCATATAAAACAGCACTTGGGTTATATTAATAAGCATGCAAAAGCAGAAAGACATAAAAAAGCACAAATTAATAACATAAGACAAGCACAACTTGCTAACAGCAAAAATGAGAGCTTTAAGATAAATAGATTGATTTAAAACTCAAACACATCTTATCTGAAAAGGCAAATAAAAGCAAATAAGCTCTGAGTATCTTCTAATATAAACATCATACTAAAAGCAAAGCACAAGCATAGCAGCAGACAGATCCATAGAACAGCTACCTGCATAAATTGCATTTGCAGTCTTCCCCATTCCAGTTTGCAATAAATGATGTAAATTGCTGAAAACTATTTGCCTTTCTAAATTCATCTGAGCAGCTGTTCCATAGAACTGCTGCTGCATACCTAAAACTTTTCCTACCGAAATTACTTGTTCTACCTTGAGGTACCTGTAAAATATTATTATATCTAAACCTGTATGTTGAATTTTCTCGAAGATTAGCTAAATCAGATAAAACAGGAGGTGACATGTTATTAAAGGGGACGGCAACCCTGATGATTACTATGTTTTATATGAAAGATCCTAATAAACCATGAATTTTGATATCAGTTTCATCTAAACCAGTTGAAAAATATGGAACTTGTGGGCGTTTGAGTATTTGCAAATGGACTGTAATGGAAGCGGCCATATTGTAGGCTTAGTGACGTCACTCAGCCTAATTGAATATGCGTAATCAAAATAAAAGACAAACCAATGGATTATTAGCATTAATCTTTAATGGAACATTTTCCTTATGCATAAAGCTGCATACCTGCTGAAACACAGATGATGTGATAGCAGTGATAACATAAAAAAAGCAGTTGAAAAATTCTGAAAACTAATTAAATATTCAAAATGGCGGCGAAATATTGCCATATTGAATTCTTAAAAGCCCATAACCTGCCCATTTTTCAACCGATTTGGACGATACTCGTATCAAAATGCATGGTACATAGAGCTCTTTCTGACGAAACGTACTTATCATTAGCGTTGCTGTCCCCTTTAAGAATTTTAAAAGTTTGAATTGCCCTGGTTTTAAGTCTCCTTATGTGTAAAGGAGGGATATTTGCTTTTGAAAGTCCACATAGGTTGAGTTAAAGTCATCACAAACAAATCTTAAAGCACGTTCTTGATTTTTTTCGAGTTTCCTTGAGTTCTTTTCATTGCAAAAATGCCATGCTAGTGGACAGTAGTTGAAATTACACGTAGATAGAATAATAGTATAAAATATAGTGAGTCTATTTAGCTTAGATAAAAAGGACTGAGCCTCTTCAAGACATTTAACTGCTGACCTGCCTTTCTGCATAAAGAACTAATGTGCTGATCAAAATTTAGTTGATAATCTATATCCACTCCAAGGAGTTTCACGACTTCTTCACATTTAATTTCAAAATCAGAGATTTTTAAAACTAAATTTTTACCAAAAGTCCTCTTCCCCACTGCAATGGCCTGGAATTTATCAGGGTTTGCCTGCATAGAGTTATCCTGAAACCAGTCTAATAAAATTTGACTTTCCGACTGAAGCACTTGTATAAGTTCATCAAAATCATGTGTACTGAAGGACATTGAATTGTCATCTGCATAGTTGTATAAGGTTCCATGTTTTAAAAAGTAAAATATATCATTTATAAAAAATATTAAAAAAATATTAAATATTAAAAAAAATAGCACTGATACCAGCACTGATGTATTGCATCATCAGAGACTGCATTATAGCTTGACAAACACTGCAATGCAGGAAGAGCTAAGCACAAACCAGGTCCTTCCATTTCATTTCAGTATGACGGGTGCCCCCTGTCAAGCGTCAGAGATAATGACGACCCTGACATAAAACTTGCATTGATGGTGGTATCTGAAGCTTGTCTTTTTGACTGTGCCTACCGCAAAGTCATATCTCTCTCCTTTTGTTTAACATTAAAAACTCTCCGCATTTCACTAACACAAAAAATTGGCCTCGCGGTTATGAAACTTTTTTCATGCTCAACTCAACTGAGCATAAATGTATGTTGACATTTTAACATTTATTAGCATAATAAATACAAGGGGCATTTGAAAATACGAGGGGCACTTGGAAAGTTCTTAGCATGTTTTTTTTTTTTATCTCAGTGACTGATTTACAAACCCTATCATGTTTGGTATCATTTTAAAAAGCTATCTTTCCTCTATGTTATGGCACAATTTTCATGAGGATATTATAATGCAGACAAAAATGTTATTGTGAATACATGTACTGTTTGTATACTGGAAAACGCAAAATTCCAGTGGAAAATACAACATTTTACCTTTTGAAAAGTGTACAGAACATTAACAATAGTTCGTGAAATTAAATAATTTTGTACCATTTGGTAGGCGGCCACAATCTGGTACAGTTATTAAACAAGTGATGACCAAGTTAAATGCTTCTAATAACTAAACCGGAACAGCAATACCAAAACCCTCTAGAAAGCAAAGCAATGCGCTAATTTTTTTTGACTAAAAAACGCATGTCACAATGCACATATTTTGAAAATGTATAACCGACAAGAGTTTAAAAATGTGGTGCGTTGGTGTTTTTGTCAAGCACACTTTATGCTCTTTGTATTGAAACAAAAAGAAATTTTGTAAACCAGAACAAAGGGAAGGTAACTCTGATAAGCTTCCTATGGGGCAGAGAAGTTTAGCTATGAGTTGACGTTCTGGTTCATTTCAATTGAAAACGGTGGCAGACAAAAAAGTAAAAATACCTTGAGAGTAGAAATTAATCAATTTTGTGATGGTAAACGCGATACCATGAGAAATGCTTGTGCCATCGACAAAATGTAAGGGGTTAAGTTACCCCACCCACTTCTTGAAAAAGTAGGGGTGGTGTTATAAGGAATAATTTTCTTGGATACAGAACTAAACAAGTCACACTTTTTTGCGCACCGAATTGATTTTTATGCATTGTTCGCTACAAATCAAGCAAAACATATACTCAATAGGCATTTTCGTGCTCCTGTAGTCAGTAACACAATTTATAGTAAAAGTATAAAGACAAATCGAAAAAGTCCTGTTTTTGAAAGGTAACAATTTCTTTATTAGTCAGCATTTTCTGACTGGAAAGGTGTAAGTCGTGCAAGCAGTGATCGCAAAATATATTTTAATAAAAATTAAGTTGGTACCAAATCGTTTATTTATCAAACCATGCTCGTAAATAAGGTCCCCAATTTTTCTTCGTTGTTTTACAAATAGTTTGCTTAAAATTTCAGCCAGTGTATAAACCATACTCATTTTGAGCATGCGCTGCACGTGCACGCCAAGCCCTTTTTCGACAAAAAATAAACCATCAAGTAGCCGTTGAATTTTCAAAACTGTATTATTTGATAGCACTTCATCAACGCATTGTGGAGTTATGATGCCATGCTAAGTACTTTCCAAATGCCCCTCGCACAACATCAGTGAGTGCTTGAAAGCAAGAAAAGTTTTTATTTTTTTTTACAGCATTTCAGTCTTTATTTTGACAAAATGGTAAGTCAAATATACCCTTCAGAGCTTCTACTTAATAAAGCTAATACCTCTGATACCGAAGCCGCGTTTTTAGACTTGCATTTGTCAATTTCTAAAATATTGTTTCTACCAAAATTTATGATAAACGTGACGACTTTGATTTTGAAATTATCATTATATTTCCCATTTTTAGATGGTGATGTTCCTCGTTCTACATCCTATGGAGTCTATATCTCTCAACTCATTCGTTTTGCTAGAGCATCTAGCCATGTTGCTGACTTCAACACTCGCAATAAATTGTTAACTCAAAAACTTCTTAAACAAGGCTATCGGTATCATAAATTCACAAAACCTTTTCTAAATTTTATAGACGATACTATGATTTGATATTGGACTTAAATCTCTCTTGCGCCAAGGACTTTCGGAACCTGAATTCTATGCATCGTGGCTTGGTGTATAAATTGAAGTAGATTGTTGGCTCTAATAAGTTTTCAGCGCAGTTCATTAAAATAATTTCCCATTATAAAAAGATTGGTTATAACATTAATGTATTGCAACAGACTGCATGCTTGGTAGTCAACCCAATCAGGGTTGGCAACTTTTCTTTCCTCTTTAATTGCACGATGGTGGGCCGGACTTCAGACTCTATGACGGTTCTGACTTTAAGACTTGTCTATTGATGAGATGGTAGGGGCCTGATGCTTTGGCTGTTGTCAGGCCCACCAGGGTTTACCTGTTGGAGTCTTTTGCTCCAGTATTCAGGTTTTTTTTTACTGTTGAGCACTTATCTTCTGGGCTCTCGTTTGTGATGTCTAACTGTGAAGTTGTCACTTTCTTATTGGTATCCTGGGTCAGGTGTGGTGCTTGATTGGATCGATTCCTGATCTGAGCCCTTTTTCTTACTTTTATGAGCAGTTGAATTTTCATGCGCAGCTGAGTTGAGCATAAAAAAGTTTTATAACCTCAGGGCCTGGACCCATATGAAGGTCCATTCTATTGAGTCTGGACTAGTGTCTTTATCGTACCATGGGAACCTACTTTGTAAAAACAACAATTAAGTGATGATACCAAAAGCAAAGAGGCATCGTCTTGGTTAACTGCAAATGATTGGAAGTCACACACCATAAGGTGATTATAGAGTTACTGATCTGTGCTAAGTCTTCTGGCAATTTGTATGTCTTGTTGCTTTGAATTATGATTGTAACATACGTTACAAATAATAAATGTATATCTGTATGGCAACCACACAAACCTGCAATACCAAGGATAATTATCAATGGTATAAATCACATGTAAGTGTAAAATAGATCATTTGCCGTTAATGATGCTGTGCCAAATGATTATGCATAATCATGAAAATATGTAAAACACATACTTAAATTAAACATGTTTATAGTATTCCAAGACACGATATTCCATAAAATTAGAATTAAAAAAGAGAAAAGGAAGATAATTTATGATAGTAACATGTACATGATTATCATAATATTAAAGTTTTATAAATTTTAGGTCAATAGTATACCCCAATGTGTAAATCATAAGCAGTCCATGCTACACATGATCACATATGCTACATTCATCATTCTGTATTTATGTGTGAACATTTTGTGATGTTTTGTTACCTGGTCATGTTAATAAGATAACCAGACATCCTGCTGTGTACAAGTATTTTACTTTCCCTTTGTATAAAACAGTTTTATCCTTTTTTTCAAAAACATTGTATATCCATATCACCTGGCTTCTATCAAAGCCATCTGGTCAGAATCCTTACTGTTCCATTCTGCTTGCCAGCACATGCTTATATCTGGAATTTTGCAGATTAACAGGATAAAAATTGGAGAGGAATGCAGTACACAAAATACTCAGCGTGACAAGGCTTCATGAGGGTAGGGTTGTTCCACACATCCTAAGACAAATCATTAAAACTAAAACACATCTTTGGTTCACAAACTAAGCGAAAAGCTGAGAACTTCTACTTCCATGTAAAGTTTTTAAATTGCTATCTTAGAGAGATTATCAGTTTTACTAAAACAAAATTTGACATTAGAGACTGGGGCCAGTCTAGCTTAAAGCTTTAAAAACTCACAAGATTACATTTTCTTTCATCAAATAAATGATGTAAGCAGCGTTACCATATTTAGCAGGTAAAGTTAATGATGTCATTAAGCCATAGGAAACAAAACAATATGTTCTATATGCTTCCATGGTGTGGATTAGATGTTGCTTATAGAATATGTATGTTCCGATTTTTAATATTACAATTGTCTATTAGAAAACTCTTTCAGTTGTAATAAAAAAAGTAAATTAGCTTTCCCCCCAAGTTGAATAGGGTAGTCTGTTTATATATGCCTCGTGCGCAGGGACCGCGGCACACCGACACAATAACCGAATAATGGGTAGTCTGTTCTTCTGTACAGTCTGATCAGTCTTCATTGGACATTCTATGGGTAGCCAAGGGTCCAATGTTTCTTCAGGCAGAAAACTAAGACTCTGATCAGACTCTACCGATGCGCAGACTCATTTGAATCTTAGCTTTATGCACATGCGAATTCGTTACTTATGCTGGGTACCAGCTTATTTCTGATTTTTAGCTAGAATCAGTTGCAGGATTCCATTCATTTAATTCACAGCCGAATTGAAAAAAATAGTGTTGAACCAGATCAGCTGGCTTTTTCAAGCCAGCTATTCTGGATACACTGTTTTTTAAATGAACTACCTACCACCAAGGCTCAGAAGAACAGAGGGTAATAATAATTAATATGTCTAATTCAACACTATCAACATTTTTACTACAAGAGGGCCCTGGGTCCTGGATGGCTCTCCTGAGAATCACTGCTTATAAAGGTATAGGAAAGCACAGCTCCCACTCAAGTCCAGCTATGAATTTTGATAGGTCAGCAGTTTCATTAAGACTTAACATGGAAAAGTTTCCATTTATTATGTTGACAAAATTAACAGGACCTAGAACCTCAACTTTTCTTTATATGAGTCAAGTAAAATGTGTGACCTCCATGGCATGGCCATTTTTGGCCACCAGCAAACTTTGGAGAGGTTCACTAGATGATGCTACGCAAACAATATCAAGGCTCTATGCCCGTTTGTTTCAGACAAGAACCTTATATAAGCCTATGCAAAAACATATGACCCCCAGGACGGGGCCATTTTCGGCCACAGGGGGATAATTTAATAAAACGCTAAAATCTTTTAATAAAAATTTACCCAGGATCAAGGGAGTTTGAGAGTTTTAGTCATTGACCAAACCCCTAACTGGGGTGCAAGTCAAAACATACGAACAAATAAACATTTGAGGAAAGTTGAAAATATGATTACGAGAATCAGCATAATCTCCTCAGTGGGTATTCATGTCTACTTGAAGCAAACACAGTGAGACCTCCAAGCAAACACCACTTTAGATGAGAATAGCCAGGCCTCCAGATAAGAGTGCGTATTGGAATATTATTTTCTTTATTTCTCATCCAAAACATATGGTGTGGGTACTCAATGAGACGGTCGAAGGGAGAAAACTATAATTACTTACATTTTCCACTAATCAAGAAAGATAACTCGGAAGTCAAAATCAACCGCAACTGCAAGCATTGGTCTCCCTTACCTTTTCCCTATATTGAAATAGGAAAAACAGGCCACGCCCCCTGGCAGCCATGTTTTTCAACCAATCAAAATAATCTGAACAAATTTGGTAGAAGGTCACCAAAGGACTATTTGTACCAAATTATCTTGAAATCGGACCACTACTTTTTGACAAGAAGATTTTTAAAAGGTGGCAAAGATCAGGAATCGATACAATCAAGTACCACACTACCCAGATTACCACATGGGAAAGTGACAAAAACACAATTAAACATCACAAAAATGAGAGCCAAGAGGTCAGCCCTTTCCCAGTAGGTGACCACAAGGCAGCAATTTTTCCAATTGGTTGCCATGACAACCAGGATTCTGCATGGAATAGAATTCTTTGAACAACTTTGAAAGGGGACAACCCAAGGATCATTCCTATGAGGTTTGGTGACAATCCACCTAGTGGTTTAGGAGGAGATGTTGTTTAAAGCAAATTGTTGACTGATGATGGACGATGGACATCATAGGATCACAATAGCTCACCATGAGCCTATGGCTCAGGTGAGCTACAAAAATATCTATTTTTATTGAATTTTTGCCACTTTAACTCAGTTAATAATTTGCCCCAGCAACCCTTACAATGCAATCTCATCAAAAGGCTGGGCATAAATCTTTTGTCACATAACATAGAATTCAATAACAAGTCTGAATAATATAAGACATTAAATTTTATTCTTGAAATACAGAAACATCTATCTATACAAAAACAATACAGAGTTAGAAAACCACCATAGTTGACCCAATATTGGCACTGTGTGCTTAACCTTTTTTCAAAATTCTCTTCCCAGTTAAAACATCCCATAAAGTACACAGTGTGACAGCATATTAGGTCTAACTGGCATATAGAAGAGTAAAATTGAAACAAACAACTATATAAATATATCACAGATAAAAGGCAGTGTGAAAATGTTAAATATAATGATTTGCATACCATATGATTTAGAAACATTCAAAATCTTTATCTATTTAAACCAATTTATCAACATGTAGTATCGGTTTATCTCTGCATGCTGGGTATTTTTTCACCTGCCGGCTTTTTTTTTCAAAATTAATCTTTTTAAAAAATTATTTCAAGAACACAATAGTATCAGAGTGTCAAATGGTTTACCAACTGAATGGTCTAAACTGTTTGCAAAGGTTATCAGCAGATGACAAAATTGGCCGCTAGTAGGCAAAGAGTTATGCATTATTAAAACATAGCATTCAAAAGTAGAAATTTAAAGTTCAAATAAAAATGTTGAGGGTAAAGTTACGATTACTTTTTATTCATCAGTCAAAACTTATGTTTTGAGAGCTCAAAAGAACCATCTAATTCAGACAGTTACTTTGAGTACACACAACACATGTTTTGGATGAAAAGAAGAAAAATAATTTTATGTCAGCAAGAAAAATAATTTGGATTTTTCTCTTCCTAATACCCCATTAAGATTAACAATAGATAACATGATAAAACAGTAATAATGGAATGATCTACTTGGCATAGTTGGTTAAGTTAGAGTCTGCTGTACTTTGGATTGTTTTTTCCATTCTTTGCTCCATCACATATAAAGCTGACTCAATATGGGGGATTTAAAAGGGGGGGGCAGGGGGTCTAGACACCCCTGGAAAATCACAAGTTGCTGTATGTTTCCTTAGAAACAATGGTAGGGACCCCCATCGAGAAGCAATTGGACCCCAATTGCTTCTTGAGGGAGGTCCGTACAGCCCTCTGTGAAATATGTTGATGATTAAAAAAAATTCAGGACCCCCTGACGGAATTTTCTGGATCCGCGCATGCTCAAAAATACTGACGACTCAAGAGTGGGAACTCTGGTGCCAAGTGACTTTGAGGTACACATGTAATGAAAGTGGATTGTACTTCTGAAGTTGGTAGTATCATGTTCACGCAAAAACCTCCAAAAACGCAAATACTGACATATTTGGAGGGGCTAGAGACGTAATGATCAGCATGGATAGCAGCCAGTACAGATGAAGGATAGAGATATCTAAATTTTGTTCTGAGATTTAATCTACATCCATTCTTTCTATATGTGAACAACAATGACTCTGGCAAGACTGCACATATGTGCAGGCTTGCCTGAGTCTTTGTTGCTCAACAACACAATAAGGACAAAATCTCATGTGCTGGCTCATATACATGTTTTTCCATCACAGTAATGATGGCAAGGGTCTAACAAGGTAAGATAAGACAATGGTTGGAGAGAGGGGGCTTCCATTTAGGGTCTTTGTGTTCTATGAGAAACTTTGAAAAGGTCACTCCATCCATCTCCTTTCCTGTTCCTGCTTTCTTCTCTAAATACATGCCTGAAACATAGAACAAAGAAACATAGTAAAACCTGTGTCAAACAGCCACTGAAAATAGGTTTTCGAGACCAATTATTGCTTAATGCAGGTCAAAAGTATTGTAGATACTTTCGATCTTCATTAAGCTACCATTTGTCATTAAGATCTTTGTTTTGTCTATTTTTGAGTGACCCTTTTACACAGGTTTTACTGTATCAACAATTGCCTTAACACTTAGCATGCTGTGTAATTTTTCAAACTTTGGTTGTCATCAAAATTATAACTTTTTCAAAAAATTCTTACAGGAACATGATTAGAATGTCAAATGATTTTGAGCCAGATCATGATGGAAGTTCTGTCTGTCCTGATCTGGGTCCAAACTGTTTGCAAAGATTATCAGCAGACGACAAAAGTCATTGCTAGCATGCAAAGAGTTAATGTTCTTGTCAAAATTTACGTGTAAGTGAAGCCAGCTGATCAGGATTCACACTTTTTTCTGTACAACATGCGAGTACACAATAATTAATTGCGCCATGTCATTGGATTGCTTGAAAAACAGACAATAATAGCATATCTATTTATTCAGCATGTTAATTTAAAGGAAAAACCAATTTGAAAAACTTTAAATGCAATAACTGCCATAATTTCTATGTTGGAACAACTTTGTAAGAACAGAATTATATCAACTTGCTTTATTATTGTCCTTAGGACCGGTACATAGAAATTTCAAACTTGTCCTGAATGAAATTTGTCCACGTCTGACAAGTCAAGCATAATATAGCATTTCCATATCCCTGATAAGACAGCTATCCTGCAAGTTTATTGGATACCATTTGGGAAGAAGTTAAGCTTATATGAAAATATTTAGCAATAGTATGATAATTGATAAGGCCTAAATGAACTATATGTGTGGTTCCTGTTGCATACCAACAAAATTTAGGGTAGGTAGGTAGGGAAATTATTAAATTTTGTTATAACATTTAACACAGAAAATAGTGACAAAATCTGAAAAAGTGCCCATTTTAGGTATTTTTTCTCCAAAGACCATTTTAATGTTTAGGGTAGGGTTAAAAAAATTAGGGTAGGTAGGCAACAGGAACCACACATATATTTCTTTTAAGTCTAAGGGTATATTTTATGAGAAAGTTGCAAATCTGATAAATGTATGACTGAACTAGCACAAGTTTGTTTATCCAATTTACAAACAGTGTAGAGTTGAAACAGTATGGACCGTGATCAGCTGGTTTCTCAGAAGCCAGCTGATCAGGATCTACAGTCTTCTTAAAAACAGGATAAATTTGGGTTTCGCATGGTAAGGATAAACTAAAAGATAGGATTAAATTCTATATTTTCACAATTTTTTTTCTAGAAAATTTGCTTTGGCTTTTTTCAATAATCAAATTCAAACACGAAATGATATTTCATTCAAAGTGTCTCAACATACAATTTGACAATACCAGTTTTCTGGGAATTATATGGAGATGTTGTTAGATACATGTACCCATTGCACTACTGATCCAAGAAACAGCCCTTTTCAGAACAGCCTAGATTCTGATCAGAAAACAGCTGATCTGGATCTACACTGTTTTTTAAGTAGCCTGTGATTGCATCGAAATATACAGAATCACATCATACATGGAAGACAGACTGAAAAATAAACCTGGCCCCGGCATACCAATTAAATCAGCAGAACAAAGGTCAATTAACTCTTCAATTGCATGCTGGGTAATTTGTCATATATGCGTTTGTTGTCATCTGCTGAGTTTTTTCAAGATTAACTTTTTTCAGAATATTCTCAGAGTGTCAAATACTTTTGGATCGAGATCACGACCGACATTCCTTTGAACTGTTTGCAAAGGATATCAGCAAATGACAAAAGTTGGTGCAAGCAAGGAAAGAGTCTTGTTTCTAAGCTACCAAAAAATCTGGATATTTATTTTAACTTTAATATTTACACATTTTATATTATCTAACATGACTAATTTATTGAATAATAAACATCAAATACGTACACAACAAGGGGTAAAAAAAACTCATTTGAATACCATAATTTAAAACACCTGCACACTTGTGAAAATTCTGATGTTTTCATTCAATACACTCGATGAAATATATTTGGTATTCACCTCAAAAAAGTAAATATCTCTAGATATCTTTAAACTGAAGTATATCATGTTTTAAAGTGTAAACAACCCTTAAAGCAGTCAATGTGCCCTTATTTGAGCATGTGTGCTTATCACTCACAGGTCAAATAAGATTTTAGGCACAAAAATATATATACACGTATATATTTTATGTTGAAAAGAGGATATCTGATCTACATCTGTGATATAATAGCAATGAATACAACTTAACTCTAGCCGCAACTTTTGTCATCTGTTTATGACCCTTGCAGACAGTTTGGACTCAAAATGTCAGGTCTGATCTGGATCCAAACTGTTCTACACTGATGGTATCCCTGGAGCATGTAAGGAGTTAACTGACAACAACATAAAGAAACTGATTACCAAGGTCACTTCTTGGAGGTAGTGATATACTTTTATTCCAGTTTGGCTCTTCCAAGTTCAGTAAATCTCTCACACTCTTGGCAATGATCTGTGAGAAAAGAAAATTGAACAAGTAGATACCATGCATGGATCCAGAAATTTTGTCAGAGTGTCCTTACAACGTTTGCTTTTTTCTTTTTTAAGTCAACATATTTCACAAAGAGGCGTACAGACCTTCTTTGAGAAGTGATTGGACCCAATGGGTAATTTCTACATATGAAAAGCTTTGTAATAACAGAATCATAATTCCTTTTAACTTGTCCCAAGACAAGTAAATAGATTTTTCAAACTTGTCCTGTATGAAATGGGACCAAGTCAGACAAGTTGGTCAACATGGTATTTCCACATCCTTGCAATAGTAGTCTACGTACATGTATAACCTTCGATGAGCTTACCACAACTGAAAAATGATCTTTCTTATCCTTTCATGGAAACAATTGTTGTAGGGCTCATTGTAAGTGTCTCTGATTTAGATGTTTCAAAATTATCCTACAATACATAGGCTTAGACAAACAAAATTTTTGAGCATAAAATTGTAAATATGTTCTTACTCATCAGTTTTAACATATGTTTTGGGCGCTCAAAACAACTGTCTCATTGAGACGGTTCTTTTGGGTACCCACAACAATTTTTTTTTTATGTTTTAGCTGAGAAATAAAAAAAAATTTGGTACACACTCTTAACTGAAGTCCAGCAATATATGTTTCAATTGAGAAGATATCATGGATTATC
Source organism: Loripinus fragilis (assembly GCA_964019695.1). Classification (NCBI taxonomy): domain Eukaryota; kingdom Metazoa; phylum Mollusca; class Bivalvia; order Lucinida; family Lucinidae; genus Loripinus; species Loripinus fragilis. The sequence goes on from OZ026518.1 coordinate 107,235,440, forward strand.
CATGAATTGCAAAAAACAAATCACCTTTATCACATTGACTACATGATATATAAAACTTCATAACTAATGCTCATACAATACATGTATTGAAACTTTTCTCGAATTACCCTCTACAAAATCTTAAATTTACACATGTATCTGGTTTTCAATAAATTTACAAAATACTAATCATATTAGCAGACTGTAAAGGCCACGATCTGACTGCTCCCCAAGGAACAGTCTGAAATGAGTGCACTGTTTTTTATTTAAAGCTCAAGATTAAGCCCACTTAACAAGTGTTCAAAACTTTTGAAAGAAATTCAAATATTATAAATGAAATCAAAGTAAATTGATATGGTCGGACAAGAGAAACTTAAAATAATGGCCATGCACCTGTTACCTACCTTTATATGTTCAAAGTCTGTCACTCCTATATTTGGAAAATGTGAGGCATCAATACAAATTAGTTTTCGTCCACTTATCATGTTATCTGTGATACATTCCTGAAAAAAATGTTAAAAGCTTTTATTTTTTTTAAAAGATATTATATCAATCTTTAAATTTCTAATCACAGTTACTTGGGGTCAGTAAAGAAAAGAAGCCCAACCCCTCCCCACCTCTTCAACCCCCTGAAACTTACATTCTTACACTGTTTTTTATCTAAAATATGTTATTTGTATGCTTGAATAGCTACAGATGTAAAAAAAGACAACTGATTGCTCACCTGTGGTATCAAGTGTGGATCCAGAGGGGGGACAGGGGGTCCAGAACCCCCCCCCCCCCTGGAAAATCACAAGTTATATGGGTTTCTATAGGGAATAAGCAATTGGACCCCCCCCCCACCTGGAAAAAATTGGACACCCACAGAAAAATGTTGGACCCTCTCTGGAACCTTGAAAAATGATAGACTTGCTTTGAAATTGACCTTTTGACTTCTGTAAAATAAGCTGAGGACTAAAAAAACCTTGTCAGAGCTTTTTTGTCCGACTGACCTGGACCCCCCCCCCCCCCAGCCCCGCCCGGACGAAAATTCCTGGATCCGTGCATAGATATTTTATCATCGTGAGCAATAAGCTTTTTTTCAGGTGTTTTCCATATGTTCAGGCCAATTTTCTAACTTTTGTTCATTATTCACTCACACAAAATAGCAGATTTTAGATAAAAATTGTAAGATTGTAAGCGTTTCAGGGGGGGGGGGCTTCTTTTTCTATACTGGCCCCAAGTGTCTGTCTGTGTTTCTAATTGGCAATTATCTTCCAACTTCAATCGCGCGTCTCTCATTTGAACTCCGATTTGTGAAACATTACCCTGTAGTATGGGAATCCCAGTTCCTCTATCCAGTCGGCAACCTGTTCCACGGTCCAATATAAACACGGCGGCACTCTTTCATCTTTCAGATCATCCACAGCACTCGCCATCTGCGCCATTTTATAAACGTCTCCAAGGATATCGATTATTTCCCCTTACGCGCACCTGCTAATGCAGTCGCCTCCCTTGAATTTTATACGGATTCGATTAGCGTGACTTATTTTTAGTTCGGAACAACAGGTCGCGCGTTATCAAACATCATTGTCTTGGCAAGGCCGTCGTCGCCGGTCCGGCAGGTCTGGCGAGCGCTGGACCACTTTTTTGGCCGAGCATGCTATCGCCGTGTCCCTTTTTTCTCGTTTCTGCTCATTTTACATTTTACCACGGATGTATACTACCTGGATAGGAAACTGCTATAGGTTTGCTAGTAATTGTTTCCCGATGATTGCCGCGTCGAAATACAGGTAAATCCGATAATTTGACTGACCACTTTACAAATATCGAGATCCATACGTGTTGGGATACTTTTTCCTAATGTTCCAGCAACTTAGGGGAAACGGTACTACAGTGAATTTAATGCCAATAAACTGAGAGTTCTTCCAGCTACAATTTGATACTAAACAAGCTAGTGTTCTTGAGAAAAAATACCCAAGAAAAAAATAACACGCATCAGGCTTTTCTACACTACGCGGCATGGAAAACAAAGTAAGGAAGAAGGCAAAAACTATTTTCATATAAGTCTAGCGTCCTTTTTGTGAGACATAGGCAAACCGTGCAGAACCAGATCAGACACAGCAGAACACGGCGTCTGATCAGGGTATCCACTGTTTGCTTTCAGAATGTTCTATGAAAATTCGAAATAAAAATGAAAAATGCTACCTAACACCCCTTAAAACGAAAATGGACTGGTCCAATTGACTGGAGTGGGAAATTCTATTGTGCGTAAATGGGTTTAAAAGTGTGATTTAAATAGAAATTTGGTATCTTTTGTTAAATTCTTGTGACATAAATCTGTTAATTGGCTATTAATTTATTGTCTCAATTAAAAATTAGACGGTTTGGTTGAAGAGATATTTTAACGCAGTTGCGGAAATAATTACTGCTCATAGACACCCTAGCAACTCCCTAGTTAATTGTTAAACAAACGCTTAAGGGAATTAAATGAAGTGTATCTATGGTTGACAAAGCATCGTTTATTAGATGTTTTCACGCTCTTAAACTCTGCAATGTGTTTAAATTCTAGAGGCAATGTTTAGGTTTCTGACATTCCGCCATTTTGTTATGTGAAAATACGAAAAAAAAGACGAATTTGCCAGCATCTTAACTGCATGGTTTTATTTTGTTTTTGCCAAAAAATTCGATATTCCAGTTAGGAAATATGTACACTTCATGTATAAAGTGTCCAGTATATCCGAATTTTTCACATTAATTAGCTTTAGAACCGACAATTTCGGTGGTAAAATCGGATGTTTATCATTTTACCTCTTTTTCATATCATCTCTGCAATCTAAGTTCGCAATATATCAATATTCTACAAAGAACCAATTAAGGACAGCTATATTAACGTTCAGGAATTTAAAGAATTACACTCATTGAACTCTTTACATTGTCACAATTAAAGTGACAAATGCCTCTGTAAAATTCTGATTTCCACCATTTTCAAGATGGCGGATTGTACCCGATTTACGCGTAGGCAATAATATTGGTGAAAAATGATATGTGCCTAATCCAGGTATTATACATCCGTGATTTTACCACAATTTATTGATGCAATTATCATAACGCTCGTTGCGCGTGTCATCAATAGACGGTGTGAAAACATTGGAAAAGTATAATGGCAACTGCTTGATTAATTTCATAATCGGATGGTCTTAATGGACGTTATCATACTAATGGACCTTGGCAATAGAAATCCTGACGTAGCTGCATGCGAACATCAAAGGCGCAGACCAGCCTACACATCTGCGCAGTCTGATCAGCGCCTTTGTTGTTTGCTCCCAGGAAAATATAATTGATAAACTTGCTACATGCACAATTTCAGCATTCTAGCTAATCTCTGTAACTGAGTACATATAGGTTGGCTTGAGTCTTGCATGGTCAGAAACCCTGAAATAAGGTTACAATTAACATGTCGAGCGACAAAGTATGTTTAAAACGTTTTAACTTTACATATATAAGCATCGTGAGCCTGTGTTGTTACAATGCATTCCTTTACGGATATACAAGTCCGGCCCAAGAATTTTCATTTCCCACAACGTTCCCACAATTTTCAGTCCTCCCAACGCTTATTCGACTTTAAAGGCCAACATTGATGCTCACCATGACAGCTTTTAGCACCTATCAGTTATAATTGTTATACCAATTAATACCTTCATATTGATACCATCTGATGATGATAAAATAAGACCAACATGTACACAGAGCTGTGTTTGGAATGACCAAATAAAAAGACTGATAAGCTAACCAGAGAAATTCATATGAAGCATTTGTTGGTGGATTCTATGCTTTGCTTTCCATTTGATAGACCAGTGACTGACAACTGCCCTATTTTAGTTTTGAAAAAAATGTACAAGATTGAAAAAAATATTACCAGCGGCTTCGAGCTGCACACACGTGATTTCAACAGAGATGCAAATGATTTAAAAGCATATTAATTTTTAATGAGTACCAAAAAAAAATGATACATTCGGTCAGCCTGAACACCCATCGTGTGCAATCAGAGTGTTTGCTGCCTTAATCAACGAACCATGGGTTTTTGAAACGTTTAAGATACCGTTGAGTAGACAGCAAACAATGACCAGACTGGTTGATACAGAGGCTGTGATTAACAGAGTGAAACCTGACCAGACTGTTGGACTGATTCCTAGATCAATTTTAGTCTCACTATATGCTCAAACATATTTGTTTGATTATAGCTTAGTTAACCATTAGTGCTGAAAAAAGTATTAAGTCAAGACGCTTGTTTTATCTTTCAAATTTTGACAATAAATTTCAGAAACAACAGCCATCACATGAGAAAAAGTTGTTTGTAATATGCTAATAACGAGGATGCACATCAGTCTATGCATTCACACCGTTGGTTCTGTGCAAGCAACTAATTAGAATATGGCCGAGACACTCCAAAGACAAGTGTTCTCGCAAAGTTTAAATAGCCTGGGTTCCAGTCTGATCATTTAGCTTCTTTTTATTGTTCCGTTTCTTGGTCAAAATTACCGATACCTTTGATGACTGGACCCAGGCTAAGTTTAAAGTGCTCAGTTCAGTGGACAGGCAAGATACACAAATTTACCCATTTTCCCACCAGTCAGACACTTTTGCTTCGTTCTTTTTGTCTGATTATGTTTTAAGGTATCAAATATTGCAAAATACCCAGATAAGAATGCTGCCTTAGGATCAGTCTGATCTGGGTTCAAAGTGATTGCTTCCTTGATCATGATAATAGTCTAGCCTGAATTCACTTGGATATTTGCAGCATACGTTAAAAGCAGACAACATTTAGGACAAAACAATTTGGCTAAAAAGGGGTTGACTCATTGCATGCTAGGTAATTTATCATACTTTCATTTTCGTCTGCTGACTTCTTCAAAAATAACTTTAAAAAGGAAGTAAAAACTCCAGGAACGCTACCAAAGTGTCTCTTTGTTGTTTGTTTTGTTGCTTTATGTCCCAAGTCAACAGCTATGGTCATGGCGGGACGGTCAGTTCACCTAACCACACTTATTCTTGTGCAAGCTTGAACAAGCAGGTGACCAGTACTTCTTGCACATACTTTCACTTGTAACTGACAACAACCCTTCTTGAATGATTCAGTGGAAGGGAGGAGAATGACCATAGAAACTATTTCATGATCAATCTCCACAAAAGTATGGGACCGGGCCGGGATCGAACTCGCGGCCCCTGGAACTGCTGTCAGACACGCATCTGTAGTCAGGCACGCTACGTTATCGATTGCGCTTCGTGGCCCGGTCTACCTTAGTCTTAACTTTTTTGGAATCAGATCAGCTCCGACCCAATGTCGGGCTTGATACTGGTCCAAACCGTTTTGCAAATGCTATCAGCACATGCAAAACATCCCGTTGGTAAGGAAAAAGTTTAATAGCATATGTATTGTCTGTATTCATATGAACACTTTGTGATTGTTTGGATTATAACACATGCGTAGAATGCATGCACACCAATCTAGTGGGGCTAGAGGCCGCCTATATTTTGTCCTCATTGGGCAGCAAAGACATTGGCGAAACTACATAGACAGAGACTTGTCTTAGCCTTTGCTGTTCGCATATATGTTTGATAATATATAAATATCTGGCTCAAATGTGAGGCCACAAAAACATAGTTAGCTTGTGGTTCAAATAATCAAATGACAACGCAAAAATGTTCCATAACTGGAGTTTATTATGAAAAGTAACATCGAGTTCAACTCTCTGGATTCTGAGTAAAAGAGATGATACATTAGTTGAAATTTCAAGTTCAGGTTTTGTCATGTGTAAGATCAATTGTTGTCTCATAGTTTCTAATCTCGTGATGTTGGTGTGGTGAACTCACTGTATTATACGAGGGTCATCCAATAAAGAATGGCTCTTTTTCTATAGCGCAATGAATTTACATGCTAGACTTAAATCTCGTTCAAAGCAGTGACCAATATTAAAGTGACTGGACACTCCATTTTTCAGCCACATAGGTATGTCGGGACATGTGTCACTTGACTCACACCTGGTGCACCTTTCATCTTATACACTCAAACGGCGACACAGCTTGAGAAACCGCTGCATTTATAGGTACATTGAAGGGCATATTTAGTCGTAAATATCGTTCATTGCTATATATTGTAAAAAGCAATCGAAAAAAGATATATGAAATATCTATAAATGCTATGTTTCTGCAATTTTAAAACTAATCCTATAGAGTTATGACCGTGCAAATATTGGTTGATTTTATGAGTGTTGCGGAATTCGTCAAAAGTAGCTTCGACAATACCTTTTTCACTGTAACGAATAAAGCTTCAAACATGGCTATGCCTGTGTCTCTACTCGGACCCAGTATAAACCGACTGGTAACTGACGGAAATACAAAGTTATGTTGTCGAGGCTTTATTTTAGCACCCTTTTAAAGTACTACAGCCAATAAAATTGATTCTGAACATACATGTGATTATAAGAGGTTACTCCCGGTATGTGAAGCTGAAATATTACGAGTAGAAGTAAAAAGAATTGAAGTTTTATAAATTTTTTATGTTGATTTCAATCGATTTCGGCTAAAAGTGCTGAAAATAGCTAAAAGGGTACCTAGGTTTCTTGCTGATGTTCATAAAGACGGATAAACTTTCAATGGTCGGGTCTGAAAGCCCCTGCCGAGCCGAGCTGCCGACCCGCCGACCCACATAGTTTATTTTTCAATATCATCATCTGTGGAGATTTTTCAAAAATAAATATTATCTAAAATCATCACATAGACTAAAAGCAATAAGTGGAACATTAATAATAATTTAGTCTATGTGATGATATTAAATGAAAATTATTTATATAAAATCTTCACCGAGGATGAATTTGAAAAGATAAACTATGTAGGTCGGCACTCGGCAGCTCGGCTCGGCAGGGGCTTTCAGACCTGACCACTTTCAATAAATATAACAATACAGTCTTAAAGATAGTATAATGAACCATTGCTTTTTGAAGAAAATTCAAAGGTATGCAGAGAAATAACGGAGATATGATTATTTAATCTTCAACATACGTCATTTTTGAAAGCTCAGCCATCGTTGAGCCACGGCAACGTATTTCCAAAATATACATTTACCTGTATGTAAGTGACCAGTCCATGTTTATTGGGTCCGAGGTCTCTATCATACTATTTCGATACCGAGGTTTAAAACTAGGTTCGAGTCGTCATCTACATCCAAACTTTGTGTAGGCGAGCAGCAAAGAATCTGATATATGTGTGCTGTAGGGGTGGGGAGGAGGTGGTAGGCGTGCTAGTATGTATCTGGGGAGGTTTGTGGAGGTTTTTGGGTGTTTCCATGGTCAGCTCACAAGCCACGTCTGTATTATTCCTTCTTTTTTTCTTTAGAGATCAAATATCTATTCAGATTTCTAAGTTGTTGACTTTGTTAGTCTGCATTTGGCCTCGGGTCCGAGATTTTGCGCTGATGATGTTCCGATTTCTACATTAATGTTAAGGCCTCCACAAACCAATCAATCAAGCACGTCTAAAAGTTGCATCCGGTTAAGCAACACGACAAATCGTGGTTCCGAATTTTCGATTATAGTCATGGATGACGAGGCCGAAACATATAAACTATGGCGTATTCGCAAAACCATCATGCAGGTGATTATCTTAAGCTGAACAAAACATTTTTATGTTGACAAATTATGTTTTATATTCGCCGTACCGCGAAATACGTCTAGCCGTATGACTGTCGTGTTTGTTGTTTTCTTTAAAATATTTATAAGTTTCTATAAATATCCCTTCAAAGTAATAAGTCTTTTTGTTTCTGTAGTTGCATTATGTGCGATAATAGAGATTTTTTTGGCCTTAATAGGTTTTAGCTTAAAAAATAAGCTACATTCCTAATTTTCGGGACCGCCGTGATGTCAAAGCCTTAGGGACACAGGTAAACAAATGTACCGCGGTGAATTGGGCGGTGAATTTTTACAGTACGGAAAACAACCATAGAGGCCTGATCAGGATCCAACTTATTTGTCACTTCAGAACCTTCGGGTTTGGACAACTTTAGGTCAAACCATTATATTTTACCTTTTGCATTAAAACTTTAAAACACGTCATCTGCTGATAACCTTTGTAAACAGTTTATATTCTGTCCAGGCCTTATCGGTGTCCAGACTGTTGCCAAAAAATTGACACTTTATAGGTTATGACAAGCTGAAACTGAACCGATATATTTTAACAATGGTTAAACTTTTACATGACATTGTCAGCTGCTGATAACCCTTTGCAAACAGTTTGGATCCAGATCAGGCCCAACATTCTGTCCAGGCCTTATCGGGGTCCAGACTGTTTGACACTTTAAAGGTTATGACAAGTTGAAGTTGAACCGATATATTTCAACTTTGCATTAAACCTTTACATCAAATCCATCCATCCATCCATCCATCCATCCATGCATCCATCCATCCATCTATACATCCATCCATCTGCGACACCCACATATATGAGGGAGTGTTTTTAGTTATTATTATTATTATTATTAAGATTATTTTCTTTGCGTGATTAACATATCAGTACTGAAATGTTCGTTTGTTATCTTGTTGCTTAACTGTTGCCAGCAAATTCCCGTAACGTGACTGCAAAGACAGATATTTCTAAGTCATCATATCATAATCGGATTTTTGATTAACGTGCAGGTGCAGGGGCATCATCCACATCAGTGGGCCCCTTTCCAGGTAACTGGCTAGCTGCACGCATAGCAGATCTCACACCTGATCTCCAGGTGCTCCTTTCTTGAGGGTCAACTGTGGTGAGCTTCCACTCACGGCAGTCTTTCTCTGTCAGTTTCTTCCATGTTTGCTTGGGCCTCGCTGCCCCCCGCTTGCCGTCAATCTGCATATCATATGCTGTTCTGATTGCACCACTCGAACGCGCCACATGCCCAAACCAGCGAAGCCTTCTCTCTCTCAAAATGAGGTCGAGGTCCTCAAGCTGAAGCTTTGCCAGTAGCTCGCTTGACCTTACCCTGGCCACCTCCTCTGGCTTGATACTGCAGATCTGTCTGATCATGGCCCTATCATTGCGTTGCAAGCGCTGCAGGTTCATCTTGGTAAGTGGCCAAGTTTCACTGGCATGGAGCATGGCACTCCGCACGCAAGAGCTGTACACATGGCCACGGGTCTTGTAAGAGAGGTGGCTGGATGTTAGAACTGGTAGTAGCTCCCTGAACTTCTTCCAGGTGGTTTTTTCACACGAGTAGTAACCGCCATTTCACAGCCTCCACCAGCAGAAAGCATGTCACCTAGGTAGCAGAAGGAAGCTACCACCTCAAGCTTATCAGGTCCGACCTGGACTTCACTCTGTGGTCTGCCGTCAATAGGGCGAGCATTTCCCATGCACCGTGCACACCTATAATCAGGATTTGGTGTCAGTCTTTGTAGCCCACTGCATTTCTTATGCACCCAAAGTTTGCAGCCATTGCAGTAGATGCTGTTGTTGCCTACTCCTGTACGGCAGACAGCGCATGGGTATTCGCCTGAACTCTGCAAGAGGTCCAGGCCTGTACCACAGATCATGACTTTTGTCTTTCCTGCATTCACCCTCAATCCCTTCTTCTCCATGGCTTCTTTCCATATCAAGAGCCTCCTGACACATTCCTCTAGGGAGTCAGCAATGATGCCAAGATCATCTGCATATAGGTCCTCCCAGGGAACACCAGCCCGAAACTCACGTGACAAGGCCTCCAGCACAATGATGAAGAGCAAGGGACTGAGTACGGATCCCTGATGGACCCCAACCTTCACCTCAAACTCTTTGCTGAAACCCTTGCCAACACGAACCCGGCTTCGTGCATTAGCGTACATTCCCTGGACTAACCGCACAATCCATTCCTCAACGCCTAGCTTTCTCAGGGCCCACCAGATAACCTTCCGAGGGACACGGTCAAATGCTTTCTCTAGGTCCACGAAGGCCATATATAGCCTCTTGTTCACTGCTAGGTATTTCTCCTGCAGCTGCCGGACCACAAAGATTGCATCTGTAGTGCCTCTTCCTGGGACAAAGCCAAACTGGGAGTCGTCAATAGACACCACTTGTCTTATGAGACCATCGACAATCCTCTCTAGGATCTTCATGGCCTGCTCAGTCAGCTTGAGGCCTCGATAGTTGCCTCTATCCAAAGCATCACTCTTGCCCTTGTAAAGGCAGACAATGAAACTCACTTCCCAGTCAGTTGGGACCTTGCTGTCACGGATAATCGCAGTAGCAAGATCTCGGATCATGGTGGCCCCTGTATCACCTGCTGCCTTGATCATCTCCACCACTATGCCTGATGGACCTGCAGCTTTGCCCGACTTCATGTTTGAGATGGCCTTCTTCACCATGTCAATAGTGATTGGGATAGGCGGGCCTTCTAACGGAGGTTCATTGGACAGGTGATCAGGGTCCTAATCAAATTCAACGTTGAGAAGCCTTTCATAATGTTCAGCCCATGCATTCTGCTTTGCCTCCTCGCTCATTGACATTTCCCCAGTGTCATTCTTCACTGGCTTGTCGCCTACAGCATCAACATTCTCTTTCCTCATCTGGTTGGCGAGGCGGAAGATATCAGACGACTTGTGGTCAATGCCCTCATAGACCACCTTTTCTGCTTCGTGGCTTGCATGGTGCACCACACGTCTGGAGATGCGCTTGGCAGTGTTATATGATGCTCGTAAGCATTTGCCAGCCTTCCATGCTTTGAAAGCTTGGCGCTTGGCTGTGATGGCATCATCTACTTCCTTATTCCACCACCAAGTTTCATGTCGCCATCGGTGGGGCTTTGTTGTGCCGCACACCTCCTCTGTTGTCTTCAGCAAATCTGTCTTGAGTTTCGCCCAGATTTCCTCAGTAGTAGTAGCCGCTTCAGTTTCCACAGCGGGCACATGTGCCTTGAAGACTTCCTGGAATCGGCTACATGTTTGAGGATCTCTGAGCTTCCACACTTTTGGACGTGGGGTGAATTTGCGCTTGATTTGGGGCGGCATATCAATCATCATGTCGCACACAAGGAGCTGATGCTGCAGAGCAACCTCCTCTCCAGGAATCACCTTCACATCCATAACAAGTTTGCGCAGGCTCTTTCGAAATAACATGAAGTCTATCTGGGTTGCTGTATTACCGGACCTGTATGTGATGAGGTGACTGTCACGTTTCTTGAAACATGTGTTACCGAGGAACAGGTCATATGCTAGTGCATATTCCAGGATCCTCTCACCCTCACTATCAGGGTCTGGCTTGCCATACCCATAGCCTCCATGAACTTCTTTGTAACCGGAGCCTGTACTGCCTACATGGCCATTCCAATCACCACATGGGATGAGGAATTCCGATGCCGCGATCATTGCAGTCACGGCCCTAAGTTGGTCGTAGAATAGATCCTTTACAGAATCACTGAGACCACACTGTGGGGCATAGACAGACAGAAGACAAAGCACTCGCTGACCGACTATGATAAGTGTTCGTCATTATTATTTGGGAAGCTAAAACTCTGTAATTTCTTGTCTTTCATCATGTTAGGATTGTTGCAACCTACTGCAAACTACAATTTGGCCATTATTGAAGGTTATCTTGTGGGAAACGCAAAAATCAAAATATCTATAAAATGTGTTTTTCATATTCGGTGGCCCTTGACGATCATTGCTAACCGGAAGTGCTGTCCCGAGAATAGCCTACTTTAGCGTGTTTTTTCATTTTTTAGCCAATAGTATTAGCCAATAGCACGTAGCGTAGTACCAAAAAAAAAGATATGGTATTTTTCGCTTTCAATTTGTTAACATATGAGAACATGATAAGCAAAAATTTCTTTCATCCTCTTTTCATGAAAAAAATCACACTTTTGGCATAACTCTGGCGCTGTGGCGACTATCATTCAACCCACAAATATTTTGTTCAGCAGATACACAGCTGGATTTATAAGTGGTAATAATTCGCGATGAATATTTTCAGAAGTAAAAAAATGAACAAAATATTACCTATATATACAGCTAGGTACACTATTTTGTGCACTCATCGACTGCAACCACCACGCGATGACTGTGCTGTTCGAGTACAGTGGTTCTCTAGCGTATTAAAATGAACATAAAATAGGTGCTTCATTAGTTTTCAATGAAATAATAAAAAAAAGTGGCCTCATCTGTTTTTGGGAAAATAAAAAATAAAAACCTACCTGCCTCATCTGATTTTGGGGAAATAAAAAATAAAAACCTACCTGCCTCATCTGTTTTTCAAAAAAGTGGCCCGAGAAACACTTGTTTATTTTTTTAGCCTTTGATATTCTTGTTTTTTCTTGCATCTTTTCTATGCATGATAATTTTTCACCCCCACCGTGAAGTTCAATTCAAATAATCTATCTGCATAGAGCTGAATCTTGACTGTACCTGCAAACATACCTAATGACATTCTGGGGTGTTCTCTGGAGCTAGCTGGGGAGCGCAGTGGCTCAGTGGTAGAGTGCTTGACTCGAGACCGAAGGGTAGCGGGTTCGAGCCTCACAGGCGTCACTGCGTTGTGGTCCTTGAGCAAGACACATTTATCCTAGCTTAGTACTGGTTAAACCCAGGAAGAACCGTCCCGCATAACTGAAAGATTGTTGAGTGGACGTAAAGAATCAAATCAAACAGACAAAAATCTGGAGCTAGCTCTGGATAGTCACCTTTGCAAAACAATAGTTTTCAATCATGCATACTATGTTCTTAAGATTACATAGTACATTTTAATCAAATGGTTGTAAACATAAGACTGTCCTTTTGTTATCCCCACGCATTTTTAAAAAAGCGTCGGAGATATTGCAATCGCCTCCGTCCGTCCGTCCATCCGTCCGTCACGCTATTTCCTCCTAAACCATTGGACGAAATCCAACCAAATTTGGTGTGTGAGTTGCTCACATGAATGGGGTGTGCAACGGCACATTTTTTTTTTGCCCCGCCCCCTGGGGCCCCGGGGAGGGGCCAAAAGGTCAAATATCATTAAATATCATTAAATTTCAATTACAAAGTCAATTTCAAAGATTTTTTAACCAAACTTTGTGTGTCTTCTCACACATGAAAAATATAAAACATATCAGACAGGATTTTCATTTGGTCCCCTGGGTCATGCCCTAGGGGTCTGACTTAGGGGTACCGTGGGGGGTTTGGGGGTCAAAAATTTTTTTGGGGGAAATTCAACCACATTTGGTGTGTGAGCTACTTACATGAATGGCACATGCACCGGCACCATTTTTTGGGTCCACGCCCCCTGGGGCCTTGGGGAGGGGCCAAAAGGTCAAAATATCATTAAATCTGAATTACAAAGTCAATTTCAAAGGTTTTTAAACCAAACTTTGTGTATCTTCTCACAAATGAAAGATATATAACATATCAGACGGGATTTTCATTCGGCCGCCTGGGTCATGCCCAGGGGTGGGACTTGGGGGTACTGTGGGGGGGTTGGGGGTCAAAATTTTTTTTTTTCGAAATTCAACCAGATTTGGTGTGTGAGTTACTCACATGAATGGCACATGCACCGGCACAATTTGTTTGGTCCCCACCCCCTGGGACCTTGGGGAGGGGTCAAAAATTTAATTTTCTGAACATGGTCATGTGGCATATCAAATTAAAGGGGATGAGCAGTAGACCACGATACACTGAACTATTTTAACCAACGATAAAACTGGTGACCTTGGGATGGGGTCAAAGGGTCAATTACCATTAGATTTCTTCGAGAGCGTGGGGATTTGCGATGGCCCGCCATTGAATGTGTTCTAGTTTAATGTTTGTTAAAGCATTTATAAATGCAGTAAACTGAAAGTGAATGGGCTAACGTTGGTACATAAATTCCCAACGCTGTGTCATGCATGCTTTTAATTTACCTAGAAAAAGAGCTCTTCAGCTTTGAGGAGGAAATTGATGCAAGGTACAGGAGCCATTTTCAAAATAAACAGTTGATAATAGTTTTGAAAGACCCTAATTTTAAGGAGGAGGGGGGTATTTTTATATAGACATAGATGAGAAAATATTAACATTTAAGTAAAATGCTCGCTATTTACAAAAATCTCCCCTGGTTTTCTAGTCCTAGAATAAACCCTGAAAAAATATTTTTTCTCATAAATGCATCTACTAAATCCTTGGACGTAGCAACTTCAAACCTACGCAGGTGCGTAGGCCACATGACATAGAGGGTACTGGGCTTAACCCAACCCAAAAGTCAAGTTCAAATAATGCATTTTCTTGTAAATGCATGATCTCCTCCTAAACCGTTGGGCATTGCAACTTCAAACTTTGAAAGCACATAGGTCATATGATGTTGAGGGTGGTGTACCCTCGACTGCAGTCTAGTGTTATATCATGTCTTGTTTGCTCAAAATAAAGCTTAACCCATACAATCTGGATTGTTAATCTGCAAAAAAATCTGCTTTTAAACCTTTTCCAACTAAATCCTGATTTATCCTTTTTGAAAACACTGTGGATCCAGATCAGCTGGCTTCTAACTAAGCCATCTGATCAGGATCCACACTGTTTTCACTCTGATTGCAAATACATGCTTACTTCTTTTAAAATAATATGTTCCCAATTCAGACTTTACACGGCTGAATTTTTCAGTTGGAATGGACCCAGGGCTTAATTCTTCTAAAAGTGTTAAAAAATCCTGCGCATGCAAAATATTATTCTAGATGGTCTTTAGTCTCTGTAGCTGAGTAGGCTGGGTTCAGCCATACAGTAACTATTCACAATCCTCTACGATTTTATGATTACAGTTGTGCCATGACAGAGGGTATCTGGTGACTCAAGATGAGTTGGACCAAACACATGATGAATTCAAACTACAGTTTGGAGATAAACCCAGGTATGTTCACCATTCCTTTTTAGTTCACCTAAGCCAAAGGCTCATGGGTGAGCAAATAGAACACATAAGTCCAGATAAGGAAATTTTATGAGCGTAGAATTTCAATTATTTTCTTACCCATCAATTTAAACATGTGTTGTGGGTGCTCAAAAGAACCGTCTCACTGAGACCGTTCTTTTGAGTACCCATTACATATGTTTTGGATGAGAAATAAAGAAAATAGTTTTCCATACACTCTTATCTGGAGCCCTGAGTATACCAATGACTTGGTAGTCAGTCCGTCAACATTTTCAAACATCTCCGAAATCACTGGGTTAATCGAACTTTCATATTTCATATCAAGATAGTTTACTGATGAAATGTCAAAACTGACAAACATTTACTAGGACCTGTGATTGGGGAAGTAAGTCCCTAGCACTCACCAGAGGAGTAAACTTAGCAACAGATTCATCCTCTATTGCAGGGAGCGCAGTGGCTCAGTGGTAGATTGCTTGACTTGAGACCAAGGGGCTGCGGGTTCGAGCCTCACCTGGGTCACTGTGTTGTGGTCCTTGAGCAAGACACATTTATCCTAGCTTAGTACTGGCTCAAACCAGGAGAATGCGTCCCTGTTTAACTCAAAGATTGTTGATGGGATGTAAAGAATCAAATCAAACAAACAAATCATCCGCAATTTCAACAGAGGAAATTACAGATTCTGGGAGGGCGTTCCAATCCCTAAATGGAGTTCCATATGGACTCCTTTAGATGAAAGAAAGAAAGTTTGGTCAAATGTCCCTGGTAACATGACCAAGATGACCAACAAACATATACCCATATATGGTTAAACCCCTTTAAAACTTCTCAAGAGCCTGAAGCTGGCCAATGGCCTTTGGCATTACAGTAAATGTTCTAAAATTTTGAACGCTAGTTGCCTGCCATGAAGGCCTGGACAAACAGGACAGACCCTAATCAGACTGCTTCTAAAGAAGCAGACTGATCAGGGTACTAGCTGTTTGCTATTCTGACAAGCATTTTGCGAATTCCAACCCAAATTACCATCCTTTTTGTTTTAGACCAGAAAAAGGAAAATGTTTGAAATTTCAGAATATTTACCGTATAGGAAAAGTCATAATGGGGAAATTAGTCTCTAGCTCTCACAAGAGTAAACGCGAATTCAGCAGAGAAAATTACAGATTTTTGGAGGACGTTCCAATCTCTAAATGGAGTTCCATATGGACTCCTTTGGATGAAAGAAAGTTTGTTAAAATATTCCTGGTAACATGACCAAGATGGCGAACAAACATGCACCCATATATGGTAAAACCCCTTTAAAACTTCTTCAGAGCCTGAAGCCGGCCAATGGCCTTTGGTCTTTGGCATTATATGAGAAGTGAAAGCTCATACAAACCTGGCCCTAGGTTATACAACTTTTTTTCTGTGCCCAGCTCAACTGAGCATGAAATTTCAACTGCTCATAATAACTAAAGTGCTGAAAAATAAAGATTTTTCTTGCTTTAAAAGTCTTAGATGCTGTATTTATCCTGCTGATATTAGTTAAAATGCCAACAGCTGTTGGCACTTTAACATTTATGAGCAGGATAAATTTCATGCTCAGTTGAGTTGAGCATGAAAAATGTTTAATAATCTTGGGGCCAGCATAAAGAGTCATCACTGCTTTCACACACAAAGTAAGAACATTGATAAAGGGACAGGCCAAAGTTTAGGTACTCGGCTTTACTAAGTTAACAGGTTTAGATAAACAAAATATTTGAAAGTATAATTGTAAATATTTTTTTACCCATCAGTTTTAACATATGTCTCATTGAGACGGTTCTCTTGAGTACCCACAACATATGTTTTGGTCGAGAAATAAGGAAAATTATTTTTTTGTTTCACACTCTTACTAAAGGCCTGTAGGTTGCTGTGCATGAATTTTTTCAACTTAACTCTTTGTCTGCTGATAACTTTTGCAAACAGTTTGGAACCAGATCAGGCCCAACAGAACGTCTGACCTGTTCTGGATCCAAACTGTTTGACACTCTGATGGTATTCCTGAAAGAATTTTTTGAAAAAGTTGATTTTGAAAAAAATCAGCAGACGACAAAAAAACATGAAAAATTACCCAGGAGGCAAAGAGTTAAAAGAGTGGCTTAAGACTTATACGCTGACTAATTTAATTTTCTTGTATATATTACAGTGAAAGAAAGCCTAGCAGAAGTGATCTGATTGTTCTAGTAGCTCACAATGATGACCCAACAGGTAGGTTATTCTGTGTTTTATGAAAAGACTATAAAAGTATCAAAGGTGGTGGTTCAATCCGTGGTTCAATAGTCAGGTGCAAAAACAAAATGCATATTTCATTTTGTGATATTCCAATTACATGTATTTTTAAATATGTTTGGGATATTTTATTGGGACATTTGGCAATAACAGCATAAGTTATGTGTTTCTCTATAAGTAGACAAGATAATTTTTTCTATCACACCAGATAAAGATATCTGAGATCTATCTGAGTATAGAAATTCTCACCCCCCCCCCCCCCCACCCCCCCCACCTTGCTATCCCACCCAGGATGTTATGTGTGAACTGTACATTGGTTGGGATTGAAGTCATGCACATGGTCAACAAATGACGTCATTGCAATACCAAAGTGACTTCTCCAAGTTTAGTTGGGTCTCCACATTTTCAGGAACCACTTGGAATTCCCTTCAAAAAATAATTTTACAAAAACTGAAAGATATGCAAAAAGAAGAATCTATCAAAGCTACAAGGGTTGATACTTGAAATCGCAATTAGTCATCATGTGGCCACATGCACGGATCCAGAGGGGGACAGGGGGTCCGGACCCACCCTGGAAAATCACAAAGCTATAAGGTTCCCTAGCAATACTGGTCCGGATAACCTGCAAAATAGCAATACTACTAAGCCAGCATTCAATGTTGGGCCATCATTTGCCTGCCAGCAAATTAAATGGTGTTTGGCTGATGGGCCAATGATTGGCCCACTTTTAGTATCATTTGGATCCTCCCCCCCCCATATCAATTGAAAAAAAACTGGAAAAAAAAACAACGTCAGAGTTGGACCCCCTCTGATAAAACTTTCTGGATTTGCGCATGTGCCAGACTTGTGATGCCAAACTTAGATCCTCAGAGTGGACTACTTTTTGCCTGTCACACCCATGAAAGATTCTTATGAATTAAAAATAAGAGAATCAATAAGGATCTAACACGAGTTGAATTTATTAAAGTAAACAATTTGAGGAAATGACATGAAATGTGAAGCAAGAATGTCGAAGGTATCTACCTTGATATACAGATCCAAAACAATTCTCAAAATCAAAATTAATTACTGGTTTTACCTTTTTATCTGTCACTTAACTTTGGCAGAAAATGCTATTGATTTAGATTTGGTTCAGGTATGACAGGGTTCGCACAGGCTTGAAAAGGACTTGAATATATATTAGCAGGACTCTCTTGAAAAGTCCTTGAAAATTAAATTTGTCTTGAAAAGTACTTGAAAAACACTCAAAGTCCTTGAAAAGTCCTTGAATTTTACCATTTACAGGAGGATTCAACACTTATTTTGGAGGCCTAAATCAGTATAAAATTGTGGTGCCTTTATTTGGTGCAGCATATATGTTGCACCAAATAAAGCCACCACAATTTTATAATTTTCTTAAACTAATATCTTTATTTATGGACTTAAGCATTTCAGAAGTAGAGTTTTAACCTGTAAATCAGTATTTTCAAAAGTTTTCAGTCCTTGAAAACAATAGGAAAGTCTTTTATAAGTCCTTGAAAAGTCCTTGAATTTTACACAAACTTGCCTGTATGAACCTTGTATGACTCCAAAATAATTTTCTTTCAGACCAGATGTTTGTGTTTTTCCCCGAGGAAGCGAAGATTGGGATCAAAACAATCAAGACATACTGTCAGAGAATGCAGGAGGAGAACATCACTAGGGCTATCATTGTAGTACAAGTTGGAATGACACCTTCAGCTAAACAGGTTTGTAGTTGTCAAACATCACTAGAGCTATCATTGAAGTACAAGTTGGAATGACACCTTCAGCTAAACAGGTTCCTTGTTTTCAACAAGAAATATTTACAGTAAAACCTGGGAGCTCAGTAGCTCAGTGGCAGAGTGCTTGACGCGAGACTGAGGAGCCGGGGGTTCGAGCCTCACAAACGTCACTGCGTTGTGGTCCTTGAGCAAGACACATTTATCCTAACTTAGTACTGGTTCAACCGAGGAAGACCCCTCCCTGTTTAACTGAAATATTGTTGATGGGACGTAAAGAATCAAAACAAACAAACAAAACCCTAAAACCTGTCTTAAGCAGCCACTCAAAATTAGACAAATTAAAGGTCTTTGGTAGCTTAATGAAGGTCAAAAGTATTGCAGAATGCTCCCCTTGGAGCATTCTGCAATGCTTTTGACCTGCATTTATGCATTTAGCAGGCATTTATCAATAAACGGTCTTGAAAACCAATTTTCGTCTTCTTTTTGAGTGGCTCTTTGAGACAGGTTTTACTGTACTTTTTCTTTGTATTTGTATATGAAATAAATATTCTAACTGAATCTATTTTTTGCTTTGAAATATAAGAGAAGTATCACCATTTTTGAGTTGGAAAAAAAATCATTTTTGCCATTACAGAAGATATGTGGTACTTATATCATTTGTGCAAAAGATTCATATAAACACCCATGCTGACATGATAATGTTTTTTTATTACAGGCCTTGGTTGACATGGCACCAAAATACATCCTCGAACAATTTCTTGAATCAGAGCTCCTGATCAACATTACAGAACATATGGTAAGTCAGCTGTCTCACAGGTTTAGATAAACAAAAATGTCAGCGTAAGATTGTTACTGTAAATATTTTCATACTCATAAATAGCATATGTGTTGGGTGCTTGAAAGAAGAGATGGTTCATTGAGACGGTTCTTTTGAGTACCCAGTACCCACAACATATTTTTTGGTCGAAAAATAAGAATATTATTTTTCTGTTACACACTTAAATAAAGGCCTGGCTGTCAGATAGTCGGTCATACACTGAAAAGACAATGTATGTTCTTGCCTATTTTAAAATAATGATGCACATTTAAATGAAATGAGGTGCTGGTTGGTTCAGTAATAAGGCTAGCCATTAGTTCCACATGTTTGACCGTTATGTTTGTGGGCGTTTAAAAGTATTGGTTCTTAAAGACAGTCCTTTAGACATGATATATTAACTATGTATTTTGGACATTTCATTTATTATGTTCTGTGGAAGGTCAGCCCCAAAAATCCTGAATTGAGGACACTATATTGTTTTCATCGTTTCATGATTTAAGTATCTGGGGCCTAAGTAAATTGTAGCCTGAATTTGGACATACATGTCCTAGGACTTAAATTTCTGGATTTCACGATTCTTGAATTTCAGAATCAAGATTCTATGTTGTGACAAAAATATCATTGAAATTATGGTAAACAATAAATCAACAAGAAACAGATTAGCCCTTTGTCTACAGGAAACTTTTACAAACAGTGGAGGCCCAGATGAAATGCAGCATAAAGCTGCATTTCATCTGGGTCTACACTGTCTTTAAAGGTAAAAAAGATCTTCAGACTAAAGATTACAATATTTTTTGACAATTATAATGTTGCACCCCTAGATACGTACAATGGACTATCCCAAGTTTATTGTATGAACCCAGCAGTGTACAAAGGGTAAATAACTACTTATAACCTTTATTCTTTGTTTTTTCAGCTTGTGCCAGAACATGTTGTTATGACCCCTGAAGAGAAGCAGGAATTGTTAGAAAGATAGTATCCTTTATGTCAGTAAAGCAACAGGGATTTGACAAGCCATAACGAGGGGCTGCTGGTTTGAGCCTCATTGGCGTCACTGCGTTGTGTCCTTTAGCAAGAACATTAATCCTAGCTTAGTACTGGTTCAACCCAGGAAGACCCGTCCCTTTATAACTGAAAGATTGTTTATAGGATGTAAAGAATAAAATCAAACAAAACAAGCCCTAACACTAGGGAGTCAATAATGACCCTAGATTTGGGAAAATATAATTTGTACATATTTCATTCTGATCTTCAGAAGCCCCCAAAAATACCAATGAAACATGCAACTGTAAATCAATATGCCACCATTGTAGAATCTTGATAAATTGGATTCAGAAGAAGTCATGTGATCAAGATCTACACTGTTTATAAAAAGATGCAGCAGAATTCAGCAGGATGCGAGTGCATTTCCAATTTGTTTACCCTTAAAAGGCCAGCCATGAATGCATCAGATAAAATATTGTTTTCTTATTTATGTTGAAAATAAGGCTAGATATTGCATGAAAATAGGGATAGATATTGCAGGAACATAAGGCTAGATATTGCAGCAAAATGAGGCTTGATATTGCATGAAAATAAGGCTAGATATTGCGTAAAAACAAGGCTAGATATTGCATGAAAATAAGGCTTGATATTGCATAAAAGTAAGGCTAGATATTGCATGAAAATAAAGCAAAATATTACATGAAAATAAGGCTTAGTTGATATTGCATGAAAATAAGCCTTGATATTGCATGAAAGCAGGGGACAAAATATTTCAATATTGCACTTGTCCTGCAGGACGAGTGAATTACAATTTTAACTCACCCTGCAAACACATGCACTTGTCCTTTAAAGGTGTATCCAATAAAAACATTAGGGAGTAAAATGTAATATGACTTCCAGGAGTGATTCTTCCCAAAGCACTCGTCCTACAGGACGAGTGCAATGGGAAGAATTACTTGTCCTTTCTAGATTTCACTCGATATTACGAGCGGACAAGTGGAATTTTTGTCCCCTGCATGAAAGTAAGGCTAGATATTGCATGAAAGTAAGGCTAGATATAAATGACAAAAAATAGTGGCAGAATAAGGGCTTATATGTCACATATTAGCCCTTATGCTGCTACTATTTTTTGTCATTAAATTTTGTCAATACTGATCTGGATCTACATCTGCATGGGTAGGAAATATAAATGAGCTGGAACTTGAGATTATGATACATATGCATAGTCATTTATGTGCATGCACAGCTACATGTATTATGTTGGTTGTACCAAATTTTGTTAGGAGCCTTCATTACTGCCCTTATTTAGTATATGTTTAGTGATGCTCTGTGATGCTCTGGCAAGACATTCCTTAATACGGAAGATCCAAAGTCTCGTGTGCTGGCAAGTGCATAAAACCAGGAAATACCAGTATCACAGATCAACCTACTGTACCAAGAGGAAGAATACACCTGAACATAGTTAACCAACAGCACACACAAGCATGACACAAAAACAAAAGCAACCTGGCCCCGAGGTTATAAACTTTTTCCATACTCAACTCAACTGAGCACGAAATTTATCCTGCTCATCAATGTTAAAATGCCAACAGTTGTTGGCATTTTAACATTTATTAGCATGATAAATACAACATCTGAGAGACTTAAAGCAAGAAACTTATTTTTTATGAAAATAAGTATTTTCTAAATACTGTAAAAATTTATTTTAGTTTTATGAGTAGTTGAAATTTCATGCTCAGTAGTGTTGAGTATGAAAAAAGTTTCATAACCTCTGGGCCAGGTCAGGGAGATGATTGTCAAACACTTGTAAGGACACTACATCACCATCACAAAATCAGTACTAAACAAGACCCCTTACCACCCCCTCCCCACACAGGCTCAATAAAAGCAATAATAAAGGAAAGAGCTAGCATGCCATTGGAGGTCTCCGCTGTGGCAGATCATTTAGAACAGAGAGCAGTGACAGCCACTGGGGGCTTGTATAGAATTCACTGGCCAACTTTGCTAAAGAAATTCCTTAACAACTTCAGTAAATTAAAAGAATCCCAAGTGCCAAGAATACAGCAAGGAGATCCTGTAGCCAGATATTTTGGCTTGAAAAGGGGACAGGTAAGCATACTTAACGGTAATCATAATCCTAGAAAAAAGGGGTAGTCAGTTCGTAAACTTATCCAGGTCTCCAGATAAGAGTGTGTATTTGAAAGTTTTTTGTCCCCTGCCTTTTCGTAGAAAAGCGGAGGGACTTAGTTTTTGCCTCTCCGTCCTTCCATCCATCCGTCCATCTGTCCGTCCTTCTGTCCCCCTATAGAAGTAGGTACCTTGTGGGTGCAACTTCTCCTACAGATTTATACGGATTCTTTTGAAACTTCTCTGGTATTTTGGTCATAATCTGAAGATATGCATGTGGTTTGGGTCACTTTTTTCGCAAGTTGAACTTAGCCATTTTTTAGGCATTATCTAAAAAATGTGAATGGACAGGGGATATCTTGTGGGCGCAACTCCTCCTACAGTTTTATACCAATTCATATGAATATTCACTGTTGTTTTGGTCATGGTCTGAAGATATGCATGTGGTTTGGATATAATCCTCAGATTATTCTTGTCACTTTTTTCGCAAGTTGAACTTAGCCATTTTTGGGGCATTATCTATATCAATGTGAATGGACAAGGGATACCTTGTGGGCGCAACTCCTCTTACAGCTTTATACCAATTCCTAAGAAACTTCACTGTTGTTTTGGGCATGGTCTGAAGATATGCATGTGGTTCGGATATAATCTTCAGCTTAACGTTTGTTACTTTTTTCGCAAGTTGAACTTAGCCATTTTTCGGGCATTATCTATAACAATGTGAATGGACAGGGGATACCTTGTGGGTGCAACTTCTACAGTTTTATACCGATTCTTTCTTAACTTCACTGTTGTTTTGGTCATGGTCTGAAGATATGCATGTGGTTTGGATATAATCCTCAGTTAATTTTTTGTTACTTTTTTCTCAAGTTTAACTTAGCCATTGTTCGGGCATTATCTATAACAATGTGAATGGACAGGGGATACCTTGTTGGTGCAACTTCCCCTACAGTTTTATACCGATTCTTTCTAAACTTCACTAGGTTTGTGTCATGGTCTGAAGATATTCATGTGGTTTGGATATAATCCTCAGATTATTTTTGTCACTTTTTTCGCAAGTTGAACTTAGCCATTTTTCCAGCCTTATCTATAACAAAGTGAATGGACAGGGTACACTTTGTGGGCGCAACTCCTCCTACAGTTTTTACCAATTCTTATGAAACTTCACTGGTGTGTTGGTCATGGTCTGAAGATATGCATGTGGTTAGGTATAATCCTCAGATCAATTTTTGTCACTTTTTTGCAAGTTGAACTTAGTCATATTTCAAGCATTATATATAACAAATCGAATGAACAGGGGAAACCTTGTGGGCGCAACTCCTCCTACAGTTTTATACCGATTCTTTCAAACTTCACTGGTGTTTTGGTCATGGTCTGAAGATATTCATGTGGTATGGATATAATCCTCAGATTATTTTTTGTCACTTTTTTAGCAAGTTGAACTTAGCCATTTTTTGGGGCATTATATATAACAATATGAATGGACAGGGGATACCTTGTTGGCGCAACTCCTCCTACTGTTTTATACCGATTCTTTCCAAACTTCACTGGTATTTTGGTCATGGTCTGAAGATATGCATGTGTTTGGATATAATCCTCATATCAATTTTATCATATAAAATAGCTTAACGTTTATATTTTTTTCCAGCTTTTCTCGCCTTCACTGATATCAATATCTTATCAATGCCTATATATTTGTAGTACCTTTGAGTGCAAATGCTCCTACAGTTTTATACAATTCTTTATGAAACATCTGTATGTGCTTATGTCATGGCCTGAAGATAAAGATATGCTTTGGATAAAATTCTTAAGTTTTGTTTCTGTTTGCTAACTTAAGTTGTTCCATGATAGTTCATATAGACAAAAAGTGGCGGGGGACATAAATTCTCTGAATTTGCTTGTATTTTCTATTTTCTCAACACATAATGTTGTCGGTACTCAAAAGAACCGTTTCAATGAGACAATGTTTAGAACACCCTGGCCCAAAACACATTTTTAAATGATGGGTTAAGAAAGTAATGCCAATTTTATGCTTGAATTTTGTTCTTAGCTCGACATATGCTGTTCTCCTAAACTCTTGATACAATGCATAACTTTTCTGACTTCTCCAAGAATACCTATGTTTAGGCACCCTGGAGAGGCTCCAAATGATCACCTAAACAAATAATACTTCAGGCCTCCAGATAAGAGTGCATATTGGAAAACTATTTTCAATATTTCTCATCCAAAACATATGTTGTGGGTACTCTAAAGAAATGTCTCAATGAGACGGTTCTTTTGAGCACCCAAAACACATGTTTTAATTGATGGGTAAGAAAATAATCACAATTTTATGCTCATAAAATTTCCTTATCTGGATCTATGATACTTGGAAACAAAGGTCCAGATAAACAAAAATTTTGAGCATTAGACAGTAATTGTTTTTTTATCCTTCAATTTTACATGTGTTTTGGGTGCTCAAAAGAACCGTGCCTTTGAGAAGGTTCTTTTGAGTACCCACAGCATACGTTTTGGTTGAGAAATAAGAAAATAGTTCGCAGTTTGGCACCCTTATCTATCTGGAAGCCTATTGAAATATAACATCTGTACATTGACAGATAGATTTCTTTTATGTTTTATAGACAATACCCACCCCAGATCAGCATATTGTGCTCAGCATGATTTTGTCACTTTCTTTCATGCTTGAAAATTATCAAAGTTGAATGTATATAGGTGATTTTATTCAGATCTTTTTTTAAAATGTTTCACTCATTTAATTTCAGTTGACATATTAAAAGATAAAAATTAAGAGGAGAGTGGCACGAAAATCTCTGAATTTGGTTGTTAACTATTGAAGTATTTAAAAAAAAAACTGTAGTAATGGCAATTACTTAAAAAAGTGTATTACCCTAATGGATTAGCATATTTTTGGGATGGGGGCACAGTGTTACATAAATACTATTTCCAGGCCTTTAGTTCAGATTGCACACCAAAAAATTATTTTTCTTATTTCTCAACCAAAACATATATTGCCACCTGCTGCCTACCCCAGTACCTGGGACACCCGCAGCAGTAGAAAAATAAACTTGGGATCAAGTCAAGTTAAAGTCAAGTGGGTACTCAAGAGAACAGTCTAAATGAGACGGTTCTTTTGAGCACCCAAAACATATGCTAAAACTGATGGGAAAGAAATTATTTACCATTTTACATTCAAAAATTTGGTTTATCTAAATTGATGTCTTTCCAAATAGCTAAATTTGCATACCGTTTACAAATGATTTGTTTTCCGCGTTCTTTCCTTCCTAATTTAAACTAATAAATTGAATATAACAATTTATCTTGTCTGGTAGATTGTTTCAGTCATATTCAGTACTGATTATTAGGTTCACCTCATAACAGGAGATAAATGTCATCCTCAGATCCAGCGATTTTCTCAGGGGGGGGTAGGGGTTCAACAAACATTTAACTTGATCTATAAACTCATTCCCAGTGTTGCCCAGTCAGCCGCGTCCAATAATAACATTTTTGCCAACATTGCAGTAGTAGAGAGTCCTTGACCCCCTATTGCGCATTGCACTTATCTACTTATTAGAACTGTCTCATTTTAACCCATATAAGCTAACATCCTCAGGGGACAATATTTAAATATTGCACTTTATCTGCAGGATGAATGACTTACAATTTTCACTCGTCCCGCAAAACATGCACTTGTCCTTTAAAAGCGTATGCAATAAAGTACACAATGGAGTAATATGTAATATCACTTCCTCAAGTAATTCTTCCCAAAGCACTCGTCCTGTAGGACGAGTGCTTTGGGAAGAATTACTCATCCTTTCTAGATTTCACTCGTAATTACGAGGGGACGAGTGGAATGTTTGTCCCCTGCATCCTTTTTGTGGGGCATAGGCAAACAGCGGAGACCGATATTAAATACAGCAGAATGTGGCGTATGTATGATCAGTGTCTTATCTATTTGCATGAAACATATTAAAAAATAAATGAAAAATACCACCCCGTAACCCTTAAAATTGAAATGGATTGGTCCTATTGATAAGAGTGGAAAATTCCATTCAGCTTAAGTGGGTTAACCTTTGTATGCCAGAAACCTCTGAATGGGTACTTTGGTAAACAGTGAAGACCCAGATGAAATGCAGCATGATGCTACATTTCATCAGGGTCTGCACTGTTTGCTATTAAAGATTAAAATAACCTTCAGGGACAGAAATACATCATAATTTAGAAAATTCTACCTGTGACTCCTTAAAGTATACAATGGACTGTCCAATACTTATTGTATGACTATGTATGGAAAAATCCATCAGAATACAAAGGGTTAAGTGATATTGTATAATTTCAGGTAGTGAAAATTATCCGACCTAGTGAGACAGCCGGAAGATACGTCAGTTACAGACTTTGTGTGTGATGTCTTAATATGACTATGCAGAAGATTTATGAACAGTTAGAGGAGCTTGTGATAGTTCCGTTCTAAAAACGCTGATTTCTCTGTCATATCAGAGAAATAGGAAAATTGATATCATTATCACCGATTATTCCTCCAAAAACAAGGCAGTGACTGCATGGGTCTAGATAGAGAAAAAATTAAGCGTTAACATGTTAATATTTTCTTATCCATGAATCGAAATATATGTTTTGGGTGCTCAAAAGAATCGTCTCATTGAGACGGTTCTTTTGAGTACCCACAACATATGTTTTGGTTGAGAAATAAGAAAAATATTTTTAGTTGAACGCTCTATCTAGAGGTCTGTGACTGGATGAATGTCCGATTGTTGATATACATTGATAGACAAGACTTTTGTTGTTCATCTGTTATAGAAGGAAGAAAAGCAAAATAGATTACCATTGTCACTGAAGATTTCTCCAACACAAGATAGTGACAGGTTAAATGTCAGATTGGAAATTGTTGTTATGAAGCAAGATAGATTTCCTCTCTGAATCAGCTGTTATACCAGGGGAAAAATAAAAGTGTTAATTCTTATAAATGTTCACTGAATATTCCACCAAAACAGGGGCGGATCCAGGATTTCTGGAAAGGGGGTTCATATGTATAAAGGTGTGGGGGATTTGCTTTGCTGAATTTTTTCTCTTTTTTCTTAAATATCCCATGAAAATTAAATAATTTGGTCTCACCGAGACCAAATTATTTCATTTTCATAGGATATTTAAAAACCGGGGGCAGGAAGGGGTGTTCAAGCGACCCCCCTGAACCCCCTCTGGATCCACCACTGCAAAACAAGATAGTGGCTCGATGAATGTCAGAAAAAGAGATTAATGTTGAGAGACCAGATGCTCTCATTCATTTAATTTCTATAAATTACAACTTCTGTATCATACCAGTGTTTTGCAAAGAAATTTTATAGTAGGGAACAAACGTCCCATATCCTCAAAATATTGGGGGACATTGCCGATAAAACAAGGGACAAGGTATGAAAACATGAAGAAACAGATGCAAATTTCTTAAGACAATGTCCCACTGAACTCAAACAAACTGGAACATTTGGAAATTTTATATGTCAAATGGTGCAAAAACGCAGCCTTTGCAGAACACTGCATACTGATGAATATTATTGTATAGCAATACAGTAAAACCTGTATTAAGGGGCCTTTAAAAAAGAAGACCAAAATTGTTTTTATGGCCGGTTATCGCTTAATGCAGGTCAAAAGAATTACAGAGGGAGCATTCTGCAATATTTTTGACCTTCATTAAGCTACCGTTTGCCATTAAGACCTTTGTTTTTTTTCTATATTGGAGTGGCTGCTTAAGACAGGTTTTACTGTATTGATGTGCTAGTGGATGTTCTGTTATGTTATCATTTCATTTTATTTTTATATCATTTAAAATGACTTCTGTTTTGTATTAAGACTTTATGTCTTACCTAACAATCTTTTCTCTTTGGCTACTAATTGTGACTAAGTATCGTCTTTTGTATCATCAACTAGTCCATTTAGAACGGCATTGTAGCAAACAGCATGAACTCAGATCAGAATGCTCCTCTAAGAGCAGCCTGGTCTTGGTTTACACTGCCTATTTGCCATCCCATGATATAAGCATTCACATGCAACAGACAAATTCAGCGGAGGACATTTTTCAGATGCATTTTTTTCATAGCAGGGGAAGGTATAGGAATTATACATACAGTCACAGTACATAATTTTCGCCATTTTGTGATGTCTCCATTTAAAACAGTGCATTTCCAGATTTCTATGTAAAAATTACCATGACAATGTTAATGAGTGCAATTTTACAAAACTTACATGGATGAAAAGCAAATAGAAAATAGCAATATACAATATAATATTAAACTAATTACACTTTTACAGCGCCTAGATAAGTTTTTGGGTCAATTGGGTATTTATGCAACCTGGTTATCCTCATTTGCATACTTGCAGACACAATTGCGTATTTTCATATTTTATGTCACGTTTTTTTCTGTGATTACAAGTTTTCTTATTGCATGAAGGCATCGGGATATGCTAGCATATTTATTCACTCCCATTGTCTGCCTTTCTAAAGTATCAAACTAGCGGATTTTATTGTACCTGAAGCAAATCTCATCCCTTGTTGACATTCGAGCGTGTACACTTTGCAAAGTTTCACTTTCATCATAGTGTTTTTCCGCGAAATACTGGACTGGGCACCGATATTTTATTCATAAAACTGGAGTTATATTGCACGCTCGCTAGTTTAAAAAAAAATCAGAACCCAACTGGCATTTGTTTATTACCCAAATGGAAACAAAATGGACCAAATGGTACGCAATGACATCGAATGTAATTGCATACCGATTGTTAAAATTGCTTTTCGGTACGCACACATTTCATTTTAATTGCTTTTTTTGAGGATTTTAATTACGCTGCTTATCTAGGGTGCTGCTTTTCGTTCTCAAGTAGAACAGGTTTAAAGTGTCAAACGTAAATTTTAAAAAAATCATGATTTCCATTAACGTTAATGCATCAAAAAAATGTCTTTTTAATTTGTCTTTGTGTTTAAATGACTACCATACGAACACAACAGACAACAAGACCGCGCCGCCAAGCACAGTCGGTAACATATCTTGCACAAGATGCGAGTCTGACTGCAGATCCAGGAGTCGGAGTTTGATCCCGGCCCGTTCCCATACTTTCGTGGAGATTGATCATGAAATAATTTCTACGATCATTCTCCTCCCCTCCGCTGAATCATTCAAGAAGGGTTGTTGTCAGTTACAAGCGAACGTATGTGTACAGAGTACTGGTTAACTGCTTGTTCAAGCCGGCCCGGAAAAAGTGTGGTTAGCTGATTTGACCGTCCCGCCATGACCATAGCTGTTGACTTGGGACGTAAAGCAAAAAAACAAACAACATAGACAACAAGAAGCTACAATAAAAAAAAATGTTTATTTTGTGAATCAATTTGCTTTCATTTGGTATATTTTTCATAATTGTAGCTTCTATATATACTCAGAAGAAAAAGTTTAGTCAGTACAGACACTGTGTGCAATAATTTGTAAGACAGTCTTAATATTGACAAAAACCTGACTAAAAATAAAATTCATGTAATGTCTTACAAATGTGAACATTTTCATTAAAATATTCCGAAAATATACCCATTTTCTTCATCAAAAATACACAAAATGGTCAGTAAAAAAATTCAAATTTCATAACTCAAAAATAAGTCTAGCGCCCCTCAGACGATATCAGGTAGTACAGACGAAAATTTTCGTATCTGTTGCATGACTATGGAATTTAAGAAGTTTCCAAGCGGCCATGAAGCGATTACGTCATGTTGACGTCACTATGACCCGAACTTCAAATGGCGTCGTTATCCATGGTCTCTCCAATGGAGGCTTGTCATTTTTACCCCCAGGCCGTTGAAAATGTGTTTGCAGATGATAAACTGTTTGTTCACTGCATCCAAACTGCGTGTTACATCAGCAACACATGTACCTGCTTCAAGTATTTCTGTAATTTGTAGGTAGCCTGACCGACAAATTAAGCTTGCTAGCACTGAATTTTCTCCGGATTATTGCAATAGGAACAACTCTCTTTCAATATCTAACAGTATATGAGAAAATAACCCTGCCAGTTTACCGCAGCACATGCACATCGTGCATTTTGAAATTTGGTTGATACAGTCTAATAGAGGCATTATTTGTCACGCAATGAACAGGTAAATGTTAAGTTACGATAATACAACTCATGTCAAAAAAAATGACAATGATGTATGCAGTATTGTTGATTTTATGAGAAAACCTAAATACTGACTAAACTTTTTCCTCTGAGTATAGTTTTGCGACAATAATTTTTGCAAAAAATCTTGAAATACATTGATTTAAATAAGGATGTCACAAGGTGGGGAATAATTATGTCCCATGACTAGTTCTAGGTGATGTTGAGTTACTGTGATTAAATGTTCATAGTGAGGAAACATGTTTCTATTATGTTTGCTATCCAAATAAATATCAGCATACAAATACAAGCAGCACAAGTTTTAGCTCAGCTGAGCAGAAGGCTAAAGTGAGGTATTCGAATGCCAAAGGTCAGTCCACCATCCTTCCGTTTGTTCATATTTTCAAATAAACATATCTCCAAAGTCTGTTGGTCAAATTTTATAAAATGTTATTGCCCAGGAGGCCATGTGACTTACATAGGCTTACACAGCGAAAACATTATTTTTCCTGTTGTTTGAAACCTCAAGGTCTGGAGTATATATGTATCATTATCCGGTGGTCTTCTTTCAAATTTGTTAAAAAAAATGGCGCTGGTGCCTAGGGCTGCGTATCGGTTCACGGTTTATAACGGAAAATGGTTTGTTTGGTTCGATATATGTACCATATCAAACGTTTGTGTATCGAACAAAAATATCTATCAACATTTCATGAAGGAAGTGTGTACAGGTATGGGCCCGTATCCCTAGAATACGAGCCCTTACCTGTGGACAGTCAACTGAGCATTGGCTACGGGTACGGCTTTAAAATTTCCGCTGTATTTGATAAAAGTTATTTTACCATTTGAGATATCTATTTATATACAATCATTGTCGGATTTCCCTTGTAAACAAATGTGGATAAACTGCGAAAACCAATTAAATATTTTCTTTTTAGGGCATCTGCAGTGAACACACAACTATTGTCTTCTTTTATACAAACACAAATTTACATTAAATGCGCACTGCGCGTGAAAACCTGGCTTAGGCATTTGCGAACAACAAAGGCACAGACCAGCCTACGGAGTCTGATCAGTGCAATTGTGATTCACTAGTTTATTGAAAAGTATCATATCTAGTCTTGCTATGAACAAATTTCAATATTCTAGCTAGTATCTGAGCAGTCACTTTGTAGGAAACCCCAAAGGAAGGTTTAGTCGCCGTGCTCACGCCGAGGCTCAATTATTTACATTTGACCGACAGGTTTTCTTGTGCCACGGCACAATTAATAGCAGGGCATCCATCCATTAATTATCCAATCCATAAATATTCTAAGTCATCTGGTCAAAATGACTCCAAGTCCAAATAGGGTGATAATTTTACATTTTTTCTGCCGAATGCTGAGAGTTAAGTTTTTCACTTGATCATCACAATCAATGGAGACAGCTCAATGTCAGATGCCAAACTAGTCGTTCAACACTGACATAAGGTACAGTGAAATCACAGAAATAAGTTTAAAGCAAGAAGAAATGGAAAGAGAGAAACAATCATGTATTTCTGTTTAAATTTTAGTCTGTTTCCTTGCATACGCTATATAAATGTGGAGGCTATATAAGCCTTTGTTACCAACAATTGTGCCTTGACGGGAGAAAACCTGTCTTCGGAGTTATGAGAACAACAAAGGAGCAGACCAGCCTGCGCATCCGCACAGTTTGATCAGCACCTTTGTTATTCGCTTATTGGAAAGTATAATATCTAGACTTGCTACGAGCGAATTTTCAATTTTCTAGCTAGTCTCTGTAGCTGAGCAAACTGGTTTGAACCTCAATTTGTCGGAACCCCCGAAGACAGGGTTTCTTGAGTCGCGGCCTAATTATTAGTTATCTAGCAGTGAAATAAGTCTAGTATTTTTACCACAGAACACCAGTTTTCCCTCGTCTAACATGGCGACCGAAATAGATGTGAATTTGCAGCTAGAATTTTTGTTGGATTAGATATTTCAAACGGTAGAATATGTTAAAACACATACATGTATATAAATCAAATTTTAGAACCCTACCCTTAGCCAATCCTCAGTTGACTGTCTACAGGTACGGGCCCGTATCCCTAGACTCGCAGTCTAGAGAAACGGGACCGTACCTCTAGAATCATAGTCTAGGGATACCGGCCGTACCTGTAGACACTTCCAGTCAAGTAGGTTTGCACTGTTTCCTACTGCCCAAAATAGTTATTTCCTTCCACAATCTATTCCATTATGTGTAAAGTTTTGTTTGTAAAATGAGAAAACAATGTTTCTAAACTTAACTTTACTTATCTCCATTAGTTACGATTTTTTTTCACTGGAATTGAGGAAATCTCGCACAGGTTACTCACCCACTAGGCTTGCATTACAAAGAAAATAATTAGTTATTTTAGGAGCCTGAGTTTTAAAGATGATAAGCATGATATTTTTGAGGAAATAAAAGCAAAGAGAGCAAAATACAAGAAGAAGCAACCTAAATATTTTTGTAAGGCATTTAATTTTGGCAGATTGAAAGATTACCTATCTGTAATTCAATAACAAGTTGGGCTTTTTAAAACATTCTGCAGACAGAGCAAAAGCATATGGATGTATCTGTTTGAGTTTCAAAACAAAAGTTAAGCTTTATAAAGAAAAGAACAATTCTAACATACCTCGCCTATAGAGCCAAAGGTAACAAACTGTGATATATCGGACAATAATTCACAGCTAAAGTGTGTGATAGCTGACATCACTGGAAAATGACATCATTCATGGCGTTAGCCGATGTAACGTCGTTTTTACGCTTGAAAGACGTTACAATTACATGTAAAAGTTTGCCACGTAGTCTAAGTATTGGCGGGAGTTCTTCAGTGCAATGGTGAAAGTTGGAAGAACCTGAAGACTTCGAATGTATTTTCGTCGTTCATTGTGTGTTAGAATCGAAATAGATCAGCTCCAGTGCATGAATTGTTGAGTAATAATTCACTGTTTGTCGGTCAGTTGTACGAAGATAAATCACTCGCTGCGCGCTCGTGATTTGATCTTCTTTACAACTGACCTCCAAACAGTGAATTATTACTCAACAATTCACTGCTGGAGCTGATCTATTTCTTAAGTATAAAATCAGCGTTGTGAAGTAAATGTAATCACTTAATTAATAGTATGAAGGCTTTTAATATTGAGTGAGGATATTTCACTAGAAAGAGTCTGGGGAAAACGTATCATATATCGAATATCGATCATTTTGTATCGATACAAATATTGTAAAGAAAGATTGACTGATACCCAACCCTACTGGTGCCAAAAATGGTCCTACCCCGGAGGTCACATGTTTTACATAGACTTACACAGGGAAAATGTACTGAAACTGTATTATCGACAACCTAAAGATCTGGAACCTTGCTATTTGGTGGTCTTCTTTCTAATGTGTTTTGATCGATCGAACAAACACCAGAAGGTCATGTTTTACATAGGCTTACACAGGAAAACATGTTTGGTATTGTTGAAAACCTCAAGGCCTGGAGCCTTGGTATTTGGTATGTATCTTAAAAAGTAAGTGAGTAAGATCAGGAAATACCACAATCACACACTGCAGACCAACCCACAGTGAGGAAGAGCCACAGAATATTTATAGTAACATTAGATCTGTAAGACAATAATAGCAAAGCAACCAGCAACCAAATTCTTGCCTTGATATTTGGTATGTATCATTATCTAGTGGTCTTTCAATTTTTTTCAAATAATGGCCCTGGTGCCAAAAATGGTCCTGCCCTGGAGGTCACATGTTTTACATAGTCTTATACAGGGAAAACATAAAAAAATTGTCTTGTTGGAAACCTCAAGGTCTTTATCCTTGATATTTGGTATGTAGCATCATTTAGTGGAATCATTCTAACTTGTTCAAACAAATATTATCCTGCCCTGGAGGTGACATGTTTTACAAAGCCTTACACTGGGAAAACTTGTTTAGTCTTGTCATGAAATAAGCTATAGAGTACTACCTACTGGTCCTCTATCTAATTTAGTCAAATTATGGCCCTGATACCAAAATGACTAACCTGGGTGTCATATGTTTTATATAGGGAAACATAAAAAAATATATCTTGTCTAACACTCAAGGCCTAGAACCTCAACGTCTGGTAAATAGTATCACCTATTAGTCCTCTACCAAGTTTTTTCAATAATGACTCTGGTGCCAAAAAGGCCCTACCCTATGGCCTTGGATATCTTGGAAACTGTTTATATCAGCATTCCTAAACTATAGCTGGCAGAGCCACTGCGTTGTGTCCTTCAGCAAGACACTATCTGCTGCATAGTACTGGTTAAACCCAGGAAGACCTGTCCCAACATGACTGAAAGATTATTGATTGGGACATGATCAAAACAAACAGTGACAATGACAGCATGTGCCATGTGGACTATAACCCAGGTCTCCCCTCCATGTTAGGTTTATTATCATGGAGATCATTCCCCTCCTGTATTATTGCTTACTTTGGTAAGATGCATTCATTGGCATTGGCAGCAAGTACTAATGTGTTTCCAGTTATAAGTGACCCCCGTTTTTCTTTTTTAAACAGCTTTAAATTGAACTTAGAAGAACGGCACTTAGCATGTGGATTTAAATGTACACCGCTTTACTAAAACTTATTTTCGGGAGACGCCCTTATTCGTTACTGAAGCCCCAGTCCCCTGTACAAAAGAATAACTTAGTTGTTTTTCCCTGTGAATATACCTATGTGTACCCCCAAAAGATACATGTGGTATATTTGCATTGCTATGATGATATGTACTAGCCTACAGGAACATCTATATCCGATGATTCAACGAAAATCTATTTCGCAAACCTCGCTCGTCATCATTTTGATACACACACGCACGCACACACGCAATTGTAAAAGTCTATAGGGGACCTCGACCGTGCCGTATTGAACGCAGGCAAATATAAGGCTTAAGCATGAAACATGCATGCACATATAAGAGGGTCTAGATGGGGTATAATGATTAGTGAATAATGGCCCTTTTTTATAATGAATAGTGAATAATGAGCCAAAAAAATAATAATGAATAGTGAATAATGAGAGCCTAAAAAATAATGAATAATCCTATTTTTTCAATGAATTGAAGAAAAAATTAATGAATAGTGAATAATCAGATTTCTTTGCCACCTTTCTTACTTTTAATGAATAATTGGTCTTATTTTAATGAATAAACCAAAATTTTAATGAGATGAATAATGGGCTAAATTTTTAATGAATAGTGAATACCAGACCCCCCCCCCCCATCCAGACCCTCATATAACACCTTCCATTTCAATTCATTGACTCTTTTTGCCTACGAGGTAATTTGTCATGGTTTTGTCGTCTGCTAATATTTTTTTCAAAATCGGTTTGTTTCTTGTTTTGTTTTTTCTCAAATGATCTTTCGGGAATATCAGTAGAGTGCCAAGCAGTTTGGATCCAGATCGTGTCCGACGTTTTGTCAGGCCTGATCTGGGTCCAAATTGTTTGCAAATCAGCAGACGACACTAGTAAGTAAAGAGTTTATGACGACAATTCCAGCAAATTAGAGAGTTGACGAGAAATAGCGAATTGGGGATATACATTAAACTTAAAGAGCATCGAATATTTGCCTTCGAGGATAAATTTTGTCAACAGCCAAAGGCAAGTTCAGGTTAAAAATGTTGGGCATTATGTGGATCAATACTGTTTGATAACCTACTTGTATTCTTGAAAGACATATTTTTAGGAAACAATTATCTCGAAAGAAACTTTAGCCATTTTTAAGGTTCAGACAATACTTTTACTCGAATCTTTTTTTTCTAACATAGGCCATTTCAATGCATCGGCTTTAGGGAGCGCAGTGGCTCAGTGGTAGAGGGCTTGACTCGAGACCGAAGGGCCGCGGGTTCGAGCCTCACTGGCGTCACTGCGTTGTGTCCTTGAGCAAGAACATTAATCCTAGCTTAATACTGGTTCAACCCAGGAAGACCCGTCCCTTTAGAACTGAAAGATTGTTGATGGGACGTAAAAAATCAAATCAAACAAAGCATCGGCTTTAGATGTACAATGAAGTTTATGAGTCAGTATAAGCAGTGAATCATAGCTTAATACACGAAGATTGGGCCAGTTAAGCAATTTTAGCGTGAAGTTACGATTGTCTTCATCAATTTAAACACATGTTTTGGGTGCTCAAAAGAACCATACCATCGAGACGGCTGTTTTGAGTACACGCAATATATTTTTGGTTTAGAAATAGGAAAAATAATTCTCTGTTACGCACTCTTATCTGTGGGACTGACGAATTACCTCCACTGACCTGTATACGCCATGTTTTATTTATATCGCTAGGTTCACTTGGGGACTAATTCAAAGAAGAGCAGCAAAAACACACCAAAATTCCATCTAATCCCAGCCTATACAAAAACTCCTATTTATTTGGAAAAAGTAAATTCAATTACGCGATATATATCTAAATTCATTTCTCTAATTAATTTTTCAATTAAAATCACCATTAAAGAATAATAAGCAAAAAACGGAGGTCACTTAAGTCCTGGAAACACTATAACTTCCTTTTTCCTTAATATGTTGCTTAATATCTTGGATACGTTTTACTTCCAAGGCAATTATCAGTTACTGGCTTTTAGCTTAATTAATGCAACTTATTCAGTTTGGACAATGCCACCTTATAACGAGCATGCATAGCCACCTGCAAAGTGGCAAATCAAAGCTCGTATAGATATCGCTAGTGTCAATAATATACTCATAATAATAAAAAGAAGGCCATCCCAATATAGCTGCTTTGTTGAAAAGAAGTATAGACATTAACATGTTATGATTACAAATTTATATATTGTAAGGATGCAAAGATCAGGAATCGATACAATCAAGTACCACACCTGACCCAGGATACCAATGTGAAAGTGACAAACTCACAGTCAGACA
The DNA here is from genome assembly GCA_964019695.1 of Loripinus fragilis. Classification (NCBI taxonomy): domain Eukaryota; kingdom Metazoa; phylum Mollusca; class Bivalvia; order Lucinida; family Lucinidae; genus Loripinus; species Loripinus fragilis. The sequence continues at coordinate 107,273,247 of OZ026518.1, forward strand.
CCACAAACGAGAGCCAAGAGGTCTGCCCTTTCCAAGCAGGTGACCACAAGGCACATATAAACAGACGCGCACAAAGGCATAGCAAACACAAGAAAGAAAAAACATAAAAGCCACAAAAGAAGTACCGCCTTGGAACGGTCAGTAAAATATCAATGCATCATCTCTCCTAGAACATATAAATAAAGATATAAAAAGGAGATCAAGCAAAGATAAGGACTCAACAGTACATAAAACTGAATACCGGAGCAAAAGAAATCCAACAGGTAAACCCAGGTGGGCCCGACAAACAGCCAAGGCATCAGGCCTCTCCATTTCATCAATAGATACGTCTTTAAGTCGGAATCGCCATAGAGACTGAAATAGTGAGTATGGTCAGGAAATACAACAATCACAAACTGCAGACAACAAGTCCGACCCACTGGCGTGCAATTAAAGAGGAAAGCAAAGTTGCCACCCGTGATTGGGTTGACCACCAAGCATGCAGTCTGTTGCATTACATTAATGTTATAGCCAATCTTTTTATAATGGGAAATTATTTTAATGAACTGTGCTGAAAAATTATTAGAGCCAACAATCTTCTTCAATTTATACACCAAGTCACCATAGAATTCGGGTTCTGAAATCCTTGGAGCAAGAAAGATTTAAGTCCAACTTGAAATTTTGTATGACCACCATCTTTATCAAAGCATTCTATGAGCCTGTTGCGCATCCTTAGAAGAAGCCTGGGTTTACATTTGTACCCCCACACCCTGAGGAATGCGTTGCCACTGTTCAACCAGCTGGCATTCCTATGTGGCAGCTGGGAAAGAATACAAGTGATGTACCCGACAATTTCTAATATCCAAATGGCGGTCGATAGAAAATGGATAGGGATTCGGAAGGCCAGTCAAGAGGGTATGCCATAACCAGCTTGCAAACAGTTCCTTGCCATATTGTAGGCATAGAGGCATTCTCTTGCTTGAAAAGAAAATTGTTTCCAGCAGTCTGATCGATTGGCAGGACATGTGGGTGAAGACTTATTCCACATAGCATTGGCCGGTAAATGAGCCCAGAATTAATATGCAAATTAATCTAATAATTACATAACTGTATTATACAAAGCTCAGGTTGGTCTTCTTTTTTTAGCATGCGTATTCTATAAAAATGGATGTTTTTCCAAGTCTTTGTGCTCCTCTTTATCTCATTGTGAACACCTGGTACCTATAAGAATTTTTTTTACATTTGCTGAATTTTCATCAAAAGGTATTTTGATTTTTTTTAAAGAATCTCCAGACAAAAAATGTGCCAAGTTAACAAGCAAGCATAATACAACATTCAGTTATGAACCAAGATGTCTATGAATAAGCATAAGGCTGGGGGTTAGAATCGACCAACTCACAGGTGTTAAAACTGCAATACTAACAACCACTTGATAAAGAATTGCCCTCAGCCAAAAAGGTATGACATACAGGATAAGGGAAATATTGCCTGAGCAGTACTTATCATACTTATCATGCTGGGTGATTTGTTCAAGCTAGAGTTGGAAGACTGGTGTAGACTATGGTGCAGAATGTAAAGTTGGCACTTAGGCAACACTTAATGTGATATTGTCTAAAGTTTTGTCCACCATCAAAGCTCTTGAAGAGTTTGATAAGGACATTATATCTGCGTCTGGAAATGTCTATGATGTAAAAGTGTTTGTTTCGAGGTCAGTGGTAGCTAAAATGTGCATAGTTGTCATTCTAGCTTTATGTAATGGAAACATTTTGAATGTTGTTCAATTAGGAAAGCAGCAGAATCAAGATTTGGTACCAGTAAAATGCATTTAAGCCCCCCCCCCTTGGCTTTGGCTGCTGTCCGTTCTAAGGCGGTGGTTCTGTTGTTGTTGACTTTTTGTTTATTGTAACTCCCATTGTGGGAGACTGTAATTATTCTATGTTTTGTTATACGTTACGTTATGTCCATTCAAGTATTGCAATCATCTTGATGGTGAAGAGAGAGCTGGTTGCTTTGCTTTATTTGTCTTCCTGGTGTCTCGTGATGGTTGAGCCGCTCTTCCTCTCAGTGCCATGGGATTGTCTGCAGTTTGTGATTGTGGTATTTCCTGATCATACTCACTATTTTTACCATATATAGGCATCATAGAAACCTCAGACTGGGTTCTTAATTCAAATAGAGGAGTTGAGAACTAGGGCATCAGAAGGGATATGTCCCACAAAAAGAAACAAATAACAAACATTTTGGGAAAATGTGGAGACATATTTTCCAAGACGAAAATGACTTAGGTAAGTCAGGCATAATAAAGCACACGATCCCAGTCGATAACACCAGGCCCATCAAATAAGCAATGCGCAGGGTTCCCGTGCACATGCTAGGTGAAGTTGATAGACAAAGAGAACTTATGCTTGAGCATATCATGCAGCCATAGGCAAGCCCTTGGAGTTGTGACATTGTGCTTGTTAAAATGATAGGTCCAGGCATTTCTGTATTGACTACAGCCGTCTGATTGATGTAACAATCAATATGCCTACCTGTTACTAAGGATCAACGATCATTGGACCAACTTGCAGGGTCCAAATGGTTGAATATTAACAATAGAAGGCCTTCATAACCTGGTGTGACCTATTCAAGTTGAACATGTTTCATTTGACTTATGAAATGCGACCTTCAGGGTCAGCACACAAAAATGCCAAAATTGCAAAGTACCACACTTGGTCACCATATGGGAAAGTGACAAAACACAAAAAACACAACACCCAAGAAGTCAGACCTTTCCCAGAAGGTGATCACAAGGCTGCAAGGAACAGACAAGACAGCATAACAAAGACAAACATGAAATATTTAAAAAAGGATCGATAAAAAAAGCACCGCCTTGGAATAGCCAGTAAAAAAAATACCTAAACATGTTTAACAGTACATGTACCACCCTTACCCTTAAAGCTGATGTGGATCAAGACACATAGATGTTTGGTTCACATGAAAGATCCCTAACTTATTGATGCATCATCTAGTACATACAAATCAAGATATAAAAAAGGAGCTAAAACAAAGATAAGGACTTAACAGTACACACAGCTGAATACCAGAGCAAAAGAAATCCAACATTTAAACCCCGGCGGGCCTGACCAAAGACACAACATCAGGCCCAACCCTCTTTAAGTCGGAACCATCATATAGTCTGACCCGCCTGTATGCATTTAAAGACAAAATCAAGGTTTTCAGCCATGATTGGGTGCCACCAAGTATGCTGTCTGCAACAATGCAATAATGTTATAACCAATCTTTTTATAATGAGAAATTATTTTACTAAGCTGCGCTGAAAAATTATTAGTGCCAACAACTTTCTTACACTAAGTCGCCATAAAATTCCAGCTCCAAAAGTGCCTGACACTAGAGAGATTTAAATCCAACATGGAATTTAGACTGTTGGATTTCTTTTGCTCTGGTATTCAGCTGTATGTATTGTTAAATAATAGTATCGGTGATAAAATTTAGAAAACAGTTTTGCGGTTTATAATACCGATAGCCTTATTTAAGAAGTTTCTGAGTTATAAACATCACAAAACTATAATCGTGTACAGATTCTCTGGTTTCTGTTTCAACAATGTTTCAGCCACACAGCCGAGATAAAAGGTACTTGGAGTGAATCATGTTTAGTTGCTGGCTGAACTGTTGAGTTTTGTTGATTTTTGAGAGAGAGAAAAGAATTCTGTGTTTTTGATTAACAGGGTTGCGTTTGCTTGCCTAACAGTATAGTGATCCAGCATAAGTTTTCTGAGAATGCATTTAAGCATAGCTGCCTTAGGCTTCAGCTATGTAATCTAATGAAATCAGATTCATGTGCACCCGCACATCCCTTACCTTTTGTTTGATGAAATTGAATTCTTTTAAAGATCATACGCAAGATTACTTTCTCATAACTGATATAAACGATAATTGGACGACAGAAGCAGTTACTATCACAATAGTTACAAATTTCTGTGTGTGGTCATTTTGACCTGCGGCCCCAGCCCCATTCGCCAAGACACCATTCAAAACGTATTTCTAGAAATTTGCTCTTTTTTCAATTGTGTATTTTGGATCATAATTCTGATTTATTTGATATATAGATTGCATCTTTACCACTTGGATTAGAAAACTTATACCACAGTAAATCCTTGCTGTGCAGAACTTTTTTGCCTGGAATATATCTCATACTTAAATAATTATCATATTCATTTTCTGGAATATTTTCGAGACAATGATTAGGTTTGGTCTTTTACAGGGGACTTACCACAGAAAAGCAACCAGGCAATACTGAATACCTGCCTGTATCGTGAAGGACTGCGCTTATGAATTAGCTCCAATCCTCACAATAATATTTAACAAGTCTCTACAAGAAGGCGCAGTTCCAGATGATAGGTGACATGCAAACGTCACATCCATATTCAAAAAGGGTACTCGCCATGATGTTGCGAACTACTAGCCTGAGTTTCACTTACATCACTATGCTGTAAGTTGTTAGAACATGTGATTGTCAGCAACACTACATGACATCTTAAATAACGCAAGATCCTGACCGACAGACTCATGAAAATGGTTTTAGAGCTAAGATTAGCTGTGAGACCCAGATACTCACCTTATACCATTAATTGGCTTCATCAGTTGACAAGAAAATTCAAACTAACATGATCATCTAGGCTTTCAGCAAGACCTTCGATCGTGTCCCACATAAGTGCCTTCTGAAGAAGACCTACCACCATGGAATCAGAGGCACTACCAATCAGTGGACTCGATCTTTAACTCCAGGACACAGCATGTTCTCAATTAGGGCCATTCCTCTAAAAAAGTACCTTTGTCAGCAGAGTGCCACAAGGCTCTTTCATAGGCTGATTGTTATTTTTATGTTCATCAGACAACAACTCAAGTGTAAGACTTTGTAGATGATTGTATCCTATACAGGCAGATAAGATCAGCAGCTGCTCCAGCAAGACCTCGAGAAACTCGCCACTCGGGATAGAAAATGGGGAATGGAACTCACCTTCCGCAAAAGTGCACTGTCCTCCATATCACCAGATCTAGATCGCCATTTGTCTCACAGTTGTTTACCAGCTGAAAGTCACAGTATTGACAGAAGAACATCCGACCAAGTACCTTGAGGTGAACCTTCAGTTCGGGAACTAAATCAGCTATGTCACAAAGGCAAACAACATGCTTGGTTTCATTGGTAGAACCTTAAGCAAGCTAGAGAAGACACCAAGTGAAAGACCTATTTCACCATGGTGCAATCAAACCTAGACCACTGCTGCACTATCTGGAGTCCATATCAACAAGAATTGAAATACCAGGTGGAAATGTTTCAATGGAGATAAGCACACCTTGTGACAAGAACTTACGTGAATCCAAGCAGCACCAAGGAATTCTCAATCACCTTGAATGGGAGATACACAAAACAAGATGCTCAAAGATGCAGCTTATTGAACTCTTCAAGATGATACATTGTTTGATCGACATTCGATCTTCAGACTCCTTGACAACAGCTAGTTCAAGGACAGAAAATCCATTTCACATAAATATCTACAGTATTCCACATCCACTGACTGCTTCAAGAACAGCCTTTCCCCAGGACAAAAACAGTTTGGAACACACTACCAGCAACAGTAGCTGAGGCTACCTCTTTGGGACCATTCAAAGTCCGACCTAACCTTCTAATGGATAATCTCGTCTGGCCATGGAAAAAAGTGAGTATGATCAGGAAATACCACAATAACACACTGGAGACCAACCCACAGCACCGTGACGAAGAGCAGTCGCAAGACATGAGGAAGACAATTAAAGCAACGCAACCAGCTCTCTCTTCCTCGTCAAGATGATTGCAAAACTAGAAGGGATACTAAGTAGTTCATAACAAAACAAAGACCAAACGCAGAACCCCCACACAATGAGAGGAACAAAACTGAATCAACAACAACAGAACCACCACCTTAGAACTGACAGCAGCCTAAGCCACCGGGGGCTATAATGCATTTAAGCTTAAGTACATCCAAATGACGAGTTAGAACTGTGTGGCGGCGGTAGAACGTCTCCCTGTCCTTCACTATAGTGTAGATTTTATTTTCTTGTCCTTTGGGATCATGGGTTTTATTGTGGAACTTTGAAACTATTAGAGGGTCACTGATGAAGCCTAAATGGCAGAAACTAGCTAGTCTGGCCCAGGAAATATGCACACTCTAGTTTCAGTTCTTTGGTGCAGTCTTTGCTTCCAAAGGATACCCTTTTAAGAACATATTTGAGCTGTGTCATCAGGCCTAGTGCCCAGGCCCCCACAAGGGAAGGCAGATTGGTCAAACTCAGATGGGCGAAAAGTGGCTAGGATCAACTATATATTTCTTCTTTTTTTCTTTTTGTGCATTCCCATTATTTCAGAGGACCGTTTCTTTCTATTCTACTTTCTCTTTTTTTATTCTGACTAGTGCACCATTAATGCAGTGTAAAGTTTGACACCTTAATGAAAGGGCATAGATACATAGATAGATCTGCTCAAATTAAAGGAACAGTTCTAAGTGTCAGTTGGTTATGAATGAAGTGTATTTTCTAGGTTACGTTAAAAATAAGCAATGTGTACACTAAAATCAGCAAATGATTGAATGCGTTAAAAAATTGCCTTTACCAAATAATATCACCGAGCTCTGGAGATTCCTGAGTTTTTGCAGCTACTACAGGTGTATTGACAATTACTCTCAATGTTTAGTTCACTGACTAGAGAAATGAAAAGGAATTGAGTATGACCAGGAAATGGCGCAATTACATACTACAGACTAACCCACAGCACTGTGAGGAAGAGTAAAAATGTCGAGTTTTACAGTTTAATGAAACGACATAGATAGATTTATTCAGAATGACCTCACATTAAAGGCCACGTAAATGAGCAAGGTGTACATCAAACACCAAAACCCACAAATGATTGAATGCATTTTATGGTCATTGCTAAAGAATATCACATAACTCTAGCCATTCCTATGTCTGTGCAGATACTACTTTATGTTTTCAAAACCAGAAACGACACTACATACTGCACAACAAAACAAGGACCAAACACAAAGCGTTTAATTTGATGTCAGACTGTTTGGAAGATTTTGACAGGCTTAAGCACATAAGCTAAAAGCACATGTTTGTGAAAGCTCCCATACTCGCCTGTTCAAGATCACAATAGTTCACTGATGACTCGCCAAAACTGAAAATCATTCACCAGGACCTGTACTTGTAGTTGAAGAAATTAGTCCATAGCTCTCATCAGAGAAGAAAACTTAACAGCACAATCATCCGCAATTTCAGCAGAGGGAATTTCAGATTTTGGGAGGGCGTTCCAATCCCTAATCGTTTGTAGAAAGAAGTTGCCTTTGTAGTTTATGTGCCAGCTGTAGAAGTCTGAAATGCCCTTGAGTGGTGATTTTTTCCAGTCCAGTTAAGGGAATGAGTTTATCTGTTGGTTACGCTCACATCTCCAGTGCTTTCAATTTCAACGGTTTCAATTACTAAGGAACATGGTTAGCAAAGCTTTGTGAAAGAGAGTATCTGTTGGTAAACTGGCTTTACCTATTAGATCTTTAAAGAATAGTAAGAGTCTATAGCTCAAAGATCAGTTGGTGTGACAAAAACTCTCCATGTGTTGTTTATGGCCAGATAAGCCTCAGGTCTGTACTTTCAGTTCCTGCATTTATAAATGAACTAGTGATCTGGTTTTGGTATACTTTTGACAATTGCCAACTGAAAATCACTGGGACCATAGTTATTGGTTTTCAATTTTAAATAGTCCCCTGTTTTTCTACAATTGTGTCAGAATTGTTGGATAACGGGTTCATGCGATGGAATATTGGGTGCGGTTTTAGTATTTATTCATTATTTATGGATATCCATAATTCAGTTGGATATCGATTATAGAAAGTAAGGGTGCAAAGATCAGGAATGAATACAATCAAGTACCACACCTGACCCAGGATACCAATGGGAAAGTGACAATCTCACAGTTAGACACCACAAACGAGAACCAAGAGGTCAGTCCTTTCCCAGCAGGTGTAAATCAATTTTAGATATCCATACATCATTTTTGGATATCCATTAATCATTTTTGGATATCCAAAAATCAGTTGAATATTTGATATCCACAAATCGACTCTTTCGTTCCCCGCACTGGAACCGCCTACCAACACAGGCCATCGATAATCAGACTGTACCATCACAGAGGCGTTCCAGGCAAGTCAGGGATCCCTCAGTGTTATATAGGTCACTGGGTCCCTCAAATCATGCAACTAGATGACGAGACGCTTGTTAATAGTTTTAACCTGCACACACAACTCTTTTATTGGGATGCACAGATTTTACACAGGGTTTGACAACAATCCTTCACCTCGATGATGATGATGATGGGCTCTGCAAAGAGAATGGGGGTGTAAGGTGTTGGTTAGGACAAGAACGCCTGGGCAGCTCAGGTCAAGATCAATGTACAGTCTGTACAAAAAGAAACGCAAACCACACATAATCTTTGATAGCTAGATCCCTATTATAGCTAAACATTTTAAATATGCAGGGTACTTAGATATGCATGTCTTTTATCAGTTAGTCAAGTTTTCTAATGCTTCCGGCTTTTTCACAACATGTTTTCTTTCGTCATTCAAGGGTACCCATAAAACAAAAAGTTACAACACACAATATGTAATGATCTGTCATCGTATCCTATAATTTACAGACTTCATATGCCCTTTCACATTTTGGAACGATTGTTTTGTCGTTTTCCACTGCTCTTCTGATATCTTGATAACGTTTGCGAGTTGCTCAGACAAATGAACACTGTTTGAACCTTCGTCGAAAACACTGTAAAGAAGATAGCCAAAGAATGGTCGATCAAGCATTTTACAAATTTTGTGTCTAAATGCAATCATGTTGTTCTCAGTCACATACGGTAATGATAACAGCTTTCTTCATGAGAATTCGTATGTCCAAAAACACAACTGTATACTGTCCATAAAAAGTAACGTACCATAAATTTTAGGTAAATGGAAAAAAATTAAAAGGCCTCTAATATATACAGTTCGCAGAATTAAGGATTGAAAACCATGTTTAAGAAATGTTGAGAAGGGCAGAAAACTTGCATGGTATCGAAATGAAAATATTCGCTTTGATGTCGATTATATTGCAATAGAAAATGATATTCGAAAGACCAGAAGTTCTTTGAAACGGTTGGAAATTTGAATCACGGATGAACATTTACAAGAAGAGTGAAATATAGTTTCATTAAATGGTCACAAAAACACGTCAATGCATTAAGAAATGGCGAAAAAAGCCAATTTTTAAAATCTCTGGTATTTTTTTAGAAAACGTGGTTATCTAAGACCCCAGTTAAGCCTTCAATTTTGCGAAATTTAAAATGTTTCATGTTTTTCTTATTTGCTAGTTCAAGAAAATCACATTCAATTTGAAATTTTGAAAATTGGATCTTCATAGGAAATTTTTGGGTAAAAAGTAATGATTTTAGACTTTTACTCCCAAAACAGAACTCGAGGTCCAGTTTTCGACGAACCGCTGGTGTAAAGTTACTTATTGAAGCACAAAGCCACTGAAATAGAATCATTTTGAAAATCATTGACTTTTACCCAAAAAAGAATTCATTCAAAAGTTTGCGTTTCTTTTTGTACGGAGTGTAGTTCACTGATGAATTGCCGAAACTGACGATCATTCACCAGGACGGTTAGCGTCCCTAACTACTGTTCCAGGGGTTGTGGGTTCTAGCCCCACCTCGAGCCGCAATACCCCTTGGTTTCTCTCCATAACTGAACGGTACTCGAGTGACCTGGATGTTGTGCCAAGAGTGACAGAATGTCTAAAGAAGGTTAAAGATTCACACCTCAAGTGGTAGCTAGGTTAGTGTAGGGGAGGACAGGGCAGGTTAAACTAGAGTTCTGAATACTACAGTGGTCTCGGGGTGTTAGTTTGCAGGCCGGGCACTCCCAGGGGGGGGGGGGGGTACTCTAATTTTTTCCGCATACCTAGGCTCGGACCCAGCATCTACCGTTCACCCCAAAAATATCAGGAATTTCAAGCACCCCCAAAAAATATTTGAAATTTTAGCAACCCCAAAAAATATCCCAATTGCTGTACCTTTACCTTAAAAAAGACCCTAACTTGCATAGAAATTACCCTCAAACTAGCCCCGATTTTGTGATGACCCCAAAAAATATCCACAAAATCTTCATACCCCCAAAAAATATCCATTTTTCTGAAAACCCCAAAAAATATTAAAATTCAGAATTTTGAACCCCAAAAAATGGGCCGAGCCTACGTATGTTTGAAAATATCAAAGTACCCCCCCCCCCCCTTGGGCGGGCACTTACTATCCCCCTAACTTGTGGCTTGTGGTTGTGCGCCTAATATTGGCTGGATATACTGATACAATGCAATGCTGACACGACAGTTGTATCAACAGTCAGTTGAAGCGAACGGCGTGAAATATAGAAATACAGAAATTGCAAATATTCCAAAATATCTGCAATCATACAGCGTTTCTAAGGTTGATTCATGTTTCACATTTAAAAACAATGATTCTCGACTCGTTTCTGTTCTGAAACACGTTAAGAAAGGCGTACTGATTGCGGAATGTGTCGTGCAAATGGTCACTGGACATTTCGGCCCATAAATAGGGTTCGGTGCACAATTAATCGGTCCCATTCAACTCCATGTAAAAAGGCAGAATTCGAGCATCTGCAAATTTTTCCAGGACATTGCTTGGACTTTTTCTGTCTTTGAGTGGCAAGATCTGTCATTCACCTATCAAAAAAGTGAAAAGACAACCTACCTTGATAACCTCGTTTTCTCAGCATTCTCCGTTCTTTGGGGAACAGTCAAAAAATCCGGGCTGAAATCCGACCTGCGTCAGACGTTACCTGGGGAGTGCGCCGGGGAGTCTGTGACAAAATAGTCCACACAAAGATGCATTTTTCTGCATCAGCCTGACAAACATAGACCAATGTTGAACCACATGTACATTTAAAGTCGAATAAGGCACCCATTTACGCCATAAAGGGCCCAGAAGCGGCAAGTGCTAAATTTCTAAAGGTACTATTTTCGTGGGCTACCAAACCGGAAGACTGTTATTGTGTACTAACACCTTCAAGAATCTGCAAATTTTCGAATTTTTAAATTTTGTCTCTGTGACATATCAAACTCATATAGTTAAGCAAATAATCGTCCAAAAAGACTAACTCAGTCACCAAAAAGTGATATAAATCCAGGATTTCATATGTGACCCCCCTCACAAGCTGACACAAGCAAAAGTTCAATTATTCAAACTAGTCTGATGAAAAAGTTCATAGTTTCAATTATTTCAATGAATCTCAATAACCCAAAAGCAAAAAAGAAAGTTTAGGCATCTGTAAGAGTCATTAAAGGATAATCTCACATAAACTTTAGTAACAAAATTTAAAAACTGAAGCTAAAAATTCAAATTTTAAAGTGATTTTAAGCAAAATCGCGAACAGTTTTGAATCACATTCAATTTTGCCCCCAAAACCAAGCTACGATGCGCCCAAGCATGCTGAAAACATCAATTTATACCACTTACTTCGTGTCTGAAGTAGAGCAGCTTCACTGATGAGTGCCTAATGCTGGACGAAACACACCATTTCATTCTAATCATGATCTACACTGCTAGTTCTGAATGTGAAATATTCCGTAATTTACATGCTACCAAAATGGCCAGAGTGGGAAAGATTTGAGACCTAGGTCTAGATTTAATGCCCATATCATAATGGAAATTGCTCATCCTCTTTTTTTGATGAAACTATATCCCAAATTTGAAATTTCTGAAAAGACTGTAAGTAAAGATTACTCATTAGAACGGCCTCGTCGAACGAGAAATATCACAACCCGCTTAAGCACATAATGCGAGTATCTGTGTGAAAGTGCTTCATTGGGGGTTAGGTAACTAAATGAGCTTTAATAACAGTGTTATATCATTACCTATATGAGGCGGTTCTAATGAGAAGCTCCAAAAACAATTTTGAGTGTGAGGCGACTCTAATGAGTACCAAACAATACTACTGCTTGCGTGGTCGAAATAAGAACAAAATTTGATCTCGGGTGAAGCTGGGGGGGGGGGGGGGCTGCAGTTGATTTGTTTAGCTGAAAAAGTTTAAGTTTGTGTTCAAATTAGTACAGCCTCGACCCGGTAAGTTGAACAGCCATATACAATTGAATTTTATTGGTCTAAGCAATGAGGCCAGGGAACCTGCTTGGGGGGATGGTCCCGACCAGTCCCTGCGGATCCTCATCATTATGCCTTTAAGTGCCATCTCTATGAGGCGGTTCTAATGAGTGTAAGTATCCTAAGGGTGTTTAATAAATACCCATATGCTAAGTCACCATACTGGTACAGTTAAAGTGAGTAAGCACTCATAGCACATTTCAGTAGAAAAGGGAATACAATCACAAAAATTAACTTGCACAGCAGTGCTAGCCAGTCTGCAAAAACGGAGTATCACGGTCAGCCTGCTCGGATTGATTAGTCAAATCCTGGTCAAAACTGTTTGTGTATGGCCATTTAATTGCATTTTCTGGTATATAATGCAATTTGAGTCTTTCCTCGAGAGAACCAGGCTTTAAAAATGATTTTAAGGAAAATTTAAAATTTAAACTAAAATTCATTAAAATTTTAAAATTTAAATTTAAATTTCTTCCAAAAATAATTTCAAATTATTTCTATTTTGATTCCTGATCTGTGTGCGAAATTTCATCTGAATTCATTGAAAAATGACTGTTTTACAAAGATTTTCGTTTTTTTCACCTTCTCTCTTATAGGGTTCGGTGCACAATTAATCGGTCCCATTCAACTCCATGTAAAAAGGCAGAATTCGAGCATCTGCAAATTTTTCCAGGACATTGCTTGGACTTTTTTCTGTCTTTGAGTGGCAAGATCTGTCATTCACCTATCAAAAAAGTGAAAAGACAACCTACCTTGATAACCTCGTTTTCTCAGCATTCTCCGTTCTTTGGGGAACAGTCAAAAAATCCGGGCTGAAATCCGACCTGCGTCAGACGTTACCTGGGGAGTGCGCCGGGGAGTCTGTGACAAAATAGTCCACACAAAGATGCATTTTTCTGCATCAGCCTGACAAACATAGACCAATGTTGAACCACATGTACATTTAAAGTCGAATAAGGCACCCATTTACGCCATAAAGGGCCCAGAAGCGGCAAGTGCTAAATTTCTAAAGGTACTATTTTCGTGGGCTACCAAACCGGAAGACTGTTATTGTGTACTAACACCATAACAATTTCGGCCCATAACCAAATCGGCCTATACAATTTCGGCCCACAGGTATAATAATGTATAATTGGTATGTTTGTCTATAATTGGTATAATAAGATCTGCTTCCCTGTAATTATCCACACAAACATAATAATTAATAAGACTGTTCCGTTTTAATTGATTATGAGTTTGTGTGTAAGAGAAGAGTTCTTCACATAGGTAACAGGCAGCCTATGCTCAGACGAGCCTGCGCATTTGCGCACTCTAGCCAGAGCATTTCATGCTCGCATATGAAACGCAAGCAATTCTTTCTTAATCCAATTATTCATTTTACTCACTGAACAAGTTGTAATTGCTAATGGAAAATATATATGTGATTTTTTATTATTTCTGCTAATAAAGATACCAGTTTACGCGTTTTTGTAGTCTTTACTAGTTTGTAAAGTCAATATATTTTCAGTTTTTTTCTCAATATAACTCTATTTATCATTTTTAAATATTTTCAATAATATATAATCTCTTTTGCAGAAATCCAGGTTGACAAAATTTATGGGCCGAAATTGCTATGGGCCGAAATTAACATGGGCCGAAATTGACATGGGCCGATTTTGTTATGGGCCGAAATAACGTTTCCTCAGCCCATTTTTTGGACGGCACTACATTTTCGGCTACTATAGTCGCCTCGTTTCTTCAAATATTCTTGTACTATTCATGATATATCAAGAAGTCATAGTCGCATTTAAATAATCAAGAATCTTTAATTGATGCATATAACACTTAAAGTTTAGAATGCCACCATCTGATCAGGCCTTCAGATTTATGGTGGGCCCGGGTCATTGTCCCATGATTTCAAAATATGGCCCATTTCTTTCCAAGGCAGTGGACCCATTCTGTTTAGTTGTGAAAAATTTAACTTTATTAAAAATATTCATCTTACAGGGAGTCTACGAACGCCACAAAACAGAAAGTACATGTAGGTAGTCAATACAATAAAACATGTCTTAAGCAGCCACTCAAAAAAAGACAAAACAAAGATCTTTTATTAAAATAACAAATGGTAGCTTAATGAGGAATGAAGGTGTAATTATTGCAGAATGCTCCCCTTGGAGCATTCTGCAATACTTTTGACCTGCATTAAGTGATAATTGGTCTTCTTTTTTGAATGGCCACTTAAGACAGGTTTTACTGTAGTGTATAATCAGCAGCAAGGTTGGCAATCGACCGGTCAATATGCATATTGACCAGACCAGTGGTCATTACTGGTTTTAACCGGTCATTACTGGTCAATTGGTGGTCGATTGAAAAAAACCTTGGTTGATGTGAAGATACTTGGCATTATTTATCCCCCGTTTTACTGAACTCTATAAAGACTAAAAGTAGTTTAATATAAGATAATACACTGGGGTTTAACTGAAAATGTCTGATATATTATGTGTTGTTGTTGTTTTAGTTGATTTTGCTTTAAAAAAAATTATTAATAATTAATAAGCCGTAAAATGAAAATGAAATGTCAATAGTTTTAGATCTTCAGTCCAAATCATTAACACAACTCTCAGTTCAGACTAACAGTCTTGAATTTATTTCCTATTAACCATTAATAAAATAAGCAAATTCAAGTAATGAAAATAAATAAATTTTAAAACTAGCTTTTTTCAAAGAAATAAAAAAAATTAAATCAAGGACTTATTTTAGAATGAGAGAAAGTAAAAAATCAATACTTCATATTGATCATCAAAGAGATCATCATGTACAAATAAAAGATGCTGTATTGGTTAAAATTCAAATTGGTTTGGCTTAGCTGAAAAGACAAAGGTATGAAAATTATATAGAAAACACTAAATGTTGAACAATAATATCAGATATATCAAACATAAAAACCTGTACAAATATCTCAATCCACCACAAAAACGTCCCTTTCAATTTTCAATCGACCACTAAGATTCGTATTGACCAGTATTGACCACTTTTTGGCATATTGACCGGGGCGGTTTTAACCGGTTAAAACCGGGGGTGGTTTTGGCCGCCCAACCTTGATCAGCAGTCAATATACATATACATATATGCATTCACGTGTCAGATTTAGTTTGTAGGTAAAATTTTCAACCTAAATGTCAACCGTGGTTAGTTTGATATGCTTGGGCAGGGTTTTACACCAAGTTGAATGTTTGGGGGTCCTTGGGACTCAACTTTGAATATGATGGGGGTCCCATCATTGAAATTGGGGGTCCCATCTTTTTAGATAAGCTTCGAATTTTGGAAGGTAGTACATCCTTCCATGAAGGCTCGGTGTTGTCCCCAGGTCAGTTATTTTGAGGGCTACATGTATGTTTGGCCCCCTTCCGATATTTTGGGGGGCCATTTGAATTTTTTGAGGGCCACATATTACCATCAGTGAAACACAATCCTATACGCTTTTTTTTTTTTTACAAAAGCTGAACTTGTCCCTATAATATGCAGGGACCAAGCTATATAGCCCTTAAATTTAGGGGGAGTGCTTCTTCTCCAGTACAAATAGGGAGAAGTTTGAGAAAACAGGGAGAAGTGATAGATTGCTGCATCCAGAAGACAGAAAAAAACAGTCTCTGATCAGACTTTTCTCTAATTGAGATAAAAAAAAACACAAGAAAAAACAGTCACTGATCAGACTGCTACTTGCTTTCCATCCTGAGAAATTTGGTTGGTAAATTTGAAATACACATGATCTTGCTGTCATTATATTTTATCTATCTGTCTACAAGTCTCCACTTATCTGAAGTCTCTGGTATCTTTGATCTATTGCCGACCTGAGCCTTTCCAAGTGAAAATGTTACGTAATTCGGCATATACAAAAGAAAGAAAAGTGTCAAGATAATTGCCCTTCACGCTTGAGCGGTGGCTGAGTTGTCAGTGAGATTATTCACACTATGAAAAAATCAATACACAAAGTCATGGACAAATCAGTATACGTTTTCCATGCTTTTTAGCAGAGCGGACCTGAGAGAAAGCATGATATTTTACGACTTTTTTCACTGCCGATGTTTGCACGGATGTTTTCACTTCTTGTTTACTTACGAGGTCAGTGCAGCAGTCTAAAACAAGAGCACCTGTCCTATTTATTTATAGATAGCCTGTAACTATTGGAAAACCGGAATCGTTACGAAATAACTTTTTAATGAAAGGCACAACAAACACATCTGCGTCCCAGAGGACGCAGGTAAGGTGAATTGACGGGTCCTACCTAATGATTTATGCGTATAAGACGCAGGATATTGCGTCCTGTAAAACCCTGCTTGGGCCCATCATTTCAGAAAATGACCCACCATTCTTTGCTCCATGGGTCACTTCGGCCCACCAATCTTGAAAAAAATCTGAAGCTCTGTCTGATTCTGAATTTTCTGCACCCGGTGTTGCGGGACATTTTAGCGGTCACCCTAATTACGGACAAGAAGTGACAACTTGATAATGTCCACAACGCACTTGACGTAAGTCGTTGACATATCAACCAATCCATTCAAATTGACGACGGGGGCTGATCCTCCTTCTTAAAAGGTCTTCTGTAGGCTCAAGCTGATCATCAAAGATACCAGGAAGATGCGTAGCTGCATACATCCTGGAAACATCACCTTGACACTTGGCTACAGGACAGGGCTCAGCTGACTGGTTCACTTTAGCACTTCTTGGCTGCATCTTCTGTACTTTCCTTGGTGAGGGTGAAGGCTTGTACTTCAACAACAGGAGAATCTAGGGCGAGGATTTGGTACCAGTAAAATGCATTTAAGCCCTCCGGTGGCTTAGGCTGCTGTCCGTTCTTAGGCGGTGGTTCTGTTGTTGTTGACTTGTTGTTTATTGTTACTCCCATTGTGGGAGTCTGTAATTGTTCTATGTTTTGTACGTTACTTTATGTCCATTCTAGTATTGCAATCATCTTGAAGGGGAAGAGAGAGCTGGTTGCTTTGCTTTATTTGTCTTCCTGGTGTCTTGTGATGGTTGAGCGGCTCTTCCTCGCGGTGCCACGGGGTTGTCTGCGGTTTGTGATTGTGGTATTTCCTGTCATCATACTCACTATTTTTGACTACTAGGGATATTGATTTCCGAAAGCTATGCTGATCACACTTCGGGGGAGTGTAATCCACTCTCCAGGACATGGTTCTCTTTGGGCTCACCTGATGCCTCAGACGGTATGGTGACCTTGGTCGACGTCTTGGACTTTCTCTATGCCTTCTTGGTGACCTGCTTTGGGACTTTCTCCTCTGTTTGTTGTCTCTCCTTGTTCTACTAGGAGACAAAGGCCTCTTTTTAGTTGTGGGTGGCCTGGCTTGGTCTCCTTCGGAAAGCTATTTTACAAATTAGACTATCATTGGATAAGAAGGTCCACCCACAATTATCTGGTGTGGCCCAGGGGTCAGTCTTAGGTCTGATCCTGTTCCTTATCTTTATAAATTATTTTCTTGCAGGGTAAGGCAGTTCTGTTCTTTAACAATACACAGTTGTCTGTTGACATGCCAGAAGATCTGGTGTTGTCTGGTTAGTGGTTAATCATTTATAAAAACGAGGAAGAAGATCAGACCTAAGGCTGAACCCTGTGGCACACTGGATAATACTGGGACTGGATCTGAGGCTTGGCTATCTAAGATTACTTGTTGAATGTGCACATAGAGCTAAGAGTTGATCCACTAACTGGTGTACCTTCTTTCCCATAAATCAGACATAATAATCAAGTTTGTGTGATAGACTCCTGTGTGGAGGGTGTTACACTTACTTTATCATTATGAGATAAGATTTTGGAATTTGTGATGCAGGGCACGTGTCTATTTTACTTGTTTTTTTTTTATGGTCTGCATACCACCCCAACATGATCACAGCAGTTGACTGAGACAAAAGCTAGCAAAAAAGAAGTACATGTGCTGATGATGATGAGTTCTTATGACACACTAGATAAGTTGGTGTAAGGCAGAATTTAACATGCTTGCTTTTTAAAGATTTTTTTATAATTTCAGAAGCATCATACATGGGCGGAGCGCAGTGGCTCAGTTGTAAGAGCATTAGACTGGGGATCCAAAGGTTGCTAGTTCCAGACTCACTGCCAGCAGAGTCACTGTGTTGTGTCCTTGAGCAAAGCACTTTATCCTCTGCTTAGTACTGGTTCAACACAGGAAGACCCATCCCGACATGACTGAAAAATTGTTGACTGGAACATAAAGCATCAAAACCAACATATATTCATGCATTTGAATTTTTTAACATCTTTACTAACCCTTTTCATTCTGGGTACTTTGGCAAACAGTGATTGAGTGAAGACCCAGATGAAATGTGGCATTTCATCAGGGCCTGCACTGTTTGCTATGATAAAAACAATGTTCAGGGACAGAAATACATCATTTTATAAATTTATAAAAAAAATTGACTGGCAACTCCTTAACTGTGCCTACTAGTGTCGTTTGCTGATAACCTTTGCAAAAAGTTTGGACTCAGATTAGGCCCGACAAAATGTCTTGCCTGGTCTGGGTCCAAACTGTTTGACACTCTGGTGGTATTCCCAAATTATTTTTTTTGTGGTGAAAAAGTTGATTTTGAAAAAAAGATAGCAGACAAGAAAAACATGAAAAATTACCCATTAGGCAAAGAGTACAAAATACAAAATGAACTGTTCCATGTATACTGATTGTATCAATATGTATGGGACAGTCCATCAGAATTAAAGGGGTTAAGTAAATATTTTTCAGATATGAAAGAAGAGATACTATAAATGGCTACCTTTGAGCGAGTTCCTGTTGTGGATGTACAAACAGATAATTTTAAGGAGATATGGCCATCCTTGATACTGGCCATGTCCTCATCTACCTTTGTAGCACTAGACACAGTGAGTTTTTGTTGAATTGTTGTTGTCAGTTACAAGAGGAAGTATGTACACAACGTAATTGGTTAACTGCTTGTTCAAGCTTGCCCAGGAAAAAGTGTGGTTAGGTGAACTGACCATCCGGACATGACCATAGCTGTTTACTGGGACGTAAAGCAATAAACCAACCAACCAACCATGATGAACTAGGATATATCTTGTTTTGAAAACATGGTGGATCCAGATCAACAGGCTTCTAAGAAGCCAGCTGCTCAGGATTCACACTTTTCCACTCTAATGCGTATAAATTATTTGTTGAATTTTGTGAGCCTCCTATGTTAAAAGTTATTGAAAAAAGGCTGTGTAAGGTCATATGGAGACCACAGTTTAAAGTCTCGTCAGACAGAATGCATGTATTTACATACATATCACTTGAAGTTTACTACTGAATAATCTGGAAAAGGCCTAAAAATAGGCAATTTTGCTAATCCTACAGCCCATTTGGATCATCTTTAGTGTGATAATACAGGTACATATAGTAAAACCTGTCTTAAGCGGCCAGTCAAAAATAGATAAAACAAAGGTCTTTTAAAAAGAGAAATGGTAGCTTAATGAAGGTCGAAAGTATTGCAGAATGCTCTCTTGGAGCATTCTGCAATACTTTTGACCTGTATTAAGTGATAATCGGTCTTGAAAACAAATTTTTGTCTTCTTTTTGAGTGGCTGCTTATGACAGGTTTTACTTATGTCACTGGGCTAGGTATATAACACACTTCTGGTTTGCGGTAGAAACAGGCTTTAAACAGAGACCTGGTAGAGTGTTTGCCTGTATATCCAGCAACCTGGGGTCGATTCTGGGCTGGGAGAGGTTGAAATATTTTCGCTCTACGACACATACTAGTCCAAAATTTTGTGCATTACTATCCTCAAGGTCTTTGGACGAGCTATCTTGCCTGGCGACTGGTCTTGTATTATTCAAAAACATACCTCTGTTGTTTCCATGTCCATCAAAGGTAAACAAGAGAATTCTGCCATCCGGAAATTATTACCTTCTTTCCGATAAAAACCTAGGTTTACCGTATATTGATTTGTGACATAGTGTTTGTAAAGGTCTATAATAGTGGCTTATATGCTTTTTTCTAGACCTGGCCCCGACACTATAAAACTTTTCATACTCAACTGAGCTGAGCATGAAATTTATCCTGCTCATAAATGTTAAATGCCAACCATGTTGGCAATTTAACATTTATAAGTAGGATAAATACAGCATCTGAGAGTTATAAAGCAAGATAAATATTTATTTTCGCCATTTGACCTTTTATGAGCAATTGAAATTTCATGCTCAGTTGAGTTGAGCATGAAAAAAGTAAGAAACCTTGGAGCCTTGTTAAAGAAGAAAAAAAACATTATTTAAAAAATGTGCTTGTTTTTCTTTTTTCAGGAGTTGAGTGGACTGGGTCCAAGAAAGATGCTGAATTCAAAGTGAGTTCTCACTATAGATATTATCCCTTTTCTGGCCAATGGGATTTTCAATATAGCTACATACTATAAAGTCAAGATGGTCCATTGTATATATTAAGGGTATATATTAAGGGGTGACCGGTTATAATTTCAAAAAAAGAATGTTGTATTTCTTTCTCTGAAGATTGATTGTGTCTTCGCCTGAAGATTGATTGTGTCTTTGCAAACAGTGATGACCCAGATGAAGTGCCCCATGATGCGGCATTTCATCTGGGTCATCACTGTTTGCCAAAGTACCCATTTAAGTGTTTGCGGTATTTAAAGGGTTCAAATTCAGCATGAAGGGTTTGTTTACTTTCTAAATTATACATGCAGTAATTTTCTTTAAAGAGCAAGTATCATATTTAGCCATGTACAGCACATAACATCCCATCTTTTGAGTCAAAAAGGTGGGAAAAAGTCTTGATCCTTGGTATTATTTGCATCAATGCTTGTTCACTTGGTCACTGGTCAGTGTAAAACACATCAATTTTTCAGGTTTTACAGCGGAAAACATGCTTATTTCTTGATGCTTTCAGTCATCAATGTGCACGCTTTCAGCTGAAAACATCCCAATTTGGTTGGAGAATATGTAAGAATTATTATGTGTCAGGTCTGTTGGGCATTATTGGTGGTGTGTCAGTTTTCAATTCAATTCTTGATTCACACTGCAAGTTAGACCTGTGTAAATTTAATCATGGAATACAAAGAAGATTAGGCCAACCTTAAAAAAATATTGGTTTGCCCTGCTCCTACCCACCCACCAAAAACAGGCCCTACCCAAAAATTTTTTTGCCTTTCTGAGAATCTTTTCTTTTTTTTAATTTTTCTCTAATTCTGTCAACAAACCCTTCTTTAAAATCTTTAAAAGCTGTTTTTTATGCCCCCAAAGGAACTTTGGGAGGCATATAGTAATCGCACTGTCCGTCCGTCTGTCCGTCCGTCCGGCTTTCGTGTCCGGTCCATATCTCCTATATTCTTTGAGGTAGGAATTCCAAATTTGGTGTGTGGATGCATCTTGGGATAGCGGAGTGTCGCATACCATAATTGGGTCACTGTGACCTTGAACTTGACCTCTGACCTAGTTTTTAGAATAATCGTGTCCGGAGCATACCCCTTATATTATTTGAAGTAGGAATCTCAAATTCGGTGTGTGGCTGCATCTTTGGATGACGAAGTGTCACGTACCATAATTGGGTCACTGTGACCTTGAACTTGACCTCTGACCTAGTTTCTAGAAACTGCATTGAGTCTGATGCATATCTCCTATATTCTTTGAGGTAGGAATTCCAAATTTGATGTGTGGATACATCTTGGGATGGTGGAGTGTGGCATACCATTTTCGGGTCACTGTGACCTTGACCTCTGACCTAGTTTTTAGAAAAATCGTGTTCCGAGCATATCTCTTATATTATTTGAGGTAGGAATTTCAAATTTGGTGTGTTGATGCGTGCATATCTCCTATATTCTTTGAGGTAGGAATTCCAAATTTGGTGTGTGGATACATCTTGGGATGATGGAGTGTCGCATACCTTTTCGGGTCACTGTGACCCTGACCTTGACCTCTGACCTAGTTTTTAGAAAAATTGAATCCGGAGCATATCTCTTATATTATTTGAGGTAGGAATTTCAAATTTGGTGTGTTGATGCATTTTGGGATGACGAAGTGTCGCGTACCATAATTGGGTCACTGTGACCTTGAACTTGACCTCTGACCTAGTTTTTAGAAGAATCTTGTCCACAGCATGTCTCTTTATATTATTAGAGGTAGGAATTTCAAATTTGGTGTGTGGATGCATCTTGGACTGACGAAGTGTCGCACACCATAATTGGGTCACTGTGATCTTGAACTTGACCTCTGACCTAGTTTCTAGAAACTGCATTGAGTCTGGTGCATATCTCCTATTTTCTTTGAGATAGGAATTCCAACTTTAGTGTGTACATACATCTTGGGATGACGGGGTGTCACATACCATTTTTAGGTCAATGTGACCTTGACCTCCGACCTAGTTTTAAGAATTATTGTGTCCCGAGCATATCTCTTATATTCTTTGAGTAAGGAATTCCAAATTTGGTGTGTGGATGCATCTTGGGACAGCTGAGTGTCGGGTACCATTTTTGGGTCACTGTGACCTTGACCTCTGACCTAGTTTAAGAATAAGCATGTCCGGAGTATATCTCTTATATTATTAGAGGTAGGAATCTCAAATTTGGTGTGTGGATGCATCTTGGACTGAGGAAGTGTCGCCAACCATAATTGGGTCACTGTGACCTTGAACTTGACCTCTGACCTAGTTTCTAGAAACTGCAATGAGTCTGGTGCATATCTCCTATATTCTTTGAGGTAAGAATTCCATATTTGGTGTGTGGATACTTCTTGGGATGGCGGAGTGTCGCATACCATTTTCGGGTCACTGTGACCTTGACCTCTGACCTAGTTTTTATAAAAAATTATGTCCGGAGCATAACTCTTATAGTATTTGAGGTAGGAATTTCAAATTTGGTGTGTGGCTGCATCTTGGAATGACGAAGTGTCGCGTACCATAATTGGGTCACTGTGACCTTGAACTTGACCTCTGACCTAGTTTTTAGAAGAAGTGTGTCCTTAGCATATCTCTTATATTATTTGAGGTAGGAATCTCAAATTTGGTGTGTGGATGCATCTTCGACTGACGAAGTGTTGCATAATATAATTGGGTCACTGTGATCTTGATCTTGACTTCTGACCTTGTTTCTAGAAACTGCTTTGAGTCTGGTGCATATCTCCTATATTCTTTGAGATAGGAATTCCAACTTTGGTGTGTAAATACATCTTGGGATGACGGGATGTCACATACCATTTTTAGGTCAATGTGACCTTGACCATTGACCTAGTTTTAAGAATTATTGTGTCCAGAGCATATCTCTTATATTCTTTGAGTGAGGAATCTCAAATTTGGTGTGTGGATGCATCTTGGGATGAGGAAGTGTTGCTTACCATAATTAAGTCACTGTGACCTTGAACTTGACCTCTGACCTAGTTTCTAGAAACTGGTGCATATCTCCTATATTCTTTGAAATAGGAATTCCAAATTTGGTGTGTAAATGCATCTTGGGATGCCTGAGTGTCACAAACTATTTTTGGGTCACTGTGACCTTGACCTCTGACCTAGTTTTCAAGAATTATGTGTCCAGAGCATATCTGCTATATTATTTGATGTAGGAATCCCAAATTTGGGATGGCGGAGTGGTGCATACCATTTTGAGTCACTTTGACTTTGACATTGACTTCTGGCCTCATTTCTAGGTTTTCATGCTATATTACAGCTATCTTTCCTCAAATGTGTCTTATGCTAGACCAATTCCTTTGGGGGCATTCGTCACTTGTTTGTGACATTTCTTGTTAATTAATTTAACTGTTACAGAGACTGTTATTATATGCATTCTTACCTTATTTACAGCATTTGTAGACCTCTAAAAGTGATAGCAAGAAGAGGTCATAAAATTCTGCTGAATTTCTAAAAAAAAAAACAAAAAAAACACTACCTACCCACACTGAAATCGATGGGTAGGAGCACGACAAACAAATATATTTTTAAGGATGGCCTTAAATGTTTGTTTAATTTTGTAGTTTGTGTCCTAATGGTTTATGTTATTAAAAGATGGAAGGAAATATGCCCCAAATGACTTAGAACAAAATCTCAGTCAATAAGTAAGTTTAAGAGAACCTGTAGCAAGTTTTCTACTTCACACAGACCTTGCATATATACACGATTACACCTGGCTATAAAATGCTGAGCTTGAAATTTTTTAATCTGTTGAGTGCAAATGCTGCTCAAATTCAGTAAATCATAAAAGAAGCCTCACAGGGCTTATTGTCATATCCTACTTCTACAATAGTGTACATATTCAATACTGAATCATTAAATAGATACTGTTTAAACTAAATTCAGGAAACCATCTCTGTGGGTAGTGCAGTGGCTCAGTGCTAGAATGCTTGACTCGAGATTGAGGGGTTGTGGGTTCGAGCCTCACTGACATTGAGCAAGACTCATTATATTCTGCTTAGTACTGGTTCAACACTGGAAGACTCGTCCCAATGTGACTAAAATTTGTTGATCAGGACTTAAAGAATCAAATCAAATAAACCATCTCTGTTTTAGAACTTATATCCATTGAACAAATTGATTTATCTGCCACTAAAACTTTGTTATTAAGCTGGGGATGCTGTGGAATTTTTTTAACCCTTAATGCGCCAATCACAACAAAAGTCATCTGCTGAAATGCTTAAGAAGCCTCTATGGCAAACAGTGTGGATCCAGATCAAACTGCTCCTTTAGGAGCAGTCTGTTCTGGGTCCACGCTGTTTGCTTCTATATTTAATTTGTCAGTAATGTTAGGCAATTATTTGCAGCAGACGACTTCAGCAAACGACATTTTCCGATGCATTTTTTTTCTTGGCGCTTTAAGGGTTAAGCTAGGGATGCTGTGAATTTTTTTAAATTTAAAATTCAGTCAGTTTCATAATTGCTGTTTTCACATGATATGGTTCCCGGTTCTCTCATCTTCAGATCTGTAGAAGACCGATACAAAACTATTTCCAACACAGCTAAAACAAGATCTATCCTTGCATTGGGAATATCATGCTTCAAACTGCAGACCACGCCTCTAGGTACTATTGGCAAATCAGAAACAGTTGTCGGCTCTCAATCAAACTTGGCTGGCCAATCAGGGGACTTGGACAGTCAAGGAGACCCAAAAGCAACCACCCAATCAAATATGAGCCAATCAGGAGATACTACAAGGAGTCAATCAAAAGAGAGCTACATGGTTCAGACTTTCAACATAACCGTACTGTGTGAAGAAGATTATATAGTGGAACCAGGATCTTTGAAGTTCTTGGTCCAGCATGGTTTTGATTTCAACAGGCAGTATGATAAAGGTGTGTCTTATTACAGGGGAAATGACAAGGTAATTTCACAGCCTTAAATAAGATACATAAATTCTGCATGAGCGATGGTTACCCTATGATTAAACATCTTTTGCAAGACTTGAAATTTGTGCAATATCCGTTTTTCACACTTCTGAAACATCATATTAACCCAGGATATAGTCTAAAATTCTGCTACTTTCTGGCCACTTTTTTCCAATATTTAATTCTCAGGGTCCCCTACTATAGATATTTATAATAAATGTAAATACAGTCGAACTTCGATGGCTCGAACTCGTCGGGACCGTCGGTGCAAGTTCGACCCATCCATGTGTTCGAGCGATACCTAGCCTGACAATTTTCCAGTTGGTTCATGTGTACTTTATGTCATCACGGACACCACATTTTTTTCGACCAAAGTTGCAAAGCGCACGTGCCACCTGTCACTGATCAATAACCCTTTGCACGCTAGAGTTAAAATGATAAGACGCATGTGTTAGCAAATGAGCCTGTTTAAAGTAAAATACATTTATCAGCCTACGCAAAATGCCATATGCGCAGGCTGATCAATGCATTGGTTATCGAGTAAGCTATACCGTTTGTCTTCTTGTAGGTGAATGTTCCTGTTTAAGTGTCGCTACAGTTTATCGTTTCCTTTAGAACAATAAGTTTGTTTCTTATTATTTATTCACAATGTGAAAGTTTCAATTAATAACAACGAATAAAAACATGAAAAAATGTCAAACTCCCCAGGATGTTTACAACAAAGACTCGGATCAGACTGTACCGCCGCAAAATCCGATGCTTGTCTTTATCCAGCCAGGGCATGTTTTACTCATTTTGACACGCGAATTCTGGAAGTGAGAACTAACTCAAATCTTTGATCTGATAAATTGCCGCTTATTGTTTCACACGTTCAGCTCGTCAGTGAGGTAACCCAAGGGTAAAACCATCATTGTCACAGAGCACTCATGAAAATAATAATGAATTTAAATCAAGCGTGTGACTGATTCATGTAAATTAATATTTGGTTCGAGCCATCATAGCGTTTTTACATGAAAAATCGCCCTGCGGACCATGCTTTGAGTTCGAGAGTTCGAGCAATTGCTGTTTGAGCCTGGGGTGTATTTTAACATTAAATGTAGAGGGAAATTGTCGGGACGGACAAATGAGTTCGAGCGATCCCTGGTGTTCGAGACAGGCGAGTTAGAGCGACCAAAGATCAACTGTACAAGCAATAAATTTAATTTTTGGTCTGTTCATGGACTCATGAATACTTTGGGTCTCCTACAAAGTTAATATTGCAAGAGACCCGAAATATTCATGATTCCATGAACATTCCAAAAATTGGAATTCATTTCTTTTAAGAAGTTAGCAATACTTAGAAGTTTCAAGAATAAACTGACTACATTTCAAAATAAATTGCTTAAAATCAATGTGATATTTTGTTGTTACAATCCTAAACCTGTGCTTAATTGCATTTATTTCAACTTTTGTACATTTTGTGGGGTGGGGGGGCACATCTTTAAATATTCATGATAAGTTTAGCCAAATTAAGCATGCCTCAAGGTTATAAAACCTTTTTTCATGCTCAAATGAACTGAGCATGAAATTTCAACTGCTCATAAAATAAAAATGCTGATAAATAAAGACTATTCTTACTATTCTTACTTTCAAACTCTCAGATGTTGTATTTATCATGCTAATTATATCACCTCTGTCAGGGTTGGAAGACATATTGGTTTTCCCCATACACCCATCTGACTTTCTGTCCGTCTGTCTGACTCTGTCTGTCACAAAATCTTGTGAAAGCAACTCCCAGGGTTCGAATCTAGCCAGATTTTCAACTTGCATATTTTTGCAAGTGGAATTTTTGGCTACTTTCTAAATGGAAAAACAACTTGCATTTTTGACAATTATAGTTTTATGAACAGAAATTCAGAAATAAGCTGTTGTTTTAAAGGTAAATTAAATCTGAGCAGTTTAAGGCTGCAACTCTACTAAGGCTGGAAAATCAGAGAATGGTCTTTCAGATTGGGCAATATATTATGCTGTTCTAAAGATTTTGGCATTTTCAGGGAGGTACTCAAAACCATTTCAATGTCTGAGGGTTCATTCCTAGCTTTCCTGTCATTGGCTGCCTTGGCAGTTACTGCCCTGTCATGCAAGGACGATTTTACAAGAAAAGAGAAACAGACTCCTTCAAATGCTATTCCCAGTTATATAATTCGATGCCATATTAGTGAGCACAAATCATTTGCAAGTCTTGCATGTGATTTTGGTTACAAGGTATACCATCATCGCTTCAAAATCCAGGTCAATAAAAGTAGTTTTAAGTTTTATTCTAATTTTAGATCGCAAAAAAAACATTGAGCTAACGAACTACCCACCTGTGAATATTTGCTACAATCTAAAATTAGAAAGCATATGATTGGCTGAGACCGGACCATGCTGGGGAGTTTATGGTTTGCGTCTGCGCATTGAGGTTGTATCCAATGTAAACTTCCGCCATTGACCCGGTTTTCTGATGGATAAAAATGAAAATATTTGCCGTCAATGTCTGACAATGAACGACATTTAAGGAAACTGGGGAGAAGATTTATATCTAGGATAAGAACCACGGATAACGGCCCCAAATATTTACTCGCGAGAAAATGCAAGTAGAGAACATACCACCTCGCTAATTGCTTTTTTAACTTGCATTTTGCGAGTATGCGAGCTAAAATTCGAACCCTGACTTATACAGTTTTAGCTGGATCTTTTTAAACTTTGCAGGTGTTTTTGTCAAGGTCTGAAGATGTGCATGACGTTTGGCTGTAATCCTCAGATTAATTTTTGTCACTTTTTTAGCAATTTAGACTTAGTCATTTTGGGGCTTAAAGCTATCTTGCGAACCCAACTCCTCCTACAATTTTACCTGGATCTTTTTGAAACTTTGCAGGTGTTTTTGTCAAAGTCTATAGATGTGCATGACATTTGGATGTAATCCTCAAATTAAATTTTGTCACATTTTTGCAGTTTGAGCTAAAATAGTTTCTATCAAAGCATATAGGCACTGGGTATCTTGTGAATGCAACTCCCCCTACAATTTTACCTGGATGTTTAAAACTTTGAGGGTGTTTTTGTCTAGGTATGAAGACGTGCATGACATTTGGCTGTAATCCTCAAATTAATCCTCAAATTAAATTTTGTCACATTTTTTTTTGCAGTTGTTTCTACAAAAGCATATAGGCACTAAGTATCTTGTGAGTGCACCTATTCCTACAAGTACTTTTTCACTTGGATCTTTCTGAAACTTTGCAGTTGTTTTGTCAAGGTATGAACATGTGCATGTAATTGGACGTAACATGAATTTTCTATAATATAATAGAAAAAATATATGATTATCAACTTTTTCTCAAATGATGGATTGGTTGTGCAATAGCTTACTGCATTAACTAGATATTTTGCTGGATATAAAACTGATTTTTTACGCTGCTTGGTCAGGTTTCTTTAAGCTTCAGACTGGCTCACACAGTTTTTACATTTAATAATGTTTTCACTAAAGGTAACCACTCAAGATGTATTTGTATTGGGTTTTCTGATTGGACTGTTGGCGCAGTTTCTTCTCTTGATTTCATCTCGAAGCAGACAGCACATTTGTATTTTCATTTACCGATAAATCTCCTAAAATCTTTATTGCCACCATGAAACAACAGCTCACGTTTTTTATGCCCAAAAACAGTGTGCCCACTGCATCATGACCTGAGCAACAATCTATCGTGGCTAATGAGTCTGTATAGCGGCCACCAGTAGTGGTGAAAGCAGTATCCCATCCACTTCCACCATCAAACTGGTTTCATCATCAAATAAAAAGCCAGCAAATCAATCGGGCCGCACTTACCGCCCAAAATGGGAGCAGAAGTTATTTCAGTTTGAAATTGCATTTAGTGACATTTGGATCATTCTGACACCAAAGGGGTGGGGTAGACTCTGTTTTTTGTAGAAAAAACAATTCTAGTAAATGTTAAAATGCCATCAATTGTTGGCATTTAATGTTATGAGCTTGCTAAATTTCATGCTAATTTGAGTTTAGCATGATTATTTTTTAAAACCTCAGGGCCTGGTTTATTATTTCAGCCAGCTGATAACTCCATACAATCAATACGTCATCTGTTTGTGGAGCTGGTGTCGATGAAAGTTCCTATAGTTGTTCACAATGGGCTGATGGACTTGATGTTTCTCTACCAGAATCTCTACTGTAATCTTCCAGCCATATCTGCCTCTTTCCTAGCGGATCTTGTTGACCTCTTCCCGAGTGGTATTGTGGACACAAAATATGTGACAGACTTTGAACACCTGATGCCGGCTTCATATCTAGAATATGTGTTTAGGAAATGGTTTGTATAATTTATATCGAATAATTATTATGTATTTAAAGGATGGAGTTTACCTTCTAATATCACACCCAACAATCCATTACTTTCGTAGCATAAAAACAATACTATGTTACGAAGAAGATTCTCTTTTCTTCCCTTGAATTCAATAAAACTGTTATTTTATTCAGATCCCATCAAATATCCAGACGTCCCATTAAATTTCAGATGTCCCATAAAAATTGTGAATTTCACATGCAAATGATCACGGTGGCAGAACACGTCATTTGTAACGTCATCTTACCAACATTGTGGCCACCTGTCTCCACTTCAATGTTACAATTTTCATCAGCTCTGCTTCTTAGTAATCTAGTTAGGAGGTAAGCAACAGTGCTTCAGCTAGACTGTTTTATGAGGATGCCACACCCTGCCGTCCATATTCGGCACCCTGCCCCTTTTCATAAGACCTTCCCCAAAAATCAACCATTTCCTTTATTTAATATTCGAGATAATGTCTCAGAAGTTGTGTCTTCAAATTGAGTGCTTATCAATTCAGTGCCTTTTTGTTCCCTGCAATGTACTGTAGATTCGGAAATTTTCGCGAGAACTTAATTTTCGCTAATATTCGCAAATTTGCTGCCTCGCGAATTCAAAGTTCTCGCTAATATTGACTTGCTCAAAAGCAAGTTGAAGATCTTTGAGAATGGCTTATGATGGATGATGGAGCAAACAGATACTGAAAACAGAAAATCTTAATATATTTTACTCCCTCATTTACGTTATCCACAATAGATGAAACAATATTTGTGTATTTATTTGCATTTTAGTAAAAAGAAATAAATCACTGTTTCTTGCGAATTGACCAGTTGTAGTTTAAAGGTCAAGTTAAATTGGACTTGAAAAGATTACGCAAATCAAGGTTATTTTTCGTGAGCGTTCAACCGTTACACAATAGATGCTTAGTGATACCTAACAAAAGTGTTGAATTGATGGCTTGGACAAGCGAAAGATAAGAGATCAATTACGCTAAAAATACTAATACCTGATCAATGATTCAGATATGGACCAGTGATTTTGAGCGTGCGTTCAGAGAGACAATGACATAATTATGGCAGTTAAAATCGGCACGATAAAAATGGACGGCTACTCTGTGCTCTACAACTTTATGGAAACTACAATTAGCATGCCTAGTTTCAACCCACGGAAATCACCAACCACACGAATGCTTGCTCGCGAATTTAAAACTTCGCGAATAATTCGAAAATCGAAAAATCGCGAAATAAAAGTCACGCGAAAATTTCCGAATCTACAGTTTTACTGTGATCTTGCGGGTGAGTTGCAATCTATTTGATTATTAGCAGGAGAAATGGGAACTTTGCATTATTTATAAATCAGATCTCTCTTGTGTCAACTCTTTAAACACTTGGGATTATTAAGAAGTGAATAAAGTTATAAGCCTGCGCATGTGACAATCACTTGTAATCACACAACACCCAGCCAAACAATTTGGAATGTTTGTACTCACCACTAACAAGATACATTTTACAGAGTTTTAAAAAAATATTGTCACCTTACCTATTCGCTACATTAACAAATATTTCAATAGGGAAGTCTCATGTAAACAGAATCATTTAGTTTTCAGAACTTCGTGTAAAGATTTACAAAATTCTGTAAACATGGCAGCCCTAATTGTTTATGCTATAAAATATTTAAGTTCTGCATTTGAACAGTTACTTTTTATTGATCAGATTATGTGAAAATAGAAGCCGAGCATTTTATCCCTTTTTCGTAATGAGTTTAATAAATTCAGTAATACAGAAGCACGAATGTAAGATTCTATTTATCTTTAAAAATCTCATTTAGGGCGTAAAAAAATAAAATTAGTCATTATGTACTCAACATTGTTATCATGGTTATGTACATCATTTCATAACGTTACCAAAATCTGTAAACCACTAGTGGTTTATCGATTTTAATGCATGGTGTTATTTCACTCCCAGATGTGACATCATGTGATAAATTGTTTTATTCCACATTATGATCGAAATTTTATTTATACACTGATCTTAATTTTGGTTGAGACAATTATCATTGATCTTTCAGAAACTTTCGACAGAATTATGACCCTTCATTCATTTACCTCAATGTCTTCAAAATAAAGTGGACAATTTTCATGAAACTTTGTATTATAGCATTTAAACATGACCTATGTTGAGACACATTTACCATGGAGTTATTGCTCCTGACTCAACACAAAACTTGTTTTCACTGCATATCTTCACCTGACAGTTAATGGCTGGACTTCACTGAAGCAAATTTTGTTTATTTGTCCCTGTGACAGATTGGGCTGGGATGCTAGCCAACATTTTCAGTCATTTTAATACCATGGAATTGTGTCCTTGGCTTTGACTGAATATGTACCCACCAAATTTTGTACATAGATTGCTTATAACAATATAATATGGGCCTTGATGCATGAAAACCTTTGCGAACAACACAGGCGCAGACCAGCCTGCGCATTCCCGCAGACTGATCAGCGCCTATGTTATTCGCGTTTTGGAAAGTATCATATCTAAACTTGCTACGAGTGAAATTTCAATTGTCTAGCAAGTCTCTGTAGGTGAGCAGTCTGGTTTGAATCTCACTTTGTTGGAAACCCCAAAGACAGGTTTTGTTGTGACGAGGCCCATATCTTAGTTGGAATGGCAACCCACAATTTTCAATTCATTTGTCAAAGAGTTGTGGTCCTCGTCTACTATCAAAAGTTCAATTCTATTATATATCATGTGGGGATACCATGCCGTGTCAGTTATGCATTTAATATTTTTCAGCCAGAGAGACAACAGTCAGAATCCATCTGGATGTGAAATCCATTTTCCTCCATATCCTGCCAGGTACCCACATGTGTCCTTCAGGGAGTGTCAACTGAAGCGTGTCCATGATTTCACAGGTGTCAATGATCCCAGAGTTCTCTCCTGTGACACATACACAGTAAGTGCTTAAAGGGATAAACCCTTTATTGAACAATAATTTTTTGTCTCACAGAAACTTATCAAACTTTTTCTAGACATTAAGGAGGATCTAAACTTTTATCGGCAAATGCAAATATCGTAAAAATATTTACGTATTACAAAAAATATGAAAAAGAAACAAACTTTTAGAAGCAGAAGACAATTTCTCCGCTGAGTTCACTGCGTTTTATAAATAGACACTTGGCATGCACAAAATATAACAAAACAAAACGGTCCTTGGAGTCAGCTGACTCCCTGAATTTATTTGTTGTAATTTGCAAAACAGTTAGCATTGAGAGTTGCAAAAACCATTGCATATTTTTGAGACACCACAAAGAATGATTTTGCATTCATAGATGAAATTGTGTGATAGCTATTCGCTTGAAATGATGCAAAATACTACATGAATGGAAGCGAGGCTCTCCACGGGCAAATGTAATTGGTAGATCTGTAGTATTATGCCAGGGGCAGTTTAATACACACTGCTGATTGATACAGCCATGAGGGGGACCGTGTTCTATGTTGTTTGCAACTCTATCAGAATTGGCCATTTCAGGGAAGAATATTTGGAAGATAAAATCACAGACATAATCATTAAGACAGTGACGTTACGCACTTACAAAACAACGTGAAATTTCCCTTTCGAAGCCTCCGGATATTTACATTTTGCCAGACTAGATTCTCTTTAATCAAGAAAAGACCTGCAAATAGTCTCGTGTCTTAAACCCAGATTCGCTTACTAACCTCACCCAACTTGGTCTCAGCTTTTCGATGAATACCCTACATCTTGGTGCTTCCTTACATAAATTAATTTAGTACCTTGCCATATAAGTTTTTACCAACCACGTGTTGTCTTTCGCGCATACAGTTCCGCTATCTTTTTTGAGAGCTTGAGACTACTGCACATGCCCGCGTGTACAGATCGGAAATTCTAAGAAGATACATGAAGATTTTTTGTGGGGTTCACAGAAAATAGAAATTAATGAAAAATCATGAATTTGACTTAGAATACAATTTGAGTGTTATTTAATACTCCATATTATAGGGTTTTAAATGCAAATACCTCGAGTGCACCTTTTCTATCTATACTGGAAATTTTTGATTCAAAATCAGGAGTATGGCTTTAAATCGTAGCATGCTGGGTAATTTTTCATGTTTTTGGTGTCGTCTGCTGACTTTTTTTCAAAATTAACTTTTAAAAAAATCTTTCTGCAACACTATCAGTCAAAAGGTTTGGGTTCAAATCAGGACCATCATTCTGTCCTGGTCTGGGTACAAGCTATTTGCAAAGATTATTGATAAGCGGAAGACAAAAGTCGCTGCGAGCAAGGAAAGAGACAAAACAATAGTATTGTAAATATATTAAAATTTTGAACACTGCTATTATCAAATACTAAAGACAATTGAATACAAGTTTCTGTCAAAGAATACATATTGATGAAATTCCATCAGAAGACAATTGGTCAAAAGCAACCTTTATCGAATTTTGTTAAAAAATAGAAACAACTTGCCCAAATATTTAAGATTTACAGTACATGTCTGTATCACTTCTCAGTAGTGCTGTGTACCTAAGGTTTTATCGAATAAACTGGTTACTGAGGTTTGATAGATATATCGATTTGAACGTTCCTGTATCAATCAAAATATTGAACCCCAATCTGCCTTTTTTCTGTTGCGTGAACTCATCCAGTCTACACATAAACCAATTTATTTTGTGTGAAAATAAAACAATGTTGTTTTCTGTGTTTGTAAAGCAGTTCTTGCATGTCAAAGGCAATTGCAGTATGCAAGAGGTAAAGCAACACGATTACTGACGAAAGGTTCCAAATGCAGCGTATTTAACTATCAGCGTACGATTGGATAAAATATTGGCTGTTCCAGTTATCTCCTGCTTATTAACAACTGAGTCAGACCGATGAGAGCATTGTCAGACAGAAAAATACAAACAAATAACGTTGAGCAAGTAAAACCATTTGCTTCAAAAATAAATAGCATGAAGGTTTTTATTCTTTGACATTGGCTATTTTCCGTAAAAGTGGTTATTGGAAATGTCATACAATGATGGGCATAGTTTAGGAAAACAAGCCTGACTTACACTTTCATCTTTTTTTTACAAAAGTTTATTATAATATTGTCAGATAGATAGCTCCTAACGTAGCACAGAGGACGACTTAAAGCCACTAGGTACAAATGTACATTGGTAAACTTAAAAGTACTTAGGCTATATTGTTAGGTCCTATTTTCGGTAAGAAAATATCAAATGATATATTGAATATTGAATATCAATCATTTTGTATTGATACACATCATATTGGAAAAAAATGATCAATACCCAGCACTACTTCTCGGAGAGTAACAAATAATGTCAGTAAAGTTGAAAAAATAATGTGTATTGGCAAAGGGGTATGTGCATTAAGGGGCTATTTTGGTCCCCTCTAGAGCCAAAAACTGAAAGTTGCTTTTCACCAATTTCATCTTATTGGTATATTAGAAGAATAGCCCAAGTGAAAATTCTGGCATTTATTTTATTCTTACCTGTTGCTATGGTAGCCAAAATGGCCAACAAAATAGGCTTAAATTAGAGAAATTGCCTTTTTTAGGCTAAATTTGAGGCTTTTGGAGACCGATTTTTTAAGAATTAGATATCAGCACAAGCAAATCCAAAAAAACACTTTTAATATATTGTGTTCCGTGATAATTCTCATCATCTGTTAAAATATTTTTTTGGTATTTGCTTGTGCTCTATATTAATTCCTTCTGTTACATGTCTCAAATTTGCTCCAAAATGGTCATTTTCCTATTTTGGTGGCCATTTTTGTTACCATAGCAACTGTAAAAGTCGAATCAATGCCTGACTTTTACACTTTGGCTATTGTTCTAATAAACTAATACAAAGAAACTTGTGAAGAGCAACTTTTTTTTTTTTACCTCATAGGGGGGGCCAAAATAGCCTACTTATGCACCTACCCCTTTCTTTCCTAAATGACTTTTTCAATAAAAAAGTAATTGTAATTAATTGCTTAATAGTTGTTATTTTTACTCTATGCCAATCAATGTTTCTACATAAATGTGCCATAGAGAATGATGTACTAGCCAATGTATAAATGTATGGGCCTATATTACTTAAATAAATAGCTTTGCCCCTTATGCTTGTGGTTGATATATTTTGTGATTCAAATAGTAGGAAATGTACAAAATATGAAACCTGTGCAAATTGGAAAGGTTTCATATTTTGTCAATTTCCTGTAGTTTTACATCTTTATTTTGACCTCATTGAGAAATCCTGACTTTGTTGCATGCGAACAACAAGGGTGCAGACCAGACTGCGCATTTGCGCATTCTGGTCAGCTCCTTTGTTATTCGCTTATTGGAAAGTACGAGGGTTAGTCAAAAATAACTGAGCCCTACCTCATAACATTTTAGTTTGGTATTGTAGACAACAAACGTGATTATTTATAAGTATCATATGTCATTGTTGTTTTGACCCTGAAGAATTATCTGAGTGAAGCATCTATTATGGTTGCTAGGCAACTGAAGATCGTCAGTCAGAGGGATGCGTTCACGATCTCAGCCACCAGGAATATACAGTATGTCTTTAAAAAGCTTGCATGCTTGATAGTTTTTGTGAAAGACATATCTTACATTTATTGAAATAACATATATCATATTGTCTTTTCATTTCACTTAGTTCGTTAATGTTTAGCTGAACATTGATTGTATGCATTGCCTAGCAACAAAAAACGCCAAAATTCCACAAATTTTCAAATACACCAGAATTGTGTTGCCATGGAAACAAGTTTGTGCATTTAAATCAATGAACTTAATATGTCTGAGAGTTGGTTTGTGTATGCAGTACTGTTAAAGCATTAATAGGCAAATATTTTATGTTTTCTGTTAAAATTGTGTAAATATGAATGTGGGTGGGGTAAATTGTAGGACGTCAGGCATGTAAAAATTTGATAAATTTTGAAATCAAATTACCACAGCATCTATAATTTGGGGTCAGTTGGTTTCTGTTCTGTGACACTGAAGAGGTACATGTTAAATATATCAGACGACAGTGAATAAAGCCTTACTTAAACATTACTGTTTCCATAGCAACGCTTAGAATAAGATGTATCACAGCGTGAACGCACCCCTTTGACAGGTCATATTCTGTTGCCTAGCAACCGTTACACAAAGCCTACCAACATAAATAAATTAGGTGATTAAATAGATGACATATAACTACAATGAAATATAATCTAATCATATGTCCATTTTACTAGGTTCAAATGTTATGAGGTAGGGCTCAGTTATTTTTGACTAACCCTCGTATTATAACCTACCTTGCTACATGGAAAACTTCAATATTCTAACTAGCTTGTATATCTCAGCAGGCTGGGTTGAGCATTACTTGGTCGCTAAACCTGAAGACTAGTTTTTATCGCATCAAGCTCCATTTTAACACTCTTTTTTCTATTGTAGGGTCATGGATGGTGTACTAAGGGCAAGTACTGTCCAAAATCTCATGATATTGATCTTATCATAGACATTGATGAATTCTGTAAAGATCGGAAAAGTAGGAAACGTAAGCGACGGAAGCAGAATCAACAAAGAATTGATTCGCAGAGTTATAATGACAGTGCCGACATGGATTTGGCAGAATGGAACAGTGACTTTACAGAAATGAGTGTTGGAGATGCAGCCCCAGAATCTGATTGCAAAGATATTGAAAACAAAACAGACAGAATGGAAATAGATGGAAGACTTGTTAATAAAGCTAAAACTATCATGAACTGTGCAAAACTTGATCAAGATTTTCAAAGAGAGAAAGAGAATGGCCATAAATTTTGTGAAAACTGCGGCAGAGCAGATGCTGTGTTATCAGCTGGAGGTCATAGGGCAGGATATG
This sequence comes from Loripinus fragilis, assembly GCA_964019695.1. Lineage (NCBI taxonomy): Eukaryota > Metazoa > Mollusca > Bivalvia > Lucinida > Lucinidae > Loripinus > Loripinus fragilis. The sequence continues at coordinate 107,310,989 of OZ026518.1, forward strand.
ATGCCTTCATGACTGGTTTAATATACGCAGTTTATCAGACAACATTGACTGGGGATGAGAGGGAAAGAAAGATAGGAGAATGGAAGAATAAGCTGTATCTTAGTGCGAAGGACTATCCTCTGACTGTCTCTAAGAGTAATTTTGTTAAACAGAGCAAGGAACATTTAGAGAAATTAGCTAGAATTAGAAGGAGTAATACTGTCCAGGCCTTTAGTTAAGAGTGCATAACAAAATTATTTTTATTTCTCTACCAAAATGTAATTGAGCCGTGACATGTGATTTCCAACAATGTGGTATTTTTTGACAAGTGTAGACGAGGCTGTACAGCCTCCTTTTAAGCTTAGAAACTCCAAATGATGTTCAGTCAGTAGATTAATAGTCATAGAATATTCAAGTGACTAGCAAAGGCTCTGATCAGACTGCGCGTATGCGCAGGCTGATCTGCGACTTTGCTGGTCGCACATACCACATTGTTGGAAATCTCATGTCACGGCTCATTATGTTGTGGGTACTCAAAAGAACGGTTTCATGGGATGGTTCTTTTGAGCACCCAAAACCTGTTTAAACTGGTGGGTAAGAAAATATTTACAATTTTATGCTCATTTTTTTTCATCTAAACCTGTGCGACATAGGGGATTTACCCTCTCTTTGGGATGGAATCATCCATCCAGGTTCAATTAAATTTACATTCATAAATTTTTAATTTTTATTAGAAATGTTAGGGGTCATGTTAGAATTTCCAGAACACTGTATTTGCGCCATTAAGATTTTTTAATATTAGCAAACAGTGTAGACCCCGATGAGATGCCACTGTGTCATCTCATCCAGGCCATGAGCCCAGTTATGGATAAGGACTTATGAAAGTTTATCTATTTGTTAAGTCTCTTATACATGCCACCATCTTATGACATTTTAACCCCTTTTGCCCCATTTGTGACAATGGTGATCTGCTCTCTCATCTGCTTATGTACTTTGGTAGCATATTTAACCAACAGTGTGGACCCAGCTCCCTTAGGCTTGTGGTTTATAGTTTATGCTTCTATGGCTAAAGCAGTCAGGAAAGCATTTGAAGAAATGCAGCAGATGTAAATAAGCAGACAACTTTTTCAGGACAAAAAATATGAGGCCTCGTAGCGCAATGGATAGCGAGACTGATTGCAGATCAAGGATTTGTGAGTTCGGTTCTAGCCCGGTCCCATACTTTCGTGGAGGTTAACGATAGAAATATTTCATGATCATTCTTCTCCTTCTACTGATTCAAGAATGGTTGTTGTCATTTACAAGTGAAAGTATGTGCTCGAATCACTGGTAAACTGCTTAGTCAAGCTTGCCCTGGAAAAAAGTGGGTAGGTTGACTGGCAGTCTCGACATGACCATAGCTGTTGACTGGGACCTAAAACAACAAACCAAAGGACAAAACATAATGGCAGGATAAGAGTTATCTCTATAAATGCTATCAGGACTGCAGAACCTAATCATGGGGAAATAAGGCTGGCAGACAATTTACAGGAAATATATAGAGAATACTAGGCAGGTGTCTTTTGATATCAAGTTTACCAGGCAAGGCTTCGAGAACGCTTGTTGACATCGCGAGGCTTGCAGGGCGATACAACATGCATCCTGGAAGCCAAGCCTGGTAAACTTGATATCAAAAGATGCGAACCTGGTATTCTATTTATCAGCTTACCAAGTTGATTCACTCTTCAAACTAGCAAAATAATGACGTAATGATGGATTTTTTGTGTCCATTGACGTAATTCAAAAACTGCAACATCATCATGACCTGATTAAGGCACATGCCGTGAGATAGACAACGTTTATCAGGCAACGTGCAATGCTGCAGTTAATATGAATGGTAACTGATAAAAAGTTTTATATAGCAGTAAAATTGTCCATCAGAAATGTGTCCATTATATATCTTCCACACGCTAAGTCTGATTCTGCAAGTATATCTGACACATGTCCATCCCTAGTACAAGATACTGTGGTATTTCCTGGTCATACCCCCTTGTATTCCCAGATGATGTTTGAAAGATTGTTTATGGACAGACTATAAAAACTGATGACAGTCATTGGTATACCACAGGTTTAGATAAACAAAAAAATTTCAGCGTAAAATTGTAAATATTTTCTTACCGATCAATTTTTACAAATGTTTTGAGTGCTCAAAAGAACTGTCTCATTGAGACGGTTCTTTTGAGTACCCACAACATATGTTTTGGTTGAGAAATAAGAAAATTAAATTTTTGTTACGCACTCTTAACTAAAGTCCTGTATACTAATAGCTCATCCCGGCCATGGGTGAGATAAGTTAATTTGGAAAAAAAATCATGAAAAATTACTGGACAGCCGCAAGTCACCTGGGTGATTAAAGAACAACTAAGATGAACCATTTAAATGAAAACCTTTATTTCGGAATCTTCCCAGTAAATATGAATTATTTTAGCACTGGCACTACCCATAAATGAATATCTGTAGTAAAATAAAAATGTTAAAAATTGACACATAACTAACAAATGTGAGAAAAGAACCCTTTGAGTACACACTGACAACAAACTAACCCCTAGATCAGCCAGCTCATCAGACACCTGGATAATGAAATAATGATGGTCCTGATGACATATTAGGAAAGTCACTTTAACCATTTCCTTCATGATATTCATGCTAGGCTCCACCCACTATGAATAACTATATAAATAAACTGTCATGTTGGTTCATAGAACAAAGAAATTACTTGTCAGGTCCACTAGTGTAGGATCAGGTATATCATATTTCCATAAGCAAACAGAGTAGACCCTGAACAGGCAGCTCTGACAATAACTGCCTGATCTAGGTCTGCTCTGTTTGCAAAAGCCTTCAAAGGTTGACAGAGACAAAGAAGATTTATTTTGTGTTGAATACATTTAACATATATTATAAACTCTGTAGGGCTTTTACTTTGACAAAAAAGGGCTAAAGGTTATTCTTTTTTGACCTGAGCCTTCATCTATATCCATATTTTGCTTAAGCAAGCAGCAAAGGCTCTGGCGAGACTGAGTCAATGCACATGCTAGTCCGAGCCTTGGCTACTAGTTGATATGATGAGTACCAAACTCTAATGTGCTGGCCTGTATGGGTTATTTTTCATCTAAATCCTTTTTTTCTCTATACATTATTGCAAATTTTAGAAGCCGGTGAAAGCCAAAATCTGAGATTCATATGAATACACAAAGAATTTATCCAAGTGTAAAACTTCATCTCCAATGAAAATGCATAAAATCAAGCAAGCATTGGAATTATTCTGGGATGTACTATAAGGGATCTTTTCTTTTGTTTAAAATTAAAAAAGCTACATGCCTCTAATTATCTAATTCAAGGCCTTATGGGAAACCAACATTTTGCCATGTATGTAAAAATTTGATATTATCATCACTAACCTACAAAGCCATTTGGTCTGGCCTTGGGGGTCATAGAACTTTTTTTCATGTTAAACTCACTTGAGCATTAAATTTTAAACCTTCATAAATATCAAAATGCTGAGTGCCATTACTTATTCACACTCTGGCAGCTGAATTTTTAAGAGCAAGTAGAACTGGTTATTTCTTGTGAATTCTCATTGTACTGAAATAAACCAATGAGTATTACATGGAAAAATGTTGGTTTACCATTTCTGTAAGCCTCGGTCAAATTATTGATTTTTTATTCTAAGAAGTGAAGAGAGGTCCAGCCTCATAAATGGTTGTCAAACATGATAAAAACATGAATTAAAAAGTAGAAAACATCAGTGGCCACTCTAAGCTTATAATCTGACTTTTCTCTATTTTTATTGTCCAAAATACTGTAAACATTTAATAGTCACAGCATCAACATTTGGCGACTTTCAAACGCTGACATATTGGTTTATTTTAATTTTGGCGGTTTCTCAATTTAATGCAGAATATTTTGGCAAATTTTATTCATATCTCAAACAGCCCTATGGAAAGTCAGCCTCAAAATCCTGAAAACTTACGACCATGATATAGTCATTAGGCAATGTTTTTGTGAGCAGCATATGTGGCCCCAGGCTACATTTTTGTTAAAAGCATCAGTGGCCCGAGGCAGTATTTGTTTTTATACATAGCATATGTAGCCCAAAGCAAAAAATGTGTGAGTAGAAGCAACATCTTTTGGCTAGCAGTAACCTGTGGACTTCCTGTAAGTGATATGTGTGACCCAATGTTTTCAACTTATTATTAATGTTAAAATAAATGGCAAGAATTAAGTTTACATGAAAATACTGCAGTTTCATACTATATGATCAGAGAGATATGTTAAGTTATTTTAACACAAATTATGCTAATTGCAAAAAAATTGTACAAAAAATAATCTATTAGCATTCTGGTCTAAATTTTGATCTATAAGATTTTAATTCAGATAAAGCTTGTTAGAATAACATACAGTGCAGACCCTGATCAAACTGCTTTCTAGCAGTCTGATCTTGGTTTACACTATATGACTAAGCTTTATTGTCAGAAAACTAATTATGATAATTTTTGAGAAAATTACTGTTATATCAACAAATTTAACATTGTAACATACATATATAACAATCCAAGCACTTTTAAATGACTAAAAAGGTGTGAAATAAGAAGCGAGCATTTTAATTTTTCATCAAAAATATCTGCTTGTTAAAAAAAAGAAAACTTACAGCTAATTGTTAATAAGGAACGACAATGTTAGCTTAAATCTTTGGTAAGAAAGAAATTGAAATTACAGCTGAAGTTTTTCCAAAAGGAAATAAATGGAATCTGTGATGGTAAATGTTCTAAAATTTCAAATACTTTCCTCTTTCTGTTCATAAATAAAATGTTGGTTATCAGGGCTGAAATTCACAGTCAGAATAGTAAACAGTTTCATTTGGTTTGATTTGAAGCTTAAATCCCCAGTCAACAGCTGTTGTCATGTCAGGTTGGTTAGTTCACCTAACCACACCTTTTTCCTGGGCAAGCTTCACTTAAGCGATTAACCAGTAACCATGCATATGCTTTCACTTGTAACTGACAACAACCCTTCTTGAATCAGCAGAAGGGAGGAGAATGGCAGTGGAAATGCAGTCAGACACATATCTGCAGCCAGGCCGACTGCGCTACGCGGCCAGGTAATAGCAAATGTAAGACCCTTATCAGACTACTTCTTTAAAAGCAGTCAGATCTGGAACTGCAATGTTTATCTAGGCCTTTTTGCCCATCAACTAGTGTGCGAAATTTTAGAACATTTACCAGAGATTTCAAATACTTCACAAAACAATTATGATTTTTTTCTGTTTGCAATAATATTAGGGAAAATGTGCTATGACAAGCTACAAAGGTAAAAAATTCTTTCTCTAAACAATTTAACTATATCTCTAACACAATGATGATTTCTATATGTAAATTTAAAATTATCACATGTATGGGGGGAAAATACAGTGCAGAACACACCAAAAAAATGTGACATTAACTAAAATGAACAATGTAACAGTTATAATAATTGGTGAAACTAATTGGGTTCATTTGTATTTACTCTGACTATTCAGACCAATACAACTAATGCACCAGTTATTTGTAACCACAGACCCCCAGACCTGAGGGAGGGTGGGCATAAGCTGAGCCAAAAATGTTAAAATGTTGTCTTACAGTGCAGGGTTAATTCGAGGGATTAAATATACCAAGTCAAACATGGCAGTGCAATGTGAAACATACCAGACTGAGGGGGGGGGGGGGGGGGGGGGGGGACTGCCACATTGTTTTACCAGCTTGCTGTCCCCGCAGTGTGGTCATAGGGAACTGCAGATGAAAAGTAAATGTCCCCGCTGTTCCCCGGAGCTGGGGGCCATGGTTACAAAGGACTGGTGCATAAATAAACAGTGTAAACCCTGATTAGACTGCTTCTTAAGAAGCACTCTGATCAGAGGTGGCCCTGTATGCCATCAGGTAGTCAAATAGACATACCAAAATTTTAAGAGAGAAATATATATAACTCTTCTCGCTAGCAGCAACTTGTCTTCAGCTGATTACCTTTGCAAACAGTTTGGACCCAGACCCAGATCAAGACAGACTGTCCGTCCTGATCTGGATCCAAACTATTTGTAACTCTGATAATGTTCCTGAAAGAATTTTTTGAAGAGATAATTTACAACAATAGGACTAAATTTGCACTTGATTAAAAGGTAGACTAAGGATTTCGTTGACAACAACGTTATCTACAAAATACTGAAAATGGGAATATATTTGAATATTTCAGATATTCTAGAAGACAAATCCACCAGACTGATTTAATAATTTGGGGAAGTACAAACTAAATAAGGTACATGGCAAAATATTGTTTACAAAATTATTCCCATTTTCAGGTTATGCCATTTTATTTCAAATAAATAGGGTCTATTTATAGTATAAGTAGGTATAGCTTTTTCCTCTAAAATAACCTAATTGTAACAATTCTGCAGTATGCACAATATTGTGTTATACCACTGATACAAGTATGTTATAACCATCTATGGACCCTGTCTTAAGAAAACCTGTCTCGGGTTTTCAACCAGGTAAGGCTAAGTTTAGCCTGCTTCGCTACAGTGACTGAAAGTCTATCTAGCATACATATACTTTCTAGATAGCAAACAACATAGGCACTGATCAGACTGCACAAATGCGCAGGCTGGTCTGCGCCTTTGTTGATCACAGGCAACAGTCAGGTGTTTCTCGCATCGAGGCCCATATTATAACACTTAACAGGTCATTCATGTACATGATCAGGCCTTTAGTTAGGAGTGCGTAACAGAAAAATAATTTTCTTATTTCTCAACCAAAACATATTTTGTGGGTTCTCAAAAGAACTGTCTCAATGAGACGGTTCTTTTGAGAACCCAAAACATATGCTAAAAACTATGGGTAAGAAAATATTTACAATTTTACACTGAAAATTTCTGTTTATCTAAACCTGTGATGATCTAACCCTCTTGCACTCTTTTAACGGTAAAACCTCTTTAACATTGATAAGAGTACAGTAGGGCTAAGAGGAAAATGGTGAGATGAATCGTAATGCTAGCGGAGGATATTCTATATTAAGTCATCTATGCCACAATAAAAATTAACTCTGGTACAATATGTTAATGACACATGGAAAGGGAGGTATTGTAGATATTTGTCTACAAAACTGCTATTTTTATTTTCCAAATTGATCCAAACAAATCTAGATTAAATATTTTTCTATTGGAATACAACCCCAAAATTAACCCTTTCCAGACCTATGGACCAACCCATAAAGCCATTTTTAATAAAGCCAGAATGGTCCATTGTATAAATTGAAGTGTTACAGGTTATATACAAAAAGTCTTTCCCTGATGATAGATTTTGTCTTCGCAAACAGTGCAGACCCTGATGAAATGCCGCATTCTGTTGCATTTCATCTGGGTCTTCACTGTTTGGAAAAGTACCCTTTTAGAGGTTTCCAGTCTGCAAAAGGTTAATTCTTACAAGACTGATCAAGATGTTTGGAGTTGTAAACCACTTTACGGCTTAATTCTTATGACAGATTTATATTCTGTATTCAACCTAATGAGCCTTTTTTCCAAAATTGTATACACTTAGAAAACAGTAGATCCAGATCAGCTGGCTTCATCAAAAACAAACTTACATGACAGAAAATCTGAACTTCATATAGTGTAAACAACCCATAAAGATTTTAATGTGCATTTTCTCGAAAATGTGTGCTTATTAGATCCTATATCGTATTCAAATTTTAAATATTTGGATAAATTTGGAAGAGACTCCCATCTTATAATCATATATATATCATGTGTTGACCCAGAGGGGTGGGGGGACAGGGGGTCCGGAACCCCCCCCAGAAAAATCACAAAAATATAGGGTTTCTTTGCAATACAGGTCCAGATCCCCTGAAAATCACAAAGCTCCCAAGCCAGCATTCAATGTTGGGCCATTAAGGCACACCAGGGAAACGCCATTTAATGGTGTTTCGCAGGTATACCAATGATGGCTCTTTTTAATGGCCTTTCGCTGGCGTGCCAATGATGGCCGGCTTATAGTGTTATTTGGATCCTATCTCCCCTCATCAACAAAAAAAAACCCAACAATGTTGTACCACCTCTAACAAAACTTTCTGGATCCACGCATGTCTATGGTACCTATCATGGAAATCAACAGATAGATCATAACTAGCACAGAATAACAACTATGGGGATACAATGGGGAAACTGAACATCTTTGCTAGCTTAAGAGATACATGCTAAGGCTAAAATTATAGTTTGTTTGCAAAGATAGAAAAACGGGTGCAGTGCCATCAGAGACTTCACTGCCTGTTCACATAAAATATGGAAATGGATGGAAGGTAAGATCATATGCTGGATACTGGTACCTGGCCTGCTGGATACTGGTACCTGGCCTCTTGGGATAGCAGACAATGTACTTTTAAGAATGTCATCATATGGGATGAGTACCATTATTACATGGACATCCTTAAGATATAAAAATGATGATTCAAAAGAGAGTGTATAAGGAAGCCATTTCTTAGTGCAAAAAAGCAACACATTTTCAAGACAAAATGATGAAATTTTTTTAAAAAATCGTGAAAATTTGCATAAATGAAACAATGTTTGTTCTGCATATTTGTTCTAAAGGGCAGGAATCAATTACACACATTCTATGTTTCAACCATATAAAAGGCTTTCAGTACACAGCCCATCTGCCAGAGAGCAGAGGAATTAAAAATCCAGTAAGAAGTTGTCTCCCCTAAAAATAAGTTTGTCACCTTAAATATTTAGCTCTTAAGCTAGCAAAGATAATAAACGGAGTACAAATTCAATTACTAGTGCTACAAAATTGAGTTACATAGATTTAATCTATCACATGGTAACCTATATAATAATTATGTATTATACACATAACATGGCTGTAAATGGCCACCCTACAACAGTCCCTGTTTTATTAATAGGCATGCATTGAAACAGTTAACAACAAATAACCTTATATGTAGTTCCACACCTCTCCCACAATGCCACACAGGTGGCATTGTATGATCAAACATAACCAATCAAATGCAATTAAAGGCATCACATGATGAAATATAACCAATCTGATGCCAAGCTCGGCATCACATGATTAAACAAACCAATCATATCCTTTTCCAAAAGCTCATTCCTGAAAAATATATCTTCTTCAATCCAACTGTTCAATTTATTGCGCCATCTAGTTGCAAAGGGACCAATAAAACCAGTCTGATACAGTGAGACTGTGAATCAAAACTGGCAAAACTTACTTCTGCAACATCCACATCAAATATGGCCGCTGCTTCAGCAGACAAAGGTGTCATAGGTGAACACCAAAATTTTGTGATCCAAGTTTAAGCCTGGGCTGGCCTCAAACTAGAACACTTTCATGCTCCATGCTGGTTGCCGTACTTGAGAAAGGTGCATCCTGGTTGGAGTGGCCGTCAGATTTAGCCATGTTTGCATCGCAACAGACTGATTGCTCAAAGTTTTTATGAGACATTGTCTTCATTTCCCGCCTTGCTGGCGACTGCCTGCATGACCAGCTATACGGAGCTACCATTCCACGTTTCTGTTGCCGCCGAAGTTTCCGTTCTGCCAACATCCTCTGTAAGCTACGAACCTTCCCTCGAAGAGCAGTGTTATCATCTGTTTCCTTAAACTGATTCCTTACACGAGTATGATCTGAAAACAGGAAGTAGACATGCCACATTTATTCACCTAGAAGATGTGGTTTCCCTTCCAAAATAATCCAACAATCTAGATCTGTCTTTATAAGACAGATCTAGATTTTTGGATTATTTTGGAAGGGAAAACACTTCTGAAAGAGGAAACTCAGTTTTAAAACTACAGTAAATGTTCTAAAATTTTGAGCACTTTTCTTTACGGCCCTTAAATAAAATTTTGGTTATCGTGGAAAGTATTCACAAAATACAAAATCATAACAGCAAACAGTGCAGACCCTGATCAGACTGCTTATCCGGTGATGTTAATTAGAGATGCTTAACCTTGAATTAATGATTTTTAATTACTTCAACTCAATATCTTGGTTCTTTGACAAACTTTTTGCTGAGAAATGGGATATGTGACATGGTCATAAAAGATAGAAATTTTTTCCAGGTGCTGATAGCCTGTCTTATATTATGTGAATGTGGTAGAGAAAAGATGCATTTTCTCTAACGGTAATTTTAACGGATATTATTTGAAATGTTTAGGCGAGTGTATAGGTTATATACATTAATGGTTATTTTTCAATATAACCTATACATTTTGCTCACAAGGTTTTTCAGTTCTTTTGTATCAAAAATGATAAATTTAGAACAATCTAATTATTTGTAGCAGTTTCCTAAATCAATTTTTAATCCATAATCAGTGAATTTACCTGTATTATTATGGTGTATATGGCTTGGTTGATGGTGGTGATGACGCGCACACATAGGCTGGTTTCTAAACTGAGGGGAGGCTACTAGTAGGTCGTTTAATATATGGAGTATGGTGCTGATATCTCGCTTTGGCTTGCCTTCGCCATCTTGCAAAGTTGGGTCTAAGGTACCTAGAAGAAAAATGTAAAAAAAAAAATTTGTAAATACAGCATATAGTGATTTGCCTATTAATCAAGATGATAACTTGTTTAGAGCAAATGAGTACACAATCGATAATGGTTTTCAATGATCAATTAAAACTTTTTTTTCTCTAATTACATGGCAAGGTGTTTTTTACCAAAATTAATATCCAGAGAAAATGCAATATGTATAGGTAATGTATGTATGTCCCAACAACAGCTAAGGTCATGTGGGGACACAGCTTTAGTCATATCTGACAGGCAACGAAGCTGGGTACAAGGCAAGTGGTTTATCCACTACACCATGGTGGCTCCTATGTATAGGTTATATAGAAAACTACCGTTAAACTAAATATAGAACAACAATTAAATAATTTGTAGCAGATTTGTTGATCAATCATTATCAATATTTGATAAATTTGAATAAGTCGATGAGTCGAGACTAACCAATAGTAAATACAATGGTAAATACAGCATAGAATAGGCTTCTTGCGTGGATTTGTGCATTCCAGTCATATTCATTAAAAGCAAATTAATGAGTAAAATAATAAACACTTTAACCCACACACAGACATATTATTATACACATTTTCACATAAAATGTCAAATAATATTGTTTGCAATCAAGTACAAATGCAGATGACAATTGTCATGAACAGTGGGAAAAGTGTTAATGAACTGACAATGCCAAAAAACGTATCACTCCCACCAAAAAGGTGGGTGATAAAGACTGTTGATCGAGGTTATTCATCCTACATCCAATTCGCTGTCAGTGAACTTTGACCTTACCTGAGAAAGTTCCAGAATAAACGCCTTGTCCGAGGTGGCTAACGCTATCTATCACAGCCCCTGGGGGGTTTGCTGGGGCGGAACAGGGAGAGGGGGGTGACCTGATGTTCTGTAAGGAAAAAAGGGGGAAAATATTAGTATTATATTCAACATCACAAGAAACTGTCTTTTTTATGCTTATATGAAAGCCATAGATCAGCCTGCTCCTCATATTTGCTGCTTAGTGACTACTGGCAGCGCCCAAACTTTCACAATAAATCTAGCTAGTCTATGTAGCTGAGCAGATGTGTTTAAGTGCTACCTGGTAAAAAGCACTGAAGACAGGTTTTCTTAGTCCTTATGATGTCAGTTCTTAATTCAGTGTGACAATTCCTAATGGAAATCATAGGAAAAGACAGCTGTTGACATTAGAAGCAAAATGCATTTATGATCAGTAATAGCTGAACTTTTAATATGAGGATTGAACTGTTTGCATTCTGGGAAATTTTCCATGCTTTTTGTCATCTGATGTTTCTTTGAAAAGTAACTTTCAGGAATACACATGTACCATCAGAGTGTCAAACAGTTTGGATCCAGATCATGCCCGACATTTTGTTGGGCCTGATCTGGATTCAAAACTGTTTGCTAAGGTTATCAGCAGCTGCAGATGACAAAAATTGAAGCTGGTTAATGTCCCAGTCAATAGTTATGGTCAGGTAATCAACCTACACTTTGCACAAGGGCAGATAAATACTAAACTGGTATACATCCTCTCATCAGTAACAACTGCCCTACTTGAATTGATAGGAAAGAGTGGTAGGAGAATTAATCTCTCAAAGAAATTCAAGGAATATATTTTCAGGTTCAGTACAAGACTAATACAAAAATTTGTGATAATTTTGGAAGTCAAGATAACCCTATCCCCCCCTTCCATAACTATCTCAAATTTTAAAATCTCATATACAGATTTAAGATAATTTTGAAAGTGGAGATAACCCTATCCCACCCTCCCAAAGTATCTCAAAATTTATAAAATCAGACTTGTGCTGAGCCTGTTAGTGCAGTCTGATATGTGTCTCGACAATACTAGCATTTCTTGCACACCTGATATTAAAGGTTATCTGAGATTTTACCCTGGGATAGAAAATATTATCTTACCCATGCTATCTTACTCAGGACGTCAGGTAATATCATCTTGTGAAATTGCATCTTAGCGTATTCAGGGACTTCTGGAAGCTTATTTTAAAATTAATAAAAATAGTGGTGAACAAGAAAAAGAATCTACCATTCGTGTGAGGGTAGGATAGAAAAATCCGTCCCTCGGGATCACCGTTTGTCATCACTCGGCAAGCCTCGTGATGCCAAACAGTGATCCTCGGGACAGGTTTTTCTATCCTACCCTCACACTCGTGATATATTCTTATAGTATATTCATAGTAATTGTTCGTACCTCTTGTGCTCTGTGGCAGCTAGGAGTATTATGTGCTGTTGATGCATGAGAGTTGCTATACATGGCGTTATGTAGAGATCTTCGTCGAGCGTTACACGTGTTTGATAATTGTAGCTGAACAAACATCATATGCTCTCCAAGCTTCATTGCCAACAACAAAGGTGCACGGCCCGTCAGGAAATCGTTCACCTGCAAAAGAAATGTAACATACTATTTATAACTCTTTCAGACTATTTATAACTCTTTCAGACTATTTATAACTCTTTCAGACTATTTATATCTTTACCTCCAAGTTATATATAGCAGCTGACCATTGTGTGCCATTACAATATACATAGGGTCAGTTAAGCAAAAAAAATTGAACGTTAAATTGTAATTATTTTCTTACCCATCACTTTAAACATGTTTTGGGTGTTCAAAAGAGCCGTCTCGATGAGACTGTTCTTTTGAGTACCCACAACGTATGTTTTGGTTGAAAAGTAATTTTCAAATATGCACTGGAGGTGTGTCAATGTAGTTCTTAATTTAAAGGGCAAATAATCTTGAATGTTTCCTGTGAATCATCTGTCAATTCAAGTATTAAGTGAGCCAGTGTCCAACAAAAGGTACATGTTGGCATGTGTGGCTCCATCAATGACTCTTATCAGCCTGCACATCCGTACAGTCTGATAAGTCTTCGATGGGAGCTCTATGTTTAACAAGGGCCCACATTTCTTCAGGCGGAAAACTAAGCCTGATCAGACTGTGGGGATGCACTGACTGATTTGAATCTTTTCTGTGTAAAAAGGCCTAGACACACAGTGCAGACCCAGATCAGACTGTGGTCAGGGTCTCCCCTGTTTGCTATTGTAAATTCCAGCCTTGATAACCCACATTTTATTTGAGAACAGAAAGAAATGTGTTCAAAATTTTAGAACATTTACCAACGTTATGAGGATCCACCCACAGGCTTATTGACATTATGTTTCAGCTGTAAAAATGCCAATTTATTTACCTGAGATATACTTCTAGTGGTACTGTCCTGCCAGCCAAGAGTGACAATGACGTCATGTTTTGTTTATAACATTATCAGGAACTTATAATCGATAGATCGCTTGTGTATTAATCATATACTGTGGATAGGATTAATACACACGTGATTTATCGATTCACGCTAGATCAAGTATAGGGCACAAGTTACTTTTTACTTAGCAATTGTAAACACAATATTACGTCACTGTCACTTTTGATTGGCATGACAGTAGACTAGAACAGGATATCAGGTAAATATGAGCAGTTTATGGGATTTTTACAGTTGAATACCTTACAATTTTTTAAAATTATTTCAGTTTTCTATCTCTGACTACTTTTTCGAACCAAACAGCCGCAAAAAAATCTGAAGAAATATGGGCCTCGACGCAAGTTACCTGTCTTTGGGGGTTTGCGAACAACAAAGGCGCAGACCAGCCTGTGCATCTGCGCAGTCTGATCAGCGCCTTTATTATTCACTTTTTGTAAAGTATCATATCCAAACTTGCTATTAGCAAGATGGAATCACTGTAGTGGAGGAGACTGGTTTGAGTGAGTCCTGCTTTGTCGGAAATCTCGAAGACAGGTTTTGTCGCGTCGTGGCTCATATGTAAATACATCAGGAGCTAGAATCCAATTTCCTACTTTTCCGTTCTGTACTAATCAAACCAATTAATTCCTTGCATGCTGGGAAATTCTGCATGTCCGCTGAATTAAAAAAAAAACTTTCAAAAATTACTTCAAGAATACCAACATAGTGTCAAACAGTTTGGATTCAGTTCAGGCCCGACATCTTGTCGTGCCTGAACTGGGTACAAACTGTTTGCAAATGTTATCGGCAGATGACAACTGCAGATAAAGAGTTAAAGCATTGGGTTTCACTGACTTAAATAGGACAAACTATTTTAAATTCTTCCGAGTAATTTAAATTTGTAACATTGTCGATCCTTCTCTACCTACACGTCCTCCAATTTTAACAGTGGCTGCAATTTCCAGTAAATTAATTTTGAGGAACTATCATAATCTGCTGCCTGCATGCAATTACAAGTGTTTTCTCTGTGTGTTTTTGACTTAATGGTGATAATTTTGTTAATGTGCCCACAACCTCTAAAGTAACAAAAAATATGATAATTACACCCCTGCTGTTGGTAAAAAATCTCCACAGCCCGTTATGGGGGCATTTAACTATTTTCAGAGTGATTGCCCTTGTTTAAAATTTACAACACAATTTCAAGTTTCAAACAAAAATGATTCTATTGGACTCAATGAGACACTTTTTTTAAACAATGGGAGAACTGTTGACAAAATGTTATTTTTCGCCATTATCCATTGAAGGTGCGTATCTGAACAAGTCTTAGTGCATGAGTTAACCCATTTAAGCCTAGCGTCCTTTTTATGGGACATCGACAAACAGTGTAGAACCAGATCAGATGCCACAGAATGCGGCGTCTGATCAGGCTCTGCACTGTTTTGCTTGCAGAATGTACTTTTAAAATTTGAATGAAATTGAAACTTACTACCCTACAACCCTTAAATTCGAAATGGATTCGTTCAATTGATAAAGTTGGGAAATTCCATTAGGCATAAATGGGTGAAGCAAGGGTCTTCGATACATATGTTCAGCCCCACCCGAGCCCGGCTATAGATTTAACTCTTTGCAGGCTGGGTAACTTTTCATACTTTTGTTATTATTGGCTGCATTTTTTTTTTTTAATTAACTTTTTCAAAAAATTCTTTCAGAAACTATCAGAGTGCCAAATGGTTTGGACCCAGATTAGGACCTGATCTGTGTCAGAATTATTTGCAAAGACTATCATCAGGCAACACAAGTTGCCGCTAGCAAGGAAAGAGGTTAAGATCCTTTTTACATGGCTCAATTCTATGATTCATTCATTATACTTGTTAATATACATGCCATGAAATAATTACTCAATGATCTGTTGAATACATTAATGAGCCATACCCACCACTAATTCAATTCTTTTAACCAATCAAATCATTTCATTCTATAAAATTGACAAGTCCAGTTGATTAATGTAAAAGTTAAGGCGTGAGATTTCTTGACAAATGATA
Source organism: Loripinus fragilis (assembly GCA_964019695.1). Classification (NCBI taxonomy): domain Eukaryota; kingdom Metazoa; phylum Mollusca; class Bivalvia; order Lucinida; family Lucinidae; genus Loripinus; species Loripinus fragilis. The sequence goes on from OZ026518.1 coordinate 107,326,844, forward strand.
TACTTGCCCATTAACTGTGGCAACTTTTGTGTCTTCTGATTACCTTTGCAAACAGTTTGGACCCAGATCAGGACCGACATGTTGGTCCTGACCTGGATCCAAACCATTTGACACTATGAAAGTGTTCCTGAAAGATTTTTTTTGAAAAAAGCATGAAAAATTACCCAGCATGCAAAGAGTTAATAAGACTTGTATATTATAGTGATGAGAGGTTACTTTTATTTTTCTGTCCCTAGTTTTTTTATGACAATTTTGAAATTTCATGTCTTATTTCGCCACCAAAATCATTAAAAAGCTTGCAAAATATGTCGTGAAAGATATAGTATATGACACATGACTCATAAGCCAATCAGGTTTACCAGGTGTTTACACTTTCCTAAATCACGAAGGATCTATTTATATCTACAAACCCTTAGCATGTCAGTCATGTCAGTCATGATATTGGTAGTTGTGACGTCAACCAATAAGTTGATTGTTGAATAATAATCCTATTGATAAGGTGTATTCTCATTACTACAGTAAATGTCCTAAAATTTCCAGCACCAGTTCCCTGCAAAAGTGAGTAGACCCAGCTAAGATTGCTTCTGGGGAGGCAGTCTGATCAGGGTCTTCCCAATGTTCCCTATTCTGATTTCCAATGTCCTGAAAACCAACATCTGATTTGAGAAAAGAAAGAGAAAAAGTGTTCAAAATTTTACGACATTTACCGTATTCACATTACTACATGTACGATATTCTGATTTCTCCCCAAAAACCTATGTTTTGAATAACATTCTCAAAACATGATTCAACTCTCTCTGCATGCTGGGTAATTATGAATGATTTTTTGTTGTTTTTGTCTTGTCTGGCCTGATCAGGGTCTAGACTGTTTGGCGAAAGGTTAATGGAACTTTCTGTCGCATTTTTAAGCAGGTAAACTAAAGAGTTAAAAATCCTGTGAACTCTACTAAGATTCACAAGAAATAGGAAAGGATAAAAAAGTCACATTTATCATGCTGGATAATTCTTTATGTACACTAGAACTTTCGAATTTAAAAATGTAGGATTCCAGCTTTGGTGTGCATGTAGAATGGAAAACAATGTTGATCCTGATCAGCTGACTTCTCAGAAGCCAGCTGATCTGCATCTACACTGTTTTCAAAAGACAGTTTTGAACAGTAAGGTTTTGTTGATTTGGTTTGATTCTCCACATCCTACTCAACACTTTTTCAGTCATATTGGGACAGGTCTTCCTGGGTTTACCCAGTACTAAGCAGCAGATAGAACAGTAAGGGCATTAATTTATTCAATTTCATCTGTAAATCATACAGTGGCAGCTCTTTGGATCAAAACTGAGCAAAAAGAAATGAGAGGTGAGCTGCCGTTAAATGTCTATACCAGTGGGTGTACATACATGACCTGATGAGCATATTCAGCTTAGATTCTTATCACTTTTCTTGAATGTCATCTTATTTTAAGACAATTGATAGAAATATCTTATTCCACATCTGTGGCAAAAAAAATGCAATTACAGTCATATCAAGTCTCAGAGCAGTGCTATTTTGAAATCATATTTGCACTTACTCCTTGGAAGCACACTTATTGAGATAGTGTCAACAAGACCGTTTTGCTAAAGTAAAATTCACTAAATTACAAATATATTGATCACAAAACAGGAACAGAGTCGTAATATTTTGTCAAAGTTGGTGTTTATACAATAAAATCTGACGTCTGACTGTCTCAGAACTCGGTCATTATTATCACAAAGGAAGATAACTTTAACAAACAGCTGTTATATGCTCAGTCCAAGTTACTTGGCTTCAAATGTTGGCATGGTAATGAGTGCCAAAATTAGGAAAAGCAAGTGCATGCAAACGAAAATTTCAAATTTCCATCTGTCATCAGGGACTACTTGTTTGTTCTCATCAAATGGATTCCTAACACTTATCCCGCCCATATTTTTTGTCCTGAAAATGTTGTCTGATTTTTGCGTCAAGTGCACTTCAGACTAGATTCTATCATGAAAGCAAAACACTATGAACCCTGATCAGACTGCTCCATTGGGAGTAGTCTGATCTAGGTGCATATTGTTTGCAATATTTAAAATTAAAATTTTAATAGAAATGAAAAATACCATCCAACAACCCTTAAAACAACCCTTAAAACGGAAATTGACTGGTCCAAATGATAAAGGTGGGAAATTCAATTGACAGGTTAATTGGGTTAATATACATACCTGGGTATCAGAAAGGTTCTCAAGAGCTTGCATCACCCGTGAGTCTGGTGTCATATTCTGAAAATATAAACAGACACATTAATTGATAAACAGCATGCAGGGATCCAGAAACTTTGATGTTTTTGGGTTTTTTTTTTTAGTTGATGAGAGGAGAGATGATCCAAATACCACTAAAAGCGGGCCATCATCAGCCCACCATTTAAATGGCGTTTCGCTGGCATGCCGATGATGGCCCAACATTGAATTCTGGCGTGCTAGCTTTGTGATTCCTAATAATAATAGGAGTTATAGCTAAATGTGAAAATTTTCTTTTGGAAAAATAAATGTTTTTCTTTTTTAAAAAAAGTAAGTTGCTGTGGAATCATTAAGGCCAAGTTGTTTTTGAATTCCTGCACTAATAAGCTGCACCTTGCAATAAAATAAAACTTAATAGAGGGGGTGATTATACTAAGAAAAATATTTTTAGCTTGCTGTGGGTAGATCAAAAGAAACCCCCAAAAAATTGTTTTGATTAGTGGATAATAAAATTATCCCAAGTTTTAATGCTCAAGCATTCTACTTATCTGGGCCTATGTATAACAAAATATATCTTAATTAAATCCATGCTACAATTCAATAAAAGTTTTAGTATTAAACAAATTGTGTGTAATCTATATTCCATCTTATCAGCTATAAGGTAAAAATGATAGCTTTAACATACAGGTGTTAAACCACAAAGATCAACCATCAAACAAAAAACCACAAAAATGTAATTGACATGATTTACCTAGGCATCTACGTCACAGGTAAGATACACAGAAGTGTACTGAATATAAACATACAGGATACACGTCTTGTCTTTCTTTCCTACAGTACAATTAACTTCCCCTTATCTTTACTGAAGTTAACCTTTTCATACCTAGTCTGGGATTTTTTTCCTTAATTATTTTTTCCCTCACCGGAGGCACTGCATTGTGTCATTGAGCAAGACACTTTAATCTCTGCTTAGTGCTGGTTAAACCCAGGAAGACCTGTCTCGACATGCCTAAAAAATTGTTGACTGGGATGTAAAGAATTGAACCAAAAAAATTTTTAAGTTAGGAATACTATCATACACAGTCGTTCACTCAAAAGGATCTGCAGTTTTAAAGGGAATTCTCCCTCAAAATACGGTACTGCTATCATGTTTACCTTCTATATAGACTGAAACAGATTGGATCCACGGCAGGCCCCACGTTTTTATCAAACCTGATCTATGACACTTAGGCATTAAACACATTACCCTCAAAGGCCATACATGTACATGTAGTTTCAGTCATTTTATGAGCAATATATTAAAGATGACACATTTGATGTGTGACCTGAATGTCGAGCTAGTTTTGTCTGCTGATAACTTTTACAAACAGTTTGGACCCAGATCAGGCCCAACGAAATGTTGGGCCTGATCTGGATCCAAACTGTTTGCCACTCTGCTGGTATTCTTAAAAGAATTTTTCAAAGTTGATTTTTGGATGACAAAAAAAGCAATTTAATTACCCAGACCGAGGAAAAGTCCCATCCTGAATGGTTTTTCATCACAATACCTAGAAATGATCCATTTTCCATGAATCAGTTTGAACACTTAAACAGGTACAATGCTAACAGCACTCACATCCTCCTTGCTTATCAAGATTAATAATAAAATATTATCATTACATGATGAAATTGAAGTTGTTTACTTTGTTAATTACCCTTACTATACTAAAAACTGATGACATGATATAATTTGGGATGGTTCATAATGTACATTAACCACTTAGAAGTCACAGATTAGTATTTCCAAAAAAGATGTCTTTCTATTGGCGAAAATCATTTTGTATGTTTATGGTGACAATCTACCGATATTGTAAATTATTTCAATCCCTGAAGTTTGTCATATTCTCGCCTTGGTCTTAATGCCATATTCTCATCTGGGTCTTATTACTGTTTGCAGCTCATAAGCTACCTGGTATAAAAATTGTTAACTCTGCTGTAACTATTTAATAAGTGTTGTCCACTATGATGGTACTGTATTTCTGAAAGAATTTTGTGAAAAAGTTGATTTTGAAAAAAATCAGCAGACGACAAAAAAGCATGTGCGTGAAGAGTTAATATATAACATTATGAACTTGAAAGTCGATTAATCTGTTTGTAAAAGTTATTACGAAATAAATCCCCCCAAAAAATCGTTGATAAACATACCATAAATGCATATGTTACTATGAGGCCTTAGTCGTAGGCGGGTAAAATAATTCTATCAATAAAACTGAGTCAGTGAAGCAAAAGTTTTCTTTGATAAACAGGTCAACTCAATCTCAACCAGCGAATGATGCCTGGCTGATAATCTTTGCAAACACTTTGGACCCAGATCAGGCCAGACAAAATGTCAGGCCTGATCTGGATTTAAATTTGTTTTACATTGACAATTTTTACCTTCTAATCCTTGAAAGTTTTTTTAAGTTAATTTTGAAAAAAAAATCAGCAGATGACAAAAAAGAATGCAAAATTACAGCACTGACAAAAATGAATGCAAAATTACCCAAAGGCTTTTTGAGAAAAGTTGTATTTTGTACATATTATATTAAAGGTTGATGTACTCGGGTTCATGTAGTAAGTAGCATCAGAATATTGATAATTTTATTTCCTTGAAGTATTCCTATAACCCTTTGTTTGTCCACCTGTTGTGATACCACCCTTAACAGCTTTAGCACAAAATATCTTGTGATGTGCAAGATCTACACTGATGTAGGTGGTATAAAATTGTGATACCATGTTTGTCCACCTGTACGTAAGATAATCCACTAGCTAAAGCTGGTAGATTATTTCCAGTACAGGCGGACAACCAATAGTATAACTATTACATACATTGTACATATCTAGGGGTTTCCCGTTATAATTTTCAAAAAAAATAGTTTTCTTTTGTCTGAAGATCTTTTTGACCTCTACAAACAGTGAAGACCCTAATAAAAATGCCACATAATGCATAACAAAGGGTTAATCATATAGAACCAGTCTAGAAGTAGGCTCAATGCAGCATCTGTTCTGTATCTACACTGTTTTCCAAAGTACTAAAATTAATGGAAAACCTATAGCCGGGGTCTATAGCCCTAAACAAAGAACGCATTCAACCGTTAAAGCTCCAATCATGAATGCAGCAGCCTAGCAAATTTTAAACTTGCGCTATCCTTTTGGTTTATAAGTAAAAAAACCCCAAGCCATTTCATATATAAAAAGTCTGCCAAACAGACAATTTACATAAAATATCAAGCCTTATTTGGTTTTTCAAAGCAATGGCAAAATTTGAAAATGTTGTCTGCTGCAATAAACCATGTTCGTTGAACTTTAATAAGCATTATTTATCCCATTAAAATAATAAAAATACTCACAAAGGTATGCATATTTTAAAACCAATAAAAAATCCAAATATAAGACCAAATATAAGAAAAAGTTTCAAGTTAGGATAGGTATAGATATATACCACACTATTGGCACACTGACTGGCAGTTATAAGTGAATGTGTGGTTTAGAATGTTAATATAGTTTATGCGATCTGCCGCCCACACAGTCTATGTGTAGGAAGAAAGCTATACAAAATACTCTTAAAGGCTGTTTGCTAGTCCAGACCAGCTGACTGATAAAAAATGGTGAAGATATTAAATATTGAGCGATATCATACGAAAGGGTAGCTTATTGAGCAACTGCCCATATCAGCCTGCGCAGCTAAAATTTTGGGAAAAGGGATGCAACTCTTCCTACATCATCCACTATTGAGTCTACTCTCCATCTTGTCAATGAAATCAAATGAAAGGCCTTGATCAGCCTGCGCAGGCTGACCAAGGTTTTTAATTTGAAAGCAAGGGGAAGCCCCAGGAAGTAAATAGTTCCTTTTAGATTGAACAGGATCAATATCTAACCCACTTTTTTTTTAAAAGTCAAGATGGCAAACAACGTACTCGATCACCCATATACAGGCACGTCAACATGTTGCGGTAAACAAAAACAAAAAAAAATGTGCGATTGAAGAGAAAAGAGTTACACCAATTTATAGTAGGAGACTACATTTTTAATTGATTTATTGTGACGTCATAATTATGACCCTGGCATATAACATAAAATTAATTACATTAACTTAAAGTCCCCCAGCCCCAATGTAAAAAGTGGAGACACAGTAGTTTGAACCTACAGACCACTTGGTTTCAGAGGACAGCGCCTTATTCATTGGACCACAATGAGTATATATGCATGCAGTCACTCCTAAACAATAAATACATTTATTTAATCCCAAATAAAGAACTATTTACAAAGAACCACAACTACGTTACATTCTTATCAGAAATAAAAATAGGAATTACTATTTTTTGTGATTAAATGGGATTGAACTATTTTCTCTGATTTTCAGGGTTTTTTTAAACCCTTATTCTGCCAATATATCTTTTGCCCTGAAAAATGTCTGATTTTATTTGGAGGTCTGCAATGTTTGCTAAATTAAACACAAACAAGATAATGATTAACCCACCCCTAAACCAGTTACTTTTGCAAACAGTGAAGACCCAGATGAAATGCAGCATTTCATCAGGGTCTACACTGTTGTGTAAAGGTAAAAAGATCTTCAGACAAAATAATACCATATTCATTTAATAGTATAACTTGACACCCCTAGATATGTACAATGGACTATCCCAACTTATTATATCAAACAAGGAAGGGAGAATCCATTAGTATTACAAAGGGTTAAATTCGAAATAAAGTTTTAGCCCGGTGCCTCACTGCTCAAAATATATAGGTTACGGACCATCCAAACTTATGAATATTGTAAACAGGATGGAATATTCTGAATGTCAAGAAAAGGTTAATATCAGGTATTTCTAATATCTCTGTTGTTTAAAAAACAACAAAAAGTACATAACTTTAAAATGTTGATCTTTATATTAAACCAGGAAGAAATAAAGCAAAAAATCTCCAGCAATACTTGAAATATCACAAGTCTGCTCTGTACTTGATGACCAGCAAATAGACTGGCTCCAGTCAATGTGTCATATCATATACTTGTAGCCAGTCTAATTCTGATGGCTCTCAGAGTAAGACTGGCTACAAGTATATGATATGACACATAGATGAAAAATTGTTTTAAGGACTGGATCCAGTCTAACCAGCATACAGAAAAAGCAGGGGACAAAAATTCCACTCCCCCGCTCGTATTTACAACTGAAATCTAGAAAGTACAAGTAATTCTTCCCAAAGCACTCATCCTACAGGACGAGTGCTTTGGGAAGAATTACTCGAGGGAGTTACATATTACATATTACTCCAATATGTTCTTTATTGCATACGCTTTTAGAGGACTAGTGCATGTCAGGACTTAAAGTCACTCGTCCTGCAGGACAAGTGCAATATTGAAATATTTTTGTCCCCTGAAAAGCTACTGGTCCTTAAACTTTTCTTTTCAAAATATGCAAGACCTGACTTCAAGAATGGTTCTTGAACTGTTCTAGAATGATCAATGATTAAGATTCTTGAAATAAGCAAGACCAGTTTAAGAATAGTTCTAGAACTGTTCTGTAATGGTCAATGATATAGAATTGGCAACTGATTCTTGAACTTTTCTTTTAAAAATATGCACATAATCGACTGGTTCAAAAATGGTTCTAGAACTATTCTGGAATGCACCATCAATGGTACACAAAAAGCCAGGTTCTTGAACATTTCTATTAAAATTATAAACCACTTTTCTAGTCTGGTCAATGATTCAGAAAAAGCTACTGATTCTTGAGCTGTTCTATCAAAAATATGTAAGACCAGTTCAAGAATGGTTCTAGAACTGTTCTGTAATTTTAATGATATAGAATAGGCAACTGATTCTTGAGCTTTTCTTTAAAAAATACGCACAATTGACAGGTTAAAAATGGTTCAAGAACTATTTGGGAATGCACCATCAATGGTACACAAAAAGCCAGGTTCTTGAACATTTCTATTAAAATATTCAAGAACACATATGCAATGTTCTAGTGCATGAGATTTCCAACAGTATGGTATTTTGACATGTGTAGACTCGGAGGAGCCTGCGCAGCCTCCTTTTAAGCTTAAAAACTCCAAATGGTGTTCAGTCAGTAGCTTAACAATCATAGAATACTCAAGCGACTAGCAAAGGCTCTGATCAGGCTGCGCGTATGCGCAAGCTGATCTGAGGCTTTGCTGGTCGCACATACCACATTGTTGGAAATCTCATGCACTGGCTCATATGCAATGTTCTAGAATGGCCAATGATTCAGAAAAAGCTACTGTGGTTCTTGACCTTTTTCCATTAGAAATATTCAAGACCTGAGTTCTATAACTGTATGCGTTCTATAATGGCCTTTATAAATGATACAGAAAAAAGCTACTTGCTTTTGAACTTTTAATATCTATTAGAAATAAAACCAGTTCAAGAATCACTGGTTGTCACTGAACTATTCCAGTAAAGCAGTTCTTGGACAAAGAAATTCTTTAATTATCCCTGAAATTCTAAAATGGCCATTCATTGCTCATTTATAAACGGTTTCAAAAACTACTAAACTCAATGAATTATTCTAGAATGTATTCATGAACATTTTTTCTAAATTTATTCAGATCTTGAACTTCCAAGTAATTTAGAAAAATCATATGTTCATGAACTTTTGTTAAAGAACTGATTTTAAAGAACTTTTTTAACTCTACTGCACTGAGCATGGCCAGAATTAGTTAATGTTTCAGTGAAAATGTCGTCTGATGTATTTTTTTGTGTTTTTACATGGATGCAGCAGGGCTCCATTGTATGCAGGAGTGGACTAAAAATGCAAAATTATTCACCTTTCCTTATAAATCCAATAACAGTCAAAGAGTTTTAAAACATCTACTACTGCAGCTCCTGTAGCTAATATCTCTTATTTGATTGGCTTCTGACAATTACCTGAGAAATAATTGACAGCTCAGCAACCATGCTGCCTAAAAAGGCAAAATTAGCCACATTTCCTTATAAATCCAATAACAGTCAAAGAGTTTTAAAACATCTACAGCAGCTCCTGTAGCTAATATCTCTAATTTGATTGGCTTCTGACAATTACCTGAGAAACAATTGACAGCTCTTACAACCATGCTATCTATTAGCTTAATTAGGTCAGTGGTCTAATCCCATCTGACAGTAGCTAAGCTCCTCCCACTTACTGCCTCATGTAGTAGCCACTCCCCTGCAAGGAGTCCAGGAATCCTGCCTTTTGATTTAACATCCCACCAACAGCTTAGGTTATATGGGGACAGGGCGACGGCTTAAAGTCTCATCTGACAAACTGGTGAAGCCGGGAATCAAACCTGCCACACCTGGTTTATAAGGCGAGCGGTTTATCCACTACACCACAGGGGCTCCTAATTCTGCCTTTAAGGAAGAGAAGGTGGGCATTTTTAACAGACACCTTTTCTCAAGGAGTGCACGGCCAATCTGTGGTGGGATGTTGCTTTCTGGTATGCATCAGATCACCGCAATCGCACCTTATTGGCAATATAGGTGTATTCAGTGTTATTGAATTCTCAATAACAGGATAACAAGCTGCATGCTGAGCATCAATATGCCATGATCTGGTGATGTGCTGACAGCCAAGACTCAGATCAGCCTGCACACTTGTGCAGGCTGATCAGTCTTTGCTGTCTGCCAGACCAATTTACTGACCATGATACAACGGAATCGCAGGGTGAAATGGAAATCGGACCAACAGTAATGTGCGCAGACTGATCTGTAATAATGGACTGTTTTTCTGTTTCTTGGCATGAAACTTTGTGTAGGTGTTTGAATCAAGTGCTTTTCTAACCAGCTGAAAAAAAATTGCATTATGAGTCTAAACAACAGGAAACATTTTGCAGATCTTCGAAACTGCAATTCCAGTTTCTTTTTTTAAAAAAATCTAAAAAATTTAAATCCTTTCCATGCTAGTGTTGTCTGCTGCATGATAACCAGTTTGGATCCAGATCAGGCCTGACAAATTGTTGGACCTGATCATTTTGTCGGCTGTGTATCTGACAAGGCAAAATACGACTACTAAAAAGGATTAAATTAGAGACAAAAGGACTTTCTATGAAAAAATGGCATGGTGCTACGAAAAAGGGCATGCGGCAGCCATTCTAAACCCTCCAGATCATCACACAGTCATTTAAAGCAGACGTTTACAGAGTCCGGCCAGACTCTGGACGAAGATCGATCACTGTCGTCAGTGAATGGCTCCGGCTCAATTGAGCTAAAACAAGATTTGACACTTGCAGGTGAATAAATTCAATGTATAGACAGAGGGACAGACAGAAGTACAGACAGAAAGCATTCTGCTACAAGCCGGTGAGACATGAAGGTAATTAATCACCAATTCAAGAAACGTTTCCTCTTTGAACATTTAACATGCAATAACTCAGGGATAATTTTGCAGGCTTTTTCAGTCTGTTAATTTTTTTCATTTTTGGGTTTTTTCTTCTTTTTTTTAATTATTTCATGAATACCATCATATTGACAAATAGTTTGGAGGTCGCTTTAAGTGGGAGCTTAATTTGGTCTGGTTCCAATTTATCTGCTTGCAATTCTGGCCTCGAGGTTATAAAACTTTTTTCATGCTCAACTCAACTGAGCACAAAATTTCAAATACTCATAAAAACTAAAATACCAACAAATGAAGAAGTTTCTTGGTTTAAGTCTCTCAAATGTTGTATGTATTATGCTAATAAATGTTAAAATGCCAACAGTTGTTGGCATTTTAACATTTATGAGCAGGATAAATTTAGTGCTCAGCTGAGTTGATTTTTGTTTGATTTGATTCTTTCGTCCCATGAACAATCTTTCAGTTAAACAGGGACGGGTCTTCCTGGGTTGAACCAGTACTAAGCTAGGATAAATGTGTCTTGCTCAAGAACCACAACGCAGTGACGCCGGTGAGGCTCGAACCCGCGGCCCCTCGGGCTCGAGTCAAGCACTCTGCCACTGAGCCCTTGTGCTCCCTCAGCTGAGTTGAGTATGGAAAAAGGTTCATAACCTCGGGCCTGGTTTCAAAAGTCATCACTACAATTAGCGAGCAATTTTTCAGAAATCAGTTGAAAACATTTTGCCAGGATCTAAATTCTTACTGCTTTTGAGACAGTGAAAATGTAATGTTTTCACCCATCTTCTAACCAGGCCACTGTATGGCCTAGTTTGTGTTGAATTACCAATATTTAGCTCAGTTAACACAAATAACCATTAGCATTTCGAAAATCAGAGAAATATTATATTTTAGGTGCTATTAAGAAACACTATGACCACTAAAATTGTGCTAATGAAGCAATAATCATTGCATTAATACCAGTTTTACCCCTTAAAATGTGTACAGCTAGCCATTAGGGGGAGCGGCAAACAGAAACAAACGTTAATTAAACTCTTTGCCCTTCCAGGCAGAATAAAATTTATACATTCAGGAACAGTGGGGGTGACACTGTGCAGACAAAATTGTCACATCGATCCCAACAAGATTGAAACCTGCTTTCAAACATTTCCAAAATTCAAACTAATAATGCTCCATACTTTTACTTAATACAAACAGGCATAGGATAATGACGGGACACAGTCAGAATTCCTTTATTGAAGCCTCAGTGGGTGCATAAAACTGGGTGTGTCCTTTGCGCTTTATATGCATTACACACTAGGGCCGCGACGCACCGTCAACAGAACAGTTAGTAAAATGTGACTGCTATCTTTCTTGATCAATTAAAAATTGATTTTTTTGTTGTCTGGTGATTTTTTCTCAAAATAAACTTTCGAAAAAATTCTTTCAGTGTAATACAATCAGTGTCAAACAGTTTGGATCCAGAATGTCGGTTCTGATCTGGGTACAAACTGTTTGTAAAGGTTATATATCAGCAGATGATAAAACTAATGTCGGTTTAGAATATGCGAATATAAGTCCCATACTTTCGTGGAGATTGATCAACAGTTCGGATCCAGATCAGAACCGACAGAATGTCGGTTCTGATCTGGTTACAAACTGTTTGTAAAGGCTAACAGCAGATGACAAAAGATGTCGGTTTAGAATATGCAGATGATAAAACTAATGTTGGTTTAGAATATGCAATAAGTTCCAATATCACATAGTCTGGCGAAATTTATTTGATATTCTTCTTCCAGAAATAGCTACTGGTGCACATTCTTGAACAGGAAAGCAAACTTTTATCAGAATATTTTGTTTATTGGAGCCAATGACACTATAATGATCAAATGTTTTGACATGATTTGGCAAAGAACATGATGCCAAAGTATAATTAAAGCACACCACCAGTTCATGCACACTCCAGTTCAAAATAAACAGCTACAAATTTCACAATATTTAAATCATTCAAAATCATAACAAAAATAATTGGAATGCTTTTTACTGTTAGACTCTTAATGCACGCATCCTGCTTTTGTTTTTGTCAAAATTAACTTTTTCAAAAAATGCTTTCAGGAACAATATATCAGAATGTCAAACAGTTTGGATCTGCATGTGTGGATCCTGAAGGGGGGGGGGGGGCGGGGGGTGGGGGGGAGAAGGTCCGGACCCCTCTGACAAATCACAAAAATATAGGGTTTCTTAGCAATACTGGTCTGGATCCCCTGAAAATCACGAAAATGCCAAGCCAGCATTCAATGTTGGGCCATCGCCATTTAAATGGCTTTTCGCTGGCGGGCCGATGATGGCCCTCTTATAGTATACTTGGATCCCCACTTCCCTCATCAACTAAAAAAAAAAAGAAAAAAAAATTATGGACAATAAAATATGAGCAGGATAAGGGTTAAATGTTTGAGACTCCGTCTGATGGAAGTTTCCAATTTGAAAGTCTAGTACATGAACGGTTCCTTGGAGTATCCACAAAATAATATGTTGTTTTTTATGCAGGGTGTAGTGTTAGTGGCTCAGTTGGTAGAGCTTATAACTGGGGATTGAAGGGTTGCTGGTTCGAGCCTCTGGCTTAGCACCAACGGAGTCACTGTGTTGTGTCCTTAATGAGCAAGACAGTCTTTATCTACTGCTATTAAAGTACTTGTTCAACCCTGGAAGACACGTCCCTACATAACTGAAAAATTGTTGACTGGGACATAGAACCAAACCAAACAAAAACAAATTGAGAAACAAGAAAAATAATTTTGATAATTATAATTTTCTTATATGGTCCAGGCCTGCATCACATCCACCCCTCAACCCCCACATGAAGTGGAAAGATTATATTTAAATCATGTGTGACTGGAATAAGATGCCTTGATGATTCAGGTAAATGATAACAATACCTGAAAACAATGACTTCTGGGTCATTTTTCTTGCCATAATTAATTTGAGTATCATAATCAGTGTTTGTGTTAAAAGGCGGTTTCATATGACCATATATGGTGAAACCAGACTAATTATAATCTCGGCCTTGCACGCCAGCCGACCTCTTAATAATCAGTCAGTGGGCCAACCATATCAAAATCATATGTAATCATATTAATATTTACACCTACACAAAATGTCCCAGATGAGTACAGGTATAATTTCAGAGTGCTAGAAAAGAGGGTTACCAGTATTCGTTATATCACTACTCACCATTCAAGACAATTGTCGTCTTCTCTTTCATTTGTTTAGGCCAGAATTTTTTAAAAGTTGATTTACAAACCCTCCTACTGTATTTTTCCGGAAAGTAGAAAAAAAAAAATCTAAAACTATTTTTATATTTTATCCGTTGACTCTATTAGTAGAAAAAAAATATTTTGGAGGTTCTGTCAGAGAGACAAAGTGTTAAAATCTAGACTTTTAGGAAAATGATGAAATATTTACAGGCTGTTGGTTTACTTTACTAGTTTTACTTTTAAAAAAGCTCTGAAAATGACCAGTCTCCTGGTTATTTTCAGAGCTTTTTTATTTATATTCATCCCCCCCCCCACCCTGATTCTGAATTTTTCCCCCATAAATCAACTAATAAAAAAAATTTTGGCCTTATGTTTACATACTTTGGCAGCCTATATTACAAACATCAGAGTGCTCCTTTAGGAGCAGTCTGATCAGGGTTCATAGTGTTTGCTATTCTTTTATGCAGCAGAGGTAACAAGCAGACAACAATTTCTTGGTAGGATAAGGGCTAAGTAATAGTCCATGCTTGATTTACTGTACATGTTCATAACTTTTGAACCCAAGAGACCTATATAGACAAACAGTGCAAACCTAGATCAGACTGCTTCAGCATCTTCCCTGTTTGCTATGCCGACAAGCATTTTGTGAAACAAACATTATATTTAAATTGAGAACGGAAAGAAAAGTGTTTGAAATTTTAGAACATTTACATTATATAATTTTTCTCAAATCAGAGAAGTTGTGAATTATTTTACACCGACCATTTCATAGGTGATGATCCACTGACCCAGACATTTTAACAGAACTTATTTAAACCTTTTCACAAGGACATCAAATGTCCACCTTTTTGCAGAGACATCAAATTTCCGCCTAAATAACAAGACCTACTTACTTACTGTTAAATGTCAACCATCTTGCATAACTAACATTAAAGTTCATGCTTCACACTTTTTATTTTCCTTCTCAAGTTTTAGCCTTTATATAATTTACTGCTGTATTTATTATAATAAACGCACCAGAGTTGGATCTAAGAAAAACTTCCTTGAATTTTTTTTGAAAACAAAAAAAATTCAAGGAAGTTTTTCTTGGATAAAATAAGAATACATCATGAATGTGAGCCTGAGGGTGGGAGAGAAGAATTTACCCTGAGGATCACTGTTTGTCATCACAAGGCTTGCAGAGCGATGACAAATGGTGATAAAGAAGGACACATTTTCCTATCCCATCCTCACACACAAATTGTGGATTCTTTTTCTTGCTCACCACTAAAAACCTCAAATTGCAATAAAAATATGAAAAGGCTTTCAGAAATCCTGAATACGCTGAGATGCGACATACATGTGACATGGTGCCGTCATTTTAACATTACAATGACGTCATGGATTGAAGTGAGGACAACGTGCAGCTTTCGTGTTTTTATCTTTACCACAGTTCGGTACAGGGTATGTGTATGGGCAAAAAAGTGGAATCCGGATCTGGTGTGGAAGAATACTCTTTCCTTGCTTGTGGTGACTAGCCTGTCCGCCAAGCTCTTTATGAAACATGAAGAGTTGAGTATGGTATATGTTTTGTTTGATTTGATTCTTTACGTCCCATCAACAATCTTTCAGTTAAACAGGGACGGGTCTTCCTGGGTTGAACCAATACTAAGCTAGGATAAATGTGTCTTGCTCAAGGAACACAACGCAGTAAAGCCGTTGAGGCTCGAACCCACCGCCTCTCGGTCTCCAGTCAAGTACTCTATCACTGAGCCACTGCGCTCCCATGTATGGTATATGTGATGCTTGAGTTAATGAATTGGCCATAATGCGAGAAAACCTTCGGGGTCTGCACTGATGTGCAGCCTCATGAGCACCTAATCTAAAGTATCATATCTCAATTTGCTGCAGGATTGTTTGGGCATGACCTGAGACAGATTTTCTTCAGATGAGGCAGGCCTGTAGTTAAGAGTGCGTACCAAAAAATTAATTTTCTTATTTCTCAACCAAAACATATGTTGTGCATGGGTACTCATAAGAACCGTCTCAATGAGACGGTTCTTTTTAACACTCAAAACATATGCTCAAACTGATGGATTAGAAAATATTTTCAATTTTAAGCTCAAAAATTTAGTTTATCTAAACCTATGGATGACGCGTATATGAATGTGTGCCCTTATAAGGTCATCTATGGTATTCTTTCCTTAAACTTGTGACATTTAAACCTGACATTTTGAAAATTCTACTTATGCAAGAAATGATCCTATTATTGTTGTAAGAATCTGTCCAAATTTCAAAGGAAAATGTTAATAGCCCTAATTTGTGTATCTTTATGTGTGTGTTTTAAAAACGTGATATTTCTTCTGATTCATTTGATCATAAATCAATTGTAAATTTATATCATGTATAGATCTCAATAGATGGTATTAAATTAGTGAAAAATATACTGTCTTTTCAGAAAAAAGGCTGAGATCCAAACCAGTGGATTTATCATCGGTGATTGTCAGGGATAATTTTAGAATATGTTGGTGGTGTCCTTGACACAATTTTCTAAGTCAATGTTAGACATATACATGTGAGATTAATTTGGATAAAATCAATTCACTGATTTATAGCTTGATGCTGATGCCAAAATAGCTATGTGGGACGGATTATAGAAAACCCCTTACCTCATGGTCACCATTTGCCATCAGTGATGATCACTCAGCAGGCCTCAAGCTTGGTAGCAACTATAGCATATCTATATTAATGTAGCTACTGAAAGTATGGGTCAGGTAAAGTCATGCGCAGATCCAGAAAGTTTTGTCAGAGGGGTCCAACTTTTTTTCTTTGATGAGAGAAGATAATCCAAATACCACTACATGCGGGCCATAATCGGCCAACCAGCGAAACACCATTTAAATAGCGTGCCAATGTTGGCCCAACATTGAAGGCTGGCTTCGTTGGTAGCTTTGTGATTTTTCAGGTGTCTGGACCTTTTTTGCTACAAAACCCTATATTTTTGTGATTTTTCAGGGGGGGGGGGGGGGGGGGGGGTCTGGACCCCCTTCCCCCCTGAAAGTGGCAAACAGATTCTAAAAGCTGCTCCAACTGCCGGTCACCATTCGCCATCTCTCCACATCGGAGCCTCGATCATGATGTCAAATGGGGATAAGAAAATTATTGCAACTTGCAAGAAAATAATTGCAATTTGACACACAAAATATTTACTTATAAGGGGCTAACTATGTATAATCTTACCGAAGTTCCAGTTTCCATATTAGGGAGCAAAGTAACTTCACTTCCGTTCACCAGCTGATTATCTCGAAGCGTCCCATTCAACAGGAGCCTGAAATTATAAAAAACCAGAATCTGATAAATTTGTCAGAAACTTCCACTAACCAAGTTTCTGTAAATGTGAAGAGCTGTCATTCCAAACCCTAATGTGATGGAGAGGCACTTGAGTCTGAGAAGATAAATTCCCCTCACACATTCTAGTCAATGAAATTCACTCCTGTCCTGCTGTATAAATTGGGCCTCGACGTGACAAAACTGGTCTTCGGGGTTTCCGACAAAGCCAGTTTCAAACTAGTCTCCTCAGCTACAGAGATTAGCTAAGAAATTAAAATTTCACCTGTATTAAGTTTACATTAATACTTACCAAAAAGGGAATAACAAAGGCGCTGATCAGACTGTGCGGATGCGCAGGCTGGTCTGCCCCTGTGTTGTCTGCTAACCCCTGAAGACAGGTTTTCTCACGTCGAGGCCCAACTAATAGGTCACATCCTTTTCTGGTTTTCTGCAGTTCAGTTGATTACAATGGAGCCTTGGCGGCATGGAAAAATATTTGGATCAGCTTCTTTTCTGTGGCCGAGAATCATTTTAAGACATACAGTAAAATCTGTGTAAAAAGGCCACTCTCAAAAAGACAAAATTTTGTTTTTAAGACTAATTATAGAATACTATCGACCTTCATCATTTGTCATTAAGATGTTTGTTTTGTGTACTTCTGAGTTGCTGCTTTACACAGGTTTAATACTGTATAATCTATGTTGCCAATTTTAAGTTGTAAAAATAAATTTACTAGTTATTACTAGCAGAAACAAGAAGCTCAATGAGCCTTTACTGGTAACCTGAGCTGTTAGCCTTATGGTTTCATATATTTGAGTTTATGGGAGCAAATGTCATGGCCACTTTGGACCCCAGGGGCATGACTGGCAGGGTTTATGTAGGGGAACACTCTTGGTGAGAAAGGGAGCTCTTAGACTTTCCATAAATTTAAAACTTTTAGGCACATTAATAAAAAGGTTACTAGAAATTTTATACTTTTAGGCACATTACTATAATTGGTATGATGTACTATCACAATTATTCCATACTCCAGGATTTGAGTTAAATATGGTATAGTTTTTTTTTTCTATTCTATATGACTCAATATAGTTACTGTTACATTGGCATTAAAGCTAAAAGTCAAAGTGAGTATGACCAGGAAATGCCACAATCAACCAGGGCATGACACCTTGAGGAAGACAGCCATAGAAATCACAGAAAGAGGTCTACACTTCCTGGTAATCTAAAGGACTTCCTTTGATAACCTTTACTGATCAGATTATTGACAGATACCACACAGTTTAGTTGTTTAATTATAGACACAGATTAACTAGATAGAACAAGGAAGAAGTGTGGGCTAGAAGGCATAAGTGTAAATCCTGACTTAGCTGTTTTAACACAGATCCAATAGATGACAAGATAGCCTTTTTACAACATAGAACAACACAGCTTCAGGAAATATACTATATAAAGTGCATCATACTGATATATAGGGCAATAGAACAAACAGCATTGAAGGGTTAGAGGCAAACACCAGTTGGTTTATGCTCTCATGTTTTAGCACTTTGTTTTCACACAATTTAATAATGTGTGGATCAAGTTCATTTGTTCAACACTTCAAACCTCAGGTTACAAATAATTATGAAACCTCAAAAGATATGTTAGATAATGTAACAGTGCTAATGTTCTCTTCTGATGTAGCTGCATAATCCTGATAATCTGAGAAGCTAAATACTAGAACAATTTTAAACCTAATTGCAGTCAAAGACTTAGGAGCTGGCTATACTAAATCAAATCCCATGTAAATTATTGTTATACAACAGCCAATCAGATTTGGCGCTAGTAAAATGCATTTAAGCCCTCCCAGTGGTTTAGGCTGCTGTCCGTTCTAAGGCGGCGGTTCTGCTGTTGTTGATCTTTTGTTTAATGTACATCCCATTGTTTGTGGGAGTTCTGTGTTTGTCTTTGTTTTGTTAAGCATTACTTTGTGTCCATTCTAGTTTTGCAATCATCTTGAAGATGAAGAGAAAGCTGGTTGATTTGCTGTTGTTGTCTTACAGATATATGTTACTATAAATGTTCTGTGGCTCTTCCTCACGGTGCCGTGGGCTGGTCTGCAGTATGTGATTGTGGTATATCCTGATCATACTCACTTACTTTTTGACTTTATACAAGCAAGAACCAAACAAATTTCTTTTTGAATATGGCAATACACTAAAGGTTTACCCTAAAGTGTTCAGCGATTAAAATGCATGTGTTAGGCCTGACTGGTCTGGTTTTATGAAGTCTACAGTGGTCCAGAGAGATTCCTGATTTGGTGTTTAATTCTCACTGTGAATCCAGATTATGCTTCCATTTACATGTATGCTTAAAGTATTGGAGCCTGTCATTATCCATGCCTTTCAGAGCTAATTAAGAGTAAATTATAGTGTTAAAGAACTTTAGGAAATTTCCTTTTTAGGTTGACATATTAAAATTAATTGGGCCGTCCTGGCACCAGGGTCCTGGCATTGTCAATTTTGACTACAAAATACCTTTCTGCATGCTGCTGGTGATGAGAGCTGTGGTAGCTACATAGGTACCTTGTTCTGTCTTTTTATGGACTACTCTTTGGCATTTAATTGTGAAAGGAATCACAGTTGCAGTAGCTCAAAAGTAAGTAAGGGTGCAAAGATCAGGAATCAGATCAAAAGTACTGATTGTATAATATTTGAATCTGTTAGCACAGCTTTTTATGAGTGACAACCTCAATCCTCAAGAGGCATTGTGTGGGAAACCACAACAATAAAACATTAACCACCATAATGCAACCCTTTCTCTGTTATTGATGTCTGCTGATAACCTTTGCAACCAGTTCGGACCCAGACCAGACTCGACAAAATTCTGAGCATGATCTGGATCCTAGTTTTTTGAGACTGATGGTGTTCCTGAGTTTGTTTTATTTTATTTCTCTGGAAAAGTTGATTTTGAAAAGTTGATTTTGAAAGAAAATCAGCATGCAAAATTACCCAGCATGCAACAAGTTAATGCTTCTGGGACTAGGAATCAATTGACTGAAGAATCTACAGAATAAATAGATGTATCATTAGACATGCAATGAAAACTCTGATAATATAATGATGTTGCAGTCTGATCAGCTTCTTCACTGCATGTGTCGATGAACATTTCCTGATTTTAGCCCTATTGTTTAAAGATTCATGAATCTTTTCACAGGCACACATTCCAATAATAATGTTGCTTTTTTACCAGACATAATGTCACTTGGTTTGTGCACACCCCTGCTCAATTAATATGAGCCAGTGCATGAGATTTCCAACAATTTGGTATGTGCGACCAGCAAAGGCTCAGACCAGCCTGCGCATACGCGCAGACTGATCAGAGCCTTTGCTTGTCGCTTGAATATTCTATGACTGTTGAGCTACTGACTGAACATTGTTTGGAGTTGCTAAGCTTAACAGGAGGCTGCACAGGCTCGTCTGAGTCTACACTTGTCAAAATGTCTAATTGTTGGAAATCTCGTGCCACGGCTCATATATTGTTTCAGATATATTTTTAACTATCCAATTACCTAATAAACCGAACAATTATTGCAAACACAGCCTATTAAATGAAACAACGATAAAGTGAGAAAATACCACAATCACACACTGCAGACCAACCCATGGCACATTGAGGAAGAACCACAGAACACTAAAAGTTACAAGACAATTAAAGCAAGGCAATCAGCCTTCTTCCCCATGAAGATGATTGCATAAATAGAAAGGAAATTAATTGCTGCATAACAAAAACAAGGACCAACACAAAACACCCACAAACAATTGGAGCAACAATAAACAAGGAATCAATGACAACAGAACCACCACCTTGGACTGGACTGCAGCCTAAACCACCAGGGGGCTTAAATGCAATTTACTGGTACCAAATCTTCGCCCAAGATTCTGTTTTTCCTAAAATACATGTAGGCTTCCTAACTTATGCAATGTATCATAGACAAACAATCTAATCAAAATCACACACTGTGGTGAAACTAAGAAAAAGGCTCACAACTCACAGGTAGAGAGAGCTAAAAATATCTCAAGTTGAGCCATGGTGGGCACATGCAAAGACATGCATCAGGCACAAACCCACGGATGGCAGCTTTACATCAGAGCTATCATTGAGTCTAAGGCCTCAGACCCATCATCATGCAATTAAAGAGGAAACTGTATCTATAAACCCTGATTGGGTTTACAACCAGACATGCAGACTGTCTCATGATATCCATGTTATATCAGTTTTTTTATAACATAATTTTCTTTTTGAATAGCTCACTAAAATTAGGCATTCCAATAATTCTTTAGAATTTATAAACTAAATCACCATATAATACCAGCTCAACTATACCCTGCTGCAGAAAAGCTTAACTTTAAGTTTTTAAACCAAAATTTGTATTTAACAATCAACTCTAAGAGTCTGTGAGAAGAAGATACAGAAAACTGACTGTCACAAGACATCAGGAAGACAGTTAAAGCAAAGCAACCAAAACCTCAAACATTAATTGATTTGATAACCTGCAGTGCCTGATAATCGAGGAACTTCTAAAGAGTAATTATTACCCAGCACAATCAAGGATGGAGTTTTCAGCTCATGGTACAATTGGCTGCAGTGGTAGGATAATGTCAACTGCCAAGTCTTGGGATGAAACTTCTCAGAGGGGAAAGTAATGTGACAATGTGGTCACAGGTACACATATTACATGTTCTATATTTACTATGCAAATTGCAATCCCTGCTATTTGTGATACCATTAAATGTAGCCTATATTAAGTAATAAAGCACCCTTGGTGGGTGTGCGTGCTTTTCCACTGAAAGATGGACCAGGATCTGACAGTAATCTGATAATAAGTTGGCACAACATACTAGATGTATGGGTATATGCATTTATGCACACTAGAAACTCTGTCATATGTGATGCTAGTAAAAGTAGCCTATATAAGCTATAAAAATGTTCTAAGTGGATGACAATGCTTTTCCACTGACAAAGATTGTTGGCTGATGTTATATTTGGTGTCTGCAGTAGAATAAAATATTAGATAAGGATGTCATTACACCATACAGTAACCCTTTGACAAGTGGCATTGTATAAGTGAAGAAGAGAGGTGACAGCAAAAGGCTTTGCATCAACAAACACCGACTCAATGGTGTAACAATAAAATATACCTATCCCTACCATGGTATACAAATTCCTAGATCAGTTAGCAGGTGGTTCTCCTGCTTAGATATGAACTCGGGGTACTGGCAGGTTGAACTAAATCAAAAAGATAAGACGTTCATCCGCAGAACGAAATTTGTTGTGTTAAAAGTGCTCCCTTTTGGCTTAAATAATGCGCCAGCCACTTTTAAGAGGCATGTGATAATTGTTTTAGCTGGGCATCACTGGAAAATATGTTTGGTTTGGATGATATAATAGTTTGTGGAAGGACGTTGGAGGATAAGGTAAAAACTTGATGAAGTGTTTGCTAGTCTTCAAGGAGCCCGTATGAAACTCAAAGCTTGGAAGTGTCAACTGCTTGCTAAAAGAGTTGATTTCTTGAGCAATGTTACCTAGGAAGATGGACTAATAGCAGACAGCAAGAAAAAAGAATGTGTATTACACTGGTCAGACCCTAAAACTTTGAAAGAAGTAAAATCTTTTCTGGGCTTCTTAAGTTTTAACCACAGGTTCATTTTCTGTTAAGATTCTCGGAAATAGCGAAACCACTTCACAAACTTACACAAAAGGGTATCAGGTTCAAGTGGACAAAGAGTTCAATAATGCATTTCAAACTCTAAAGACAAAACTGGTGAATGCTCCTGTACTGGCTCATCACGATTTAAATCATGGTATTATTCTGGATGTAGATGCTTGTGATTAAAGTATTAAGACTGTTATTTCACAGAAAATCAGTGGAGAGGAACATGCTATTGCATTTGAAAGTAGGTAATTGACAAAGTATGAACATGCATAATGTAACCAGAAAAGAATGATTGGCACTGGTTACATTCTTGAAGCATTTTAAGCACTACCTATATGCAAAGAAGGTTCTTGTAAGGTACAGATAACAGCTTTATAAGACGGCCCATGAACTCAGAATGACAGATTGCCCTTTGCATAGAGACATTGTTTTCTTCCATGAAAGTTAAACATGTGACACCGGTGATACTCTACACTTGCAACCCCTCGATCTCGAGGCAAGCTCTCTGCCACTGAGCCACACTCAAGGATAAATAAAACCTTAAGTAAAATAAAGCAAAATTACAGTTGGCCAGGGTTAAACCAAGAAGTGAAAACCCATGTGATATTCTATGTAACATGCCAGAAAGGTAAATAACTGAGCACCTATGCAAGTAACTGGGAGTGGATATCCTGTGGAAATGATTGCAGAGGACATACTGGAAGATTTCCATTCACTGAACCTGGCAATAAATTTTCTATTTCACCAAATGCAGAGATTTTTCTGATGAAAAATGTGGGAGCTGCTACAGAAGCAAGGAAATGAGGAAATGTTTGCCAGATTTGGGATCCCTGACATTCATTCTGATCAGGGAGGTCAATTCAAAAACCGTTATTCGAAAAAATGTGCCAATTATTTGAAATTGACAAAACAAAGAACCATGCCATAACCCCATATCAGATGATATGGTAGAAAGGTTTGACAAATAATTTTGTTCAAGGCTGCATCCTTAAGTCTAACTGGTACCTTCTCCCTTTTATCAAATTGTGGCCTTACAGGGTAACATATCATGAAAATACAGATTTAAGACCAAATAATGGCTCTGTTTGGTCATAATATAAAAACCATCAAACACCACCAAATACAACACTAGCCATCCAGCCAATGAACCCAGAGTGTTCATCACCAAGGGTGATTAATTATGTGTTTAGTCTAGGCTACCTTTAATGGTTTTACAAATAGCAGGGTTAGAATAGTACATACAGTACATCTAATAGGTAAACCAATGACTCCACATCATCATTTTTTCAGAGTTGAAATAGTGTGAATCCTAATCAGCTGGCTTTATCATAAGCCAGCTTTGATCTGGATCTACAGTTTTTTAAACAGGATAAAGTAGGACAAGGGTTAAAGTAAGCCAGGTTGAATAATCTCACATCAACACACCACTCATTATGTGAAAATCTGTTTGCAAACAATAAAAGTGCTGATCAGTGTCTGCATACACACAGGCCGGTCTGTATCTATATTTGGCTTCCTGGCAACCAGATACTACATAAAATTATTCAAGATTCGCAGGGGTGTAGCTTGCCTCATATTCAGTGTAAGCAATTGCGGGGACGTGGTTGATGCATTTAAGCAAAAAATCCAAAAAAGGTAGTATATACAAATAGCATAGACCCAGATGAGACACCGCATTTTCGCCGCAAAACATGGTGTCTCATCAGGTTCTGAGCTAATTGCAATATTAAGCACATTCTTGGTAACGGAGGACAATATATATCAATCAGGTGTACACAAATGCTTTTTGTGTATATGGTAGCTACGTCATGATTCTATCTTTGTAACTGTATCACCTAAACATATGGCTTACCTTCATTTAGGTATTTTAAGAATCAGATAACATATTTGTGGTAAAAGGTTAAGACACAGAAACCACAAAATGCTGATAGTTCACCAGATGTGAGTTTTCACAAGACAGAGTGCATATACGAGGTCAAAATTTAGCACCTGATATTAAGAAGAAGCCCAAAAATGAGCTTTTCAAGGGTTTGAAATATTGATTCTTAAGGTAAATAATCTTGAAATAGGTACTGGCACTCCTTAGAATTGATAATGGGTGAATTCTACATTGAAGATTCTTAACAAAATGAATGGGAATTATATTGCTTACCAGGAACAAAAGACAAATCAATCTTGGAAAAGGTTAACTCTTTGCCTGCTAGTGGAGAATTTCTTCCTATGGTAACGATCTTTGCAAACATGTTTAGACCCAGATCAGGCCTGACTTTCTAGATCCAAACTGTTTGACACTCTGAGTTAATTTTGAAAAAAAGTTGGCGTACGACAAAATCATGAAAAAATACCCTGCAGGCGAAGAGTTAAACAAATACCTACTACTATATGTAAAGGTCAGGCTTCCATTAACCTTTGTATGCTTTTGACATAAAAACATACAGAAGGCTGTATATATATATGGGCCTCGATGTGACAAAAACGGTCTTCCCGGTTTCAGAAAAAATGAGACACAAACCAGTCTGCTCAGCCACAGAGACTAGCTAGAAAATTGAAATTTCGCTCGTAGCAAGTTTTGATATGATGCTTTCAAAAAAAAAGAATAACAAAGGCGCTTATCAGTCTGAGTGGATGCGCAGGCTGGTCTGGGCCTTTGTTGTTCGCAAATTCCCGAAGATAGGTTTTCTCGCGTCGAGGCCCAAATAGAGAGAGCACAGTGTCCTCATCATGCTAAATCAGAATAGGATCCACACTGTTTTCCATTCTGCTTGAAAATTCATCAAATCAAAATTTCCCAAAAACTTGATTCTAAAAACTTGCAGTATGCTTTCAAAGCATCAACATATTCTAGATGAAATAAAAATAAACCAGAGAAGCTAAAATAACCTCCAAAATGCAGCATTTTGTGGCTGACTTTCTATGGAAAGTCAGCCTCAAAATCCTAAATTCAGGAATTATCCTGAAAACTTTCAGCCATGCATCTCCTGCAAAATTGAACAAAAATTGGAGAGGAGTGTTATAACTTAGCATGACTTAACATCCCATCAATGGTAGACTGGAAACCGCCCAAACAGTTGAAATGTGCCTATACTCAGCCAATACCTCATACTTACAAGAAATTATCCTCTCTAATAGCACTTTAACTCTTTCAAACTGTTTACAGTTTTAGCTTTCATTGGGGTATTAGAGAAGAGAAAATGTATATATCTATAATATAATATTATAATCAGGATAAAACTTAACTGAAACGACTGCACAAGTCTACATCAATGGCTATATCATATGGAGAATTATGGGGTATATGGCTAAAAAAGTAAGAAAGAGGGCAAAGATCAGGAATCGATACAATAAAGCGCCATACCTGACCCAGGATACCAATGGGAAAGTGACAACTTCACAATTAGACATCACAAACAAGAGCCAAGAGGTCAGCCCTTTCCCAGCAGGTGACCACAAGTATCATCGGACAGATTGGAGAAGACTAGGAACAAACCTGCGACCTCTGGTTTACAATTACATGGTGAGTGGTTTATCACTACACCATGACTGCTTTTAAGAGTGTAGTATATTAAAATATCCAACATAATAAGGGGTGAATGGGTTAAGACAATCACTCTGTGCCTAACGGGAAGGGGCTTTTGTGAAAAAGCGGTACATGCCAAGAGTGACAGTGACGTCATGTTTTGTTTACAAAGTTATCAGGGACTTAAACAGTGATGTCATGTTTTGTTTACAAAGCTATCAGGGACTTATAATCAATAGATCACTTGTGTATTAATCCTATCCTCAGGATAGGATTAATACACAAGTGATCTGTGGATTCACCTTAGCTCAAGTGAAGGGTACACATTAGTGTTTTACTTAGCAATTGTAAACAAAGTATTATGTCACTGTCACTCTTGGATGGCACGACAGCAGTATAGAACTGTCTCAAGCAACATATGACAAGACAGACAGCTAAGGCACCAAAATAAATACAGTTTTGCTTTTCTGGTCCTATGGATTCATGACAAAGTTCTTGGTAATACTAAATGTTTTCTTACACCCACTCCACAAAGAAGGAAGTTTAATATGTAATAGAAATCAAATAAAGTGCAAAATCATGACAATTTAAAGAACTTCTCTATTTGCCTATATGCCTTCATCAAGTGTGTGTGCATTGTCTGATTAGAACTTACTTGATTGTTTGTTTGATTTGATTCTTTACGTCCCATCAACAATTTTTCAGTTAAACAGGGACGGGTCTTCCTGGGTTGAACCAATACCTAAGCTAGGATAAATGTGTCTTGCTCAAGAACCACAACACAGTGACGCCGGTGAGGCTCGAACCCCCAAACCTTCGGTCTCGAGTCAAGCACTCTACGACTGAGCCAATGCGGTCCCAGACTGAGAATTAAGCTAGGTTATAATTATTTACCAGACCAGTAAGTTTTACCCAATTCACCAAATCCCACCCTCCTCCTAACCCTCCCCCTCCCAATATACATCAGCATGGGTGTTTAAATGAGTTAGTCCCTTTACTCCATAATAACGCCTTTGAATTATCATGTACTTGAAAATATTATGGAAAATGGAGCATTTGCCCTTTTGGAGCAAATGCTCCATTTTCCATAATATTTTCAAAAGTATTCAAAACTCAACTTTAAATTTTCTGTTGTCTAAAAATAGTAAATGATGTCATGACCAAAACTAGCCTATGGAGTAAATGAATGAGTTAAATGAGTTTTTGCCTTGCCCTTGTGCAGTAAAGTACAAATGTACCCAAATCTCATGTGCTCCTGGCCGGGTTATAACAAAAGCCCAATTTAAGTATGTAACCATTGTCTCCTTGCCAGGGCTCTGTAAGGAGGCGTATTTATTTTGTAAGACATTGAACCTGGCGACAATAGTATAAGTTCAGTGCAGTATTAGGTCTAGTTAAATATAAAGTTTGAGCGTATACTTGTTATTTTTTCCTTATCCATCAGTATAAACATTTGTTTTGGGTGCGTAAAAGAACTGTCTCAATGAGATGGTACTTTTGAGTATGAACAACTCATGTTTTGGTGAAGAAATAAGAAAAATAATTTTCATTAATCACTCTTATCTAAAGGCCTGGTTCAGTGGCCCATATATCAAAATGTTTAACTGACCCAAGGTAAAAACACCTACACGAAACTAGTATTCTTTTTTCTACTTAAATATTCTTTTGTTGTACCCTATGAATGTATATATTTCAAATTTTTAAGTAGCAGACATTTTTAGATATGAATCTTTTAGGGTAATTTTAATAATGCATGCTTTGAATTGAAGCAGGCAGTTTACCACTGACTTCCACTCACTGGTAATTCCAGAGACATTTTCTATGGGGAAATTCCAAATGAAAAAATCCTCCTGAGAATTAACAGTAAACTGTTGTATAGGTCATGCTCAAAGAATGGACCACAGTACCCCCCAAAATAGTGTAATTTGTGCCCGTGTCGACTGCAACCAACCCACAATGACAGTGCTGGTCAAGTACAGTGGTTCTCCAGCATGTATATATCATATTTAAATAGAGCTGTGTGACATCACACTGCCAAAATGGCTGCCCTCCAGCTCCATAGCTGCAGACATCTATAACTTTCTTGTTTGTCATTCAATTTTGATCGGGTTTGCGTCAGATCACATGTTTTAATAGGGGCTTGCATGTGCTTTAATGTTAATGACCCCTTAACGTTAATTCTATTTAAGTTGCTAGATAAATTCAGTTATTCATAATACATACACATAAAAGGTTCAAAGAGTAATGAAAATCTTCCATTTTCCCACATGTTAGGGTTTTGAGAAAGTGTACATGCTGATCATTCATTTTGATGCCAGGTTTGACCAGTATGAGTGAGCGAAGGAAACACTGGACAGTTTTATGAATGAAGAAAAACGTCATTACCGCTCCCAGCTACACTAGATGGTCATAATATATTCAATGTCTTGGGGCTATACACAGTCATATACGCCTTTTAGCATACCTGCCATTAAGATGAAGTCAAAGTATTATAAGGCACATGTTTGCCCTATATACTTTGACAACTTAATTCCTTAACAACCTCAGTGTGTACTTCAGTGTGAGCATAACCCTTTGTATTCTTAAGGATTTTCCCATACATATTGAATCAAGATAAGTTTGGGACTGCCCATTGTGTACTTTAAGGGGTCATTGGTAGAATTTTCTAAATTATGTTGAAACATATCTTTATTGACATGAAACCGCGCAGTCTAATCAGTGCCTAAATTGTTATTCACTTGAATGGAAAGTATCATATCTAAACTTGCTACAAGCGATCTTTCAATTTTCTAGGTAGTCTCTGTAGCTGAGGAGACTGGTTTGAGTCTCACTTTATCAGAAACCCCAAAGACAGGTTAAGTCTCGTCAAGGCCCATATGATGGTCACAAATCAACAAAAAAAATTAATGTAGGGATTCTGATGACTCCACACAATTCAACCCTTGTCCTGCTCAGCCCGCATTTATCATTTTATGAAAACGACTGTACATCCAGATCAACTGGGTTCTGACAAAGCCAATAACCGATCAAGATCCACACTGTTTTACACTCTCAAAATATGAGCTTTAAATTACAACTGAAGTCTCTATGATTAACAAATTGGGGAGGAGTGTATTACATAAAAATACTCAACATGACAAGGGTTAAAACATTATTCAATTACTGAGAGAGACAAAAATAATTATCAAATAATAAAAATTGTTCAAGATTCAGGAGAAAGTCTCTTAACAGATCTTTATGCACTTAACACTTCAATACATCTTTACCTTCCACCCACACATTATCTAAAACAGCAATCCAGACGCAAGAAAATCAAACTAAACCTACAATAATAACCTATATAGCTTATGGACACAAGGACATATCCATATAAATCCAATAGAAAAAGATATTTCCATTAATCGCAGGAGTAATCATTGATAAAACGTTGGGCCTGATTTCGATCTAGACTGTTAATTTGACACCCAAAAGAATTTTTTGAAAACATTCATTTTTAGAAAAAAGTGTTGAAAAAATATTTTATGGAGCAATTAAGGCTTGATATTTCATGTGGATCACCTGCCTGCTTTACCTTACATATTAACCCTTAAAGCGCCAATCACGACTGCAGCAGACGACAAATTTTGCGACATTTTCCCCAATTTTCGACAAAAATAAGGTATGATATTACCTGAGAATCGTCTGCCAGCAGACGATTCTCATGAAATATCATACCTTATTGGTTATTTTTGAAAAAGCGGTAAAATTTGACATTGTCGTCTGCTGCAAATTATAGGTGGCGCTTTAAGGGTTAATGCATTGTTTAAACAGTAAAATTTAAATTCTCAATTACTGCAATATGTGTTAGCTTACCACTTTTGCACTGGGGATTAATTGTGGCAAACTCTAGAGGCCGCTCAAGAAAACGATTTACATTATTAAAATCTTCTGATAACCATTAAAATGGTGGCTTACATAGCTCGCTCTTTAACCCTACTGCATCCTAAGTGGCCAAATATTTGAACTTGCAGATAGTGCCACAAAACCAAAGCAAATTAAGTTCTGTTATTGCTGTTGTAATGACGATTTCCAAAGAAAAGAAAGATTCCATGAGATTTCGCCAAAATCAGCCCACACACCATTAGCAAATTATTGTCCTTGTGGGCTGACACAATATATTTCTCTTCCTCAGCCAATATTGATGAGTCAGCATTCAGTGGAATCATGTCAGTCCTCCCTTTGTTTACATCGTTACTGTAAACAACCATACTCATCAACAATCATGACAGGCTAGCAGTATTATATGGGCTGTGACACGAGAAAACATGTTTTCTGGGTTTCCCACATAGCGAAACTCAAACCAGCCTGCTCAGCTACAGAGACTAGCTAGAAAATTGTAATTTCACTTGTATATAGCCTATATATGAAACTCTTTTGCATTCTCAGTGCTACAGATCGAAAACTTACATTCTCAGTGCTACAGATCAGAGGTTCTTACACTCTTGGTGCTACAGATCAGAAACTCTTACATTCTCAGTGCTACAGATCAGAAACTTACACTCTCAGTGCTATAGATCAGAAACTCTTTTACATTCTCAGTGCTACAGACCAGAAACTCTTGCAATACACTCTCAGTGCTCAGATCGGAAACTTACTTTCTCAGTGCTATAGATCAGAAACTCTTAAACTCTTGGTGCTACAGATCAGAAACCCTTTTACATTCTCAGTGCTACAGATCAGAAACCCTTTTACATTCTCAGTGCTACATATCAGAAACTCTAACATTCTCAGTGCTAGGGATTTGAAACTAACATTCTCAGTGCTACAGATCAGAAACTCTTACAATATCAGCCCTACAGAAAGAAAACTTACATTCTCAGTGCTACAGATCAGAAACCCTTTTACATTCTCAGTGCTACAGATCAGAAACTCTTACATTCTCAGTGCTCAGATTTGAAACTAACATTCTCAGTGCTACAGATCAGAAACTCTTACAAAAAGAAAACTTACATACTCAGTGCTACAGATCAGAAACCCTTTTACATTCTCAGTGCTACAGATCAGAAACCCTTTTACATTCTCAGTGCTACAGATCAGAAACTCTTACATTCACAGTGCTACAGATCAGAAACTCTTACATTCTCAGTGCTACAGATCAGAAACCCTTTTACATTCTCAGTGCTACAGATCAGAAACCCTTTTACATTCTCAGTGCTACAGATCAGAAACTCTTACATTCTCAGTGCTACAGATTGGAAACTCTTACATTCTCAGTGCTACAGATTGGAAACTTTTACATTATTGGTGCTACAGATCAGAAACTCTTACATTCCCAGTGCTACAGATCAGAAACCCTTTTACATTCTCAGTGCTACAGATCAGAAACTCTTACATTCTCAGTGCTACAGATCAGAAACTCTTACATTCTCAGTGCTACAGATCAGAAACTCTTACATTCTCAGTGCTACAGATCAGAAACTCTTATAATATTAATGCTACAGATCAGAAACGCTCACATCCTCAGTGCTACAGAAAAGAAACTCTTACATTATTGGTGCTATAGATCAGAAACTCTTACATTCTGGCAGGCTAAGGATTAACAAGTATCACACAGGTGCATGCATACTAACTATGAATGCTATGAATGTGCAATATTTCTCAACTGCTTTCCCAATAAATCAACAATTTTAAAGTACAAACAAACAGAAAATACAGGTAAAATTAAGTCAACCCTTTTCCTGCTGAGCCATGATGTACAGTGGCATCTTTTAACCAATTCTTTTCTACTGAACCCACATGTGGCCCTGGGTCCTCAAGCTCAAGCTTTGCCTGAGTAGCTCACATGACCTTACTGTGGCTGCATCAACTGGCTTGATACTGCAGATCTG
This sequence comes from Loripinus fragilis, assembly GCA_964019695.1. Lineage (NCBI taxonomy): Eukaryota > Metazoa > Mollusca > Bivalvia > Lucinida > Lucinidae > Loripinus > Loripinus fragilis. The sequence goes on from OZ026518.1 coordinate 107,359,040, forward strand.
TCTGATCATGGCCCTCTCGTTTTGCTGCTTGTTTTATATGTGAAATGTTTTTTTTTCAAATTGCATCAAACTAGATGGAAAGAATCTATCAGCATAAAAAGGTTATGTAATAGTTACACCATGGGTTGTCCGCCTGTACGTGGAGATAATCCACGAGCTTTAGCGAGTGGATTATCTTACGTACAGGTGGACAAACATGATATAACTATTTTATACCACCTATATCAGTGTAGACCTTGCACATCACAAGATATTTCTTGCTAAAGTTGGTAAGGGTGGTATAAAATTGTAGCTTAAGCCCCAACTTTTTGAATGTAAAATTGTATAATTATTTTCTTACCAATCAGTTAAATTTAAACGTATGTCTCATTGAGATGCAGTTTTTTTGAGTACTCACAACGTATGTTTTGGTTGAGAAATAAGAAAAATAACTTTCAATGATGCACTCTTATCTGGATGCCGGAACGGCACTTTCAATTTCTTCCTAGAAATACAGTAACTTCTGATTTCATTGATTACTCTGCACTAATGAGTGTTATGACGTCAATGCCTGAAGTCAATTACCTAATATAAAGGTGATGTGCAGGAAAGCTCATGATCCGTCCTGCTATATAGCAAAATGAGCTAGGACGTAATTTCCAACAATGTGCATGGCATTTTGACAAGTGTCGACTCAGATGAGCCTGTGCAGCCTCCTTTTAAGCTTAGAAACTCCAAATGATGTTCGGTCAGTAGCTTAACAGGTATAGAATACTCCAGCGACTAGCAAAGGCTCTGATCAGACTGCGCTGGTTGCATGTCATGGCTCAAATTATAAATCAGTCAAAGGAAAAGTATAACTCTTTGCATACTGGGTTATTTTTCATGCTTTCATTGTAGTCTGCTGATTAAACAAAAAAAGCTTTTTCGAAAAATAGTTTCACTAAGACCATCAGAGTGTCAAACAGTTTGGACCCAGATCAGGCCCTTAGTAACATTTTGTTGTGCCTGATCTGCGTCCAAAATGTTTGCAAAGATTATCAGCATATGACACTACATGTACGGTTAGAAATATTTTGTTGCTCCTAATTTTTTCAAAACTAAACTTAATTTAACCCAATCAAGCTGAAGGGAATTTCCCAATCTTATCAACTGGACAAGTCCATTTACATTTTTAGGGTTGTTGGGTGGTATTTTCCATTTTTATGTGAATTTTAATGGAACATCCTGTGGGCAAAATGTGATGCCTGATCAAGGTCTCCACTGTTTGCCAAATATAATGTCCCACAAAAAGGAGGCTAGGTGAAATGGGTTAAAAAAACTCAGGAATAAATCACACATCAGGCCAAACATTTGTTCCGTTTATCATTTTGGTCCAGCTATAGGTTATTAGGATTCCATGATTCAGGTTCAGCAGTTACAGATATCACATGGGACAGACTGTAAATTTTTCCAGGTAAACTGAAGAGCATATGGAAACAAACTCACACCGGGTAGGCGGCAATCAAAAACATTGTTGATTGTTGATAGCGTTTTTGACTGCCGCCTACCCGGTGTGAAACTGTACATTTTCTCAGGTATAATGAAAGGACATAGGAAATAGGGCAAGTGAGTGATCTGTTTGCGCCTACACATCTTCACCAACAAAATAATTTACCTGTGGGGCTCTAGAAAAGATTAAGTCACGATAAACCATTTTAGTCACAATCATGTATGTGGCAATCCGCATAATGTATAATCAAACAGTTTGGATCCAGATCAGGCTGGACATCTTGTCAGGCCTGATCTGGGTCAGAACTGTTTGCAAAGGTCATCAGCAGATGACACTAGTATAGGCAATGAGTTAAGTCCTATATTTATCATATGTTTCCTAAATGCCTGAATTAAGTGCATTGTACTAACTTATATGTGCTGAAATTACAACCAGTGCAAGCCCAGATCAGACTGCTCCTTCAGGAGCAGTCTGATCTTGGTGTACACTGGTTGAAAAGGCCTTTATGTGTTTGAATAGTTAGGGCAAATGTGGCAACGCTTGAGAAAAAAACTCTTAACAAGAGTTGCGAAACATGTCTTAGTGATAAATATCAATGTTGGGAAAGGTTCTCAGCAGGTTATGAAATATCATTAATGACAAAATATGACAAAAGATCAGTGAGTGTTAATTAAGGGGGCATGAGCATGGGAGCTACCCTATTTACCATAAAGCCTTAGAGGGATGGTGAAAAGTTGAGGGGAATGGCGGGGGGAATGGCTACTTGTTTATCAGTCCATCATTCACATGAAACCTTTAAGTCTATTGTTTTAGCAGGATCAACAGCCTTGATTTTGTTTGTTTTGATGCTTACATCACAGTTTATATTTTTAGTAATGTCAGGACCCTCAATTAAGAGAAAGTGTCTAGCTCAAGGAAACAGCCTGATCTGATTGCTGGACTATATGTATGCCCATTTATGTTTTTGTGGCCGTGTTCCTTGGCTGTACCAGTACTGGCCGGGGGGGTTTATGCTTTTTGTGGTTCTATGTCCAGGAGCTCCCGAAGGCTCAACCGGCAGTGGTTCTGGTTTTAAAGCGTCTCAAAAGACGGGGCAATGGCTTAAAGTCTCATCCAGCCGGGAATCGAACCTGCGACCTCTGGTTTACAAGACATAGGTTTATCCCCTACACCACAGCGGCTTCTCAATATATATTCAATCAGAAGTTTTAGAACATATTTATTCAGAAATCTTTTTCATACATTATAGTTTTTTGTTTTATATGGTCTATCCAAAATGATATTCTTTTCACAGAAAACTACAAAATAAAGTTATAATAGGGATAATCCTATCCTACTTAATGTTTTTGCTGTTTAAATGCATATGCAATATGCTACAATTTGCTTTGACAAACCCATTTTTTCCTTGTTATTAATAAAATCAATTCATAATCTTCATAGATCATGACTTTGAGGATAGTCTCACAGAGTCAAAAACAGTTTGAAAACAACTAAAAGATACACTCATTGTATGTAGCATCCTCTGATGGCTCAAAATGCAGTGGTTCTGGTGTAAAAAGTCTCAGAAGATGGGGCCACCACTAAACATATCATCCGACAGGCTGGTTAAGCCAGGAATCAAACTCGGGACCCCTGGGTACGTCTCTTCATGTGGCTGATCCTTGGAAGTAACCTGTACTGAGCAGGGCTGTGGTTTTAATGTCCTGGGGCACCCGGGTGCTTATTCTTGTTTAAAATGTCTTAGAAGCCAGGGTAGAGCTTAAAGTCTCATCTGACAAACTGGTGGAGTTTTTATGGCCCGGAGCACCCAAAGGCTCAACCAGCAGTGGTTCTGGTTTAAAACGTTTTAGGAGAAGGGGCCACAGCATAAAGTCTCATCTGACAGACTGGTGAAGCCACTCACTCAGGAATCGAACTCGGGACCCCTGGGTACAAGACAAGTAACATATCCACTACACCATGGCGGCTCACGGTTTGTGTGTATTTTTATTTTATGCGGCGAACACCCAAAGGCTCAACCGACAGTGGTTCTGGATCTCCCTGGTTACCCATTACTGCAGTTGCAGGTATACATGAAATTATAAACTCTGGTAATATTATTCCACAGCAGGATTTTCAAATTTGCTTTTCAAAATGCTAAATTACACCTGTAATATTTGTTACATACATAATTAATTTTCATTTATAAATCAAAACATATCATTTAAAAACAAAAGCAAAACTGTCCAAGGGAGGCTACTCTTTTTCCCTCATTCTAAAACTAAAAAGTGTTCCATAATAATTCTAGTGCTTTAAGAAGTAGTCCGGACCAGAAAAGTTAACTACAGTCAAAGTCTTCCAGATCAAAACTGTTGGACACTCTGATGGTATTCCTGAAAGATTTTTTTTTTAAAAAATATATACTTTTTAAATAAATCAGCCATGATCAGCCATGTGATATTATTCAGCAGGCAAAGGCTTAATACTTGTTCTGCTTAGACCAGATCAGCTGGCTTCTGACAAAGCCATCTGATCAGGCTCCACAGTTTTCCACTTTGCTTGTAAATACATGCTTTAAGTATATACATGCGCAGATCCAGAAAGTTTTGTCAGAGGGGGTCCAACATTGACAACTTTTTCTATTCTTTTTATTTTAGTTGATGAGGAGAGAAGAGAGGATCCAAATACCACTATAAGCGGGCCGATGATGGCTCAACATTGAATGCTGGCTTGGTACATTTGTAGCTTTGTGATTTTTCAGGGGATCAGGACCAGTATTGCTAATTAAATAGACCCTGTATTTTTTGTGATTTTTCAGGGGAGGGGGGTTCTGTCACCCCCTCTGGATCCGCCCATAATATATAACTGCTGCAAGTTCACAGGATAAAGAGGAGCACAAACTATTCAGCATGACAAGGCTTAAGTTTCAAGACTTCTGCAATGGCATTCATTTTCCATTACTCAAAACAAATGTCAAGTCCCTCAAGAACAGGGCTTGACATTTTATTCACAAAAGGTGGTTAAAATGTCACATCTCATTTGCAAAGGAATTTTATTTAAATATCACTTGCTAACATGTATATATGGTGTTCTACACTCAGAGCTACCATATCATTTTTTTAAAAAAAAAGATCAGTGGAATACAAAAAATCTACCCAACACGTGAAGATATTATCGGACTGCATTGAAATTTGACTACATGTAGACTAGCTCACTCGTTCATGATTTCTATGACTGTGCTTAGGCTTATTTGTTTAATAATGTTCATGCTTTAAGCATGTTAGGTAAAGGGAAATGAGCTTTAAAAGACGGAATTTGTCTAACACTATAAATCAGATTATGCTGCAATTTTTATCAAAAAGTAAAGAAGTATATGCATTTGCATGTTGTTACCCCGTTGTTACTGCCTAATGTAATTTTTCAACTTCACATTTAACTATAGAGCAGCAGTCGATGGTACACCATCGCAAATACCTGCTTTTTTACCTTTGACTTTTACCTTTGGGTCAAGGTGATATGACCCTCTACATCATTTGACCTATGCACCTGTAAATTTAAGTTTGAATTTAATACATCCAATGGTTAAGGAGGAGATGCATTTACACGAAAGTATACTTTGACCTTGACCCTGAGTCACATGAAATGTTGCTCAGTCCCCTCTACATCATGTGATCTACAGTGTATGCACCTGCAAAGATTGCAGTTGCTACATCCAACGGTTTTTGAGGAGATGCATTTACAAGAAGCATAACCGCCGCACATAGATGTACGTACGGGGTTGTAGGCACAGATGACGGACTGAATTTGGTACAAAATCAATATACCCTTTTTCTAAAAACAATAGCGGCTATAATTACAATCTCAGCTATTGTACGGAATAAATTTTAATGGCCATAGTACTTTAAAATAAGTGCTTAAATGTAGCCATGACTTCCTATTTTTATAGTCCGTCCGAGTGACCAGCCTGGGTTACAGGGTCTGAGTCGTTATTGATAAACCAACAAGTGTAATTAGTGATCGAAAATGTCATTTCGGCTATACATGGGAAATGCGGTTGTGTTACTGCCCATTGCATGCCACACTGTACTTACTTCAAGGGGTCAAAGGTAGAATTTCTAAATCATGATGTAGAAGGTTGTTTTAATCTAAGCAAACAGTGCAGACCCTGATGAAATGCAGCATAATTCTGCATTTCACTTAGGTCTTCACTGTTTGCCCAAGTACCCTTTAACAAGTTTTAAGGGCTTCCAGAAGACAAAGGGTTAAAGTACTCAATGTGCACTTAAAGAAGCCTATGTCCTTAATTATCAGATTGAATACAGTAATCATAAGAGAAACAGGTTTCCCTGTGTCTTCACTGACTGGAGGCGAGTTCAACAATGCGAGTGTTCGCGGGCGCTCGTTGTTCTGGTACCTATCTTTATTCATAATGTGTAAAGCCTGGTATCAGTACAGCGAGCGCCTGAAAGCGCTCGCATCGTTGAACTCGACTCAGATATCACATCCTATATCAAATAGGGCTTAGCTGATGTGGTATATCACTATATATGCAGTGAGTGCTGTGGTCTAAAATTTAGAAGCCCACAGTGACTTGTGCTTAAGGGAATATATACAGAATATCTAATATCAGTGTTTTCCTCTGGCACGACCAATATAAAGTACGTGGGATTACTAAATAGAACTCTGTTAGCAAACTCACCAGATGAATCAGATAATCAATAGAAACAAAGAACTCTAGATTCTTTCAATTGGTATGTCATGCCTCTGGGGTTAGTTAACCCTTGTCCTGCTGAACCCATAGAAACATGTATCCACTTTCAAGAAAAAAAGTGTAGATCCAGATCAGCTGCAATCCTTGATCCCAAGTCTGACCCATTGCCACTCAGCTACAGCAGCCCCATGCATACAGGCCCCAAAATTGGACAACATTACAGTCAAATTTATTCGAAGACGAGGAGTGTGTAACTGAAAATTATTTTTCTTACATATGTTGTGGGTACTCAAAAGAACCGTCTCGATGAGACGGTTCTTTTGAACACCAAAACACAGGTTAAAAGTGATAGATAAGAAAAAAATCATAATTTTACACAAATTATTTTTGCTTAACTGGCCCTATGTGCACAATATCATTTTTGACAAACCTACATCCATGAATGCAAGTTTGTTTGTTTAACTTGATGCATTACATATATACATCCCATACAACAATTTCCCGGTCATGTCGGGACATTTCCTGGGTTGAATCAGTCATAAGCATGGAGATAAAGGTGCCGTGTCTGTGTGATGTAAAGGCATTGCTAGAGGAGCAGGGTGGCTCAGAACACGTTAGACGTACCCATGCACTCATTTATTGACTTGACTTTTTCTTGATGTGCAATGCGAAATTCGCGTTCCTATGATAACAAAAAATAAAAATGACACCAAATAAATGTGAAATATATGAACACCTGGAACGCAAAACTCTCATGATTGGGAGTAGAGTGCTTGACTCAAGATCGAGGGGTTGCAGGTTCAAGTCGGCACTGTGTTGTGTCCTTGAGAAAGACACATTATCCTCTGTCTAATACTGGTTCAACCCAGGAAGACCATTCTCGACATGAGTGAAAAATTGTTGAGTGGGACATAAAGAATCAAAACAAACAAAACTTTCGTAATTGCCAATTAGTAATTAAATGTAACAAGCTCTTTTTTGAATGAAATACTTTAAAGCAGTACAATGAAGAATGAACAAAGCAGAAATCTTACCTGTCTTTGAAGAGTAAACTCAGTTTGTGTTTATGTAGTCTAAATTTCCTGGCTAGTAAACATTTCAATCCTTCAACTGTGTCCAACTCTGAAACCGAAAGTTGGATTTTACCTCCAGTTGTGGGACACACAATCAAGTGCAGCGGTCGTTTATCCTTACAGTGAAAATACAATGGATTCCCATGCGATCTTTGTCTGTTCATGTTATTTTATTCCGTTTCGACCTGCAAAAAGTTTGATACGTTAAAGAATATAGAGATACGCTGGACAGAACGCCAGTGATCTTTGTGTCAATAGCGTACACACGCTACACACTATATCAAAGCTCGCTACTATGTTGAAGCCTGTCGACCAATCAAATGGCTTAAATGATTGGAGGAGTCTACTTACACCGGCGTTCAATAAGTTTATGCGAAAACTTTCAATCGCTCTTTAGCCATTAAAAGCTCTGGTTTTCGATAAATGTATGTAGATTTCATATATAACAATACTTCTTTGTTAATCATTTTGGTAAAAATGCCTGTTTGAGGCTTGTTTCATGCAACATGTGAAATTAGGTTAGCTTATCTGTATCCTGAAAACCCTACTGCAATAATGGCACATTGTTTTGTTCCAAATGTTAGCTCTGACGTCAATGCGAGATCACGTGTATTTGTTTTCATCAATGAAGGCAGTTTTCAATCGATGAATGGTAGAGTGAAATGTCAGTTCAACGATAACTCGCAGCTGCCAATCTATCGTAAAGATAATTACTTTAAACTGAATACCAGGAGCCTAGGCTGGTGTTTGTGCCGAAACACACGATGTGAGATTCTGCTGCTGCACTGCTTCGCTTGGCACAAATGGGGTAAATTGGGGAATACCACATCACATAGCATGACACTTGTTTCACAGGTGAAAGACGCGGTGATTTGTCCCCCCCCCCCGCCCCCCCCCCCCCCAAAAAAAAAGAAAACTATACAGTCCAGAAATATTTGTGAACACTGTGTTTTACCATCAAAATATGGAAAAAAAAATCATTTTATAATTGTTTCATGGTACACTATGACTCTTCATGGTATACTATGACTCGGACCCAATAAACATACTGGGTCCGAGACTATGACTATCTTATATCTATATAGTCATAGTGCTATCTTTATAGTCATAGCGTAGAGCATGAAAAAATTTATAAAATGAAATTTTGTTCATATTTTGATGGAAAACAGTTTTCACAAATATTTCTGGACTGTATAGTTTTCGGACAAATCACCGCGTCCTTCACCTGTGACTAATTTGCCCTTGACCTTTGTCTCCAAGATAGCAATCCAAAACCTTTGTTGTCATCTACTTCACATATAATAGACAACCATTGTCCTAAATATGAACAGCTTACAAGCCATATCAGAGTTTAAGTAGGCACACACCCAATGTGCAAAATATGAACCGCTTACATCAAGACAGTGACGTATAATATAGGTCACTGATCAACATATAAGAGATGGTCACTTTACAACTTGCAAGTCCTGATCAGTCATACAACCAAAATTTAATTATTTTGACCTTGTACCTGGAACACAAAGAATTTCTTGTCATCTAAAGAATTCTCAAATACATGTATGGGGCCCCCAGGGGTTTTGGGGATCTGGGGAGAATGGCTATTCTTTTTCAGGGATCTAGGGAGCACTGGTAATTATTTTAGGGGATCTGGGGAGCAAGCTCCTAGTTTTGGGGATCTAGGGAGCCCTGCCAAAAAGCAAAAAAAAAAATAAAGGAAAAGACTCCATTTTGTTTGATTTTTTAATAATTCCTTCTACTTCTCCCCTTGTAAATTATAAATGTACTTATTTTTGTATAACATGTACATCTAAATTGACCTCAGGGGAAAATATGGTAATTAACTTTTGTTGTTGTTCATTTATTAACCTTAAAAATGTTGATTTTTAGCTAGGGAATAGCATACTTTAGAACGCCCAGATTGCACCAGATCGCACCATTTTTATCAAAATTTTCCCGGGGGAGCATGCCCCCGGACCCCCCCCTAGCACGAGTCTTGCTGCATATTGTTACAGTGCTACCTATGCACCTGCTATGTAATCCACTTTTTAGATGGTAAGCTCTTTTTTTATAAGAAAATTAAGAATGCTGATCAAATATATACTTGTTCGATGAAACTGAAGCTAAACAAGTGTAAAAGCATTTGTAGAAAATTTTATTACAAAAAAAAATACTTTCACTTTGTCAATAAAAAAATCTAGTTTAAGCTGTTGGAAAAAAAACAGCCCCTGCCCCCCCCCCCCCCTCCCCAACCAGAAAAACAAATGGTCTGTCTCTAATTAAAAAAAAATCAAATCTAGAGAGCATTCCGCCATGCCCAATCTACCAGGTACAGCAACAACATTTTAAGGAATGGCCTTTGATACTTTGAGCCATATACCATGCATTTCATTGAAATAATTATATGTCATGTAATCTATCGCGAGTTCGATCCCGGCCCGGTACCATACTTTCGTGGAGATTGATCATGAAATAATTTCTACGGTCATTCTCCTCCCTCTCGCTGATTTATTCAAGAAGGGTTGTTGTCAGTTACAAGCGAAAGTATGTGCACAAATTACTGGTTAACCGCTTGCTCAAGCCTGCCCAGGAAAAAGTGTGGTTAAGTGAACTGACCGTCCCGCAATGACCATAGCTGTTGACATGGGACGTAAAGAAATAAAAACAAACAAACTATTACTAAGCCCTGTCTTTACATGTATAAGGCAAACTATTAAGTTATCATTAAGTCATGCGCTCTTGTATAGCTTCATAGTTTTTAAGTATGTGATTTTAATCCTACGAAAAGATAAATACATTTTAGGGAGAAATGACTTGTATTTTTGGGGATCTGGGGAGAAGCTGAGGCGAGTTCAATAAAGCGAGCGCTATCGGGCGCTCGTTGTACTGATGACAGGCTTTACACATTATGAATAAAGGTAGGTACCAATCAACGAGCGCTCGGCGAGCACTCGCATTGTTGAACTCACCTCTGGTCTTTTTCTACGGCGTTACTTATTAATGCATAAGTAACTAATATTAGTTCATTTATGAAACAGTGGTTACTTAGCCTATAATTGTAATTGGTTTTGAAATGGACTATTCCGAAGAGGGGTGTGATCAAAGTTATTGTTCAATGAATAATGTTTTGATTAAATTTTTCGTTTTTCCAAGGGTAAAGTAAAAACAAACGTAGACTTCTCTTATTAAAAGAGTATTTAAAACGTCTAAAATCGGGTGTCTTTTCAGTGTAAATGTCGGATGTTCAACCCCTGTTATACCCACGGACTGTACCTATTTTTCACACTCGCCAGCAGGTCTAATGGTCTAACTTAGAATAACTTAATATTTCTACCAAGAAAATATTTCCAATTATGTGTTATCAGCGGTTTTCTGGGGCGAATTTATTGATAATTCATTACTATAGATACGAAATTCTTAAATAAGTATATTAAATAAGTATTTAAAGGACTATTCTGTAAATCATTGTGACGTCATTCATTCTATATTTAGCAGTGTGAATTAAAACAGTGTCACGATAAAACAGAAACAAACTTTTCTTTTTATTAGAAAATAGGAGCAAGAAAAAAAAGTTAAACAAACAAACAGAACGTACAACGGGCATACAAGCAGAAAAAATGAATAAGCAAAGAAAATAACCTAAGAAATATTAAAGGCAAAACGCGGAATATAGGTCATTCGATTGGTTTGACCTGAGGTTTGTTTCGATGTTGTGTCAAACGCGGAAGCAATAATCATCATTCTTTATTTTGCTACTGGCACGCTAGTAGATTTTCCCTATCACCCGCAAACTCATGGCTGGGGTTGGGTTTCTTTCCATCAAAAGGAGGAAAATGCATGGGATATTATTCTTTCGACTTGAGAAGTCATAGTTTTTCTTGTTACTGTATATCAAGGGACGTAATGCAGTCTAACTTTTTCTTTCCCCGCGGACAAGTATTGGTTTTCATAAAAGACTGATGATAACAAGTATTCACAAAAGCTTGCTTCCCCATCACCGTCTGATTGAATGGTTTATTAGCGAAACGTCAAGTATTTGATGACTCATTTCAAAGCCGCTTTAATGTATATCTCATTGCGAAAAAAACTTCATTATTGTCCTTCATCTATTATTACTCATAAGAACCTTTCAACAACGCCGTTTATAACATGTAACACATGTTATAGTTTTTCTTGTTAGGGATTTGGGGAGCAAAGGCAAAATACTTTTAGGGAGCCGAGGCAATTATTTTCAGGGATCTTGGGAGATCAATGCATTATTTTCAGGGATCAAGGGAGCACAGACCCCCCTGGGGGCCTCATGTATGAGTCCTGTGTGCATATGTAATTTTTTTTAGCAAAGCAAAATGGCGGAAAAGAGCACAAGCAATATACCAACACTAAGGGATTCTGTCGATGTAAGTTGCTTTATATTGTTAAGGTTTTGCTTGAAGGTTTGTACGTTTTTATCTGTAAAACTGTACTGTCTTTACCCCTGCTTATCTAGTTCCCACGTGATTTCCCTGTATGTGTTTTATCTATAGGAATTTCTGTCATTATAAATTTACACCTTTAGCATGCTTCCTTGTGAAGTACCTAGAGCATGAATGTAATATGGTTAGGCCTGTTCCCCCGCCCTGTTGTTTGTGGGTGGTGCGGTTATCCTGTCTTACTGCCGTTGGGCCCTCTTTGAACTGGGTTGTCCTGGCGGGCCATTATCAGCCCCTGACCATGGTGGGCCATTGGCCCCTTCCTGTCCTGTTTGGCCCGGCGCTTGGTGATCCAGGCTGGCCAATGGTCCCTGTCCTCTGGGTGGCCGTGTTTAGGGGCTGGCTAGTCTGCAGTGGGTTTGATGTTTGTTTGTTTGTTTGTTTGTTTGATTTGATTCTTTACGTCCCATCAACAATCTTTCAGTTAGAAAGGGACGGGTCTTCCTGGGTTAAACCAGTACTAAGCTAGGATTAATGTTCTTGCTCAAGGACACAACGCAGTGACGCCGGTGAGGCTCGAACCCGCGGCCCTTCGGTCTCGAGTCAAGCACTCTACCATTGAGCCACTGCGCTCCCGTGGGTTTGATGTGCTTTGGGGGCCATCATTTCCTAATTATCTATAACACTGTCTGAATACATCCTGATCTGGAGTCCTTTGGTATTGTTCAATCCATGCATCCTTCACCTTAATGCGTTTGTGCTTAATATAGCACACATTTTGCTCTGCTATTTTGGAGACATTATATTTTTAGAGTATGAATCAAGCCTGGTGGCTCATTGAACATTACCATATTTGAGGTTCAACCACTGTATCAGTGCTGTTCCAGATCTATAAAAAAACACAACGACTCCTTGCTTGGGGGCTTTCATGATGAAGCTTCTGATCTGTTTCCACGTTGGGTTTTCCTGGGAATTAGGGACTTTGCTATGATTTAGTCAAGTAGAAGAAATGACTGTTTGGGCCGATTATGGGGATATTTTCTAAGAAGATAATTATGGACTTATTCCATGTTCGTGTGTCTGTGTGCTGCAACTATATACAGAACTAGATATATTTAACCTAATTAATCAGTTATATTACGTTGGACTACACATGTGAATCCTCTCATGTAGAATAGACTATTCTAAGAAGTAAGAGACGATTCCAATGAGTAGTATTATAGTTAAATGAACAGAGAAAGCTTAAGTTCCGAAATTTAACAATTGGTGGCAGCGGTGGAATAAAAAACTTTGAGCTATCCAGACGCTGAGCGTTTCTCACTTCCTAAATTTAACAATATCAAATGTTCTTTTACCGTTTTACTATACTAAACCTATCCATTTCACCTGTATACTTTTTTCTTAACTATTCACCTCTTTTATTCAATTAACCCCCCTTTTTACACTTGCATACCGAACCCTGTCTGATGTCCTCTACAGAGGAAAGAAACAAATAGGACCAAGTAGCTCTTGCATTGTCTAAACGTTAACAAGGCCAATGCAGAGACGTCAAGGTGCCCTTACGAAGTAGTATGGGATACATTGCGAAGTGCCTTGGTGACGTTGCGATGTGTGTTGGTGGCCATGTGAAAGCTAGGGGAGGCAGCGCAAGAACTATAATCTGTACATAAAAGAGGAAAGAAACGGTAAGATTTCACAAAGGAAAGCCATGTATTTTTTTGTAAGATGTTAAAAAACAATTATTGCAATATGAGACCTTTTTCGGTAATTCCATCTCTCTTCGCACATTTTCGCTGAATAAAGGATAAATTGGGCAAAAATTTAAAGCTGAACTGTAAATGACAATATTTCATCTTATACATGACATAGACATCGAAACATGCAGTGTTTTTTTTTTTAACCTTTAGCACTCTATTCTCCCCGTCAACTGGTATACAGAGGGTCAGGGAGGGCCATCCCTCTGCATACCTTACAAACTACAAGATGTTTATTGTTATATTTTGTTATCTTGCTCACACCTTTCATGCCCAACTTGTACCTTTATGAATATCTGGTGTGTGTTTAAGGGCAATAAAGGTTAAAACGGCTTAGCCAAGTTAAAGTAGACACTTGTGTTTCACAATGGTCAATTTTCAGGATTGCATCAATCTTCAAACTTATTGAAATATGGTAGCTATGACCTTTGTGCATATTATTCTGAAGCCATTCCTATAGTGCAGCCCATCACATGATATGTGAAAGCTTAAATTGTCCACATTATCTTTGCTAAGCCAAATAAACATTATAAATGAGCATACAATCCAAATATCGGTGTATCCACCCTTTGTATCCAAACTTGCTGGTCAAGTCAAACAGTGCAGACCCATACCAGATTTCCATATGAAGTATCGGTTGCTTAAGGTCTGCACTGCATTTTATTATGCTTCTGCATTTCTTTCTCCCTGTTAAGGATCAGCTAATTCTATGTGTCTGGATATCTAGGGTAAATAACAGCCTTAACCCTTAAAGCGCCAAGAAAAATGCATCTGAAAATATCATCTGCTGAAGTCGTCTGTTGCAAATAAATGCCTAACATTACTTACAAATTAAGTCTAGAAGCGAACAGTGTGGACCCAGAACAGATTGCTCTTATAGGAGCAGTCTGATCTGGGTCCACACTGTTTGCCATAGAGGCTTCTTAATCATTTCAGCAGACGAGAAAAGCTGGCGACTTTTGTTGCGATTGGCGCATTAATGGTTAACATCTAATGACAGGAGTATCAAATGAAAAAGGTTACATTTATTAAGGAAAATAAAACAGAAAAAATGGTCTCAAACACTTAACCCTTCGTCCAGCATGGCAGGATCATTTATCTTCCATTTTATAATAAATTTGTTTTGAGGAATCTGCTTATGTCAAGGGTTACCGTATGTTATATAGCTCATTGTATCGTATCTATCACAAGTAGTAATGGGGGCCACTCTGGCACAAATTTTTTTTAAGCCTGAAAAGAACTTAGAATTTTTCAGGCTAAAAAATTTGTGCCATAGATGACTCCCCTGGTAGGCTTGAGTGACTAGCTGTGAATAACTTAGTTTATTTTTGAGGTCTATTCTGGTTGGGCCTATAATTGTGATAGTTTCCTGGGCTATTTGAAAATAACTTAGTTTATTTTTTGAGTTCTATTCTGGCTGGGCCTATAATTGTGATAGTTTCCTGGGCTATTTGAAAATAACTTAGTTTATTTTTGGGATTATTCTGGCTGGGCCTATAATTGTGATAGTTTCCTGGGCTATTTGAAAATAACTTAGTTTATTTTTTGAGTTCTATTCTGGCTGGGCCTATAATTGTGATAGTTTCCTGGGCTATTTGAAAATAACTTAGTTTATTTTTGAGTTCTATTCTGGTTGGGTCTATAATTGTGATAGTTTCCTGGGCTATTTGAAAATAACTTAGTTTATTTTTGGGATTATTCTGGCTGGGCCTATAATTGTGATAGTTTCCTGGGCTATTTGAAAATAACTTAGTTTATTTTTTGAGTTCTATTCTGGCTGGGCCTATAATTGTGATAGTTTCCTGGGCTATTTGAAAATAACTTAGCTTATTTTTGAGTTCTATTCTGGCTGGGCCTATGATTATAATAGTTGCTTGGGCTATTGAGAAATAACTTAGTTTATTTTTGGGATTATTCTGGCTGGGCCTATGATTTTGATAGTTTCTTGGGCTATTGAGAAATAACTTAGTTTATTTTTGAGGTCTATTCTGGTTGGGCCTATAATTATAATAGTTTCCTGGGCTAATGGGAAATAACTTAGTTTATTTTGGGGGATTATTCTGGTTGGGTATCCATATCGTTTGAGATGTGGATGCAATGTGGACCTTCACATGTAAAATGTGGATGCAATGTGGATCCTCCACATTTTGAATGTTGATGTAATGTGGAGCAATGTGGATGTATTGTGGAGCAATGTGGATTTCCACATTTCAAATATGAATAAATGCAGATATATTGTGGGTCAGAATAATGGAGATTTACGTTCATTTTTGGATAAATACGAATTATATGTGTACCGCCACACTTAAAATGTGGATCCACCACATCTCCACATCTTGACAATGTGGATCCACCACATCTCCACATCTCCACAATGTGGAGTTTCCACACCTACACATTTGACAAATTGACTTGTACCCTCTCTCCAATCAATCCCTGGTAGGCTTGAGCATTGAGCTGTGAATAACTTTTTGGGCCATTCCTGCTGGTGTATGATTGTGATAATTTCCAGCATTGAAAATAACTTAGTCAAATTTAGCTTTGAAAATAACTTAGTCATTTTAGGAGGTATAGTATGTGGTGATATATGGTGTGTGTAATAGTCAAGGCTACTTAGTTCTATGCGTCTTAAGAGTCTCTTGGTCAATTAAGACCTCAACTCATAGAGGCATCACTCTGTAGCGTTAACTAGTGTATAGCTAGTTGTCTCAAGCTTACTACTACTGATTTTTTAATGGAAGAACAACAAAGACTGGTGAACATTTCTATAACTTTATTGCCCCGCTAACTATAACTGATTACAATGACAGAGGATTAGGGCCGTCCCTCTGTTCATTGTTTACAATAAGAGTAATTAAAGAATATATGCCATCATACCAAGTAGAATATAATTAGAATGTTTTAAACATTGATCCAGAGCCTAGTTGACTTTGAGTATATCTTGGTCCAGAGTTGTTCTGTTGCAGCTGACTTGGTGCATATTTTAATCCTGAACTCTGTTGTAATGAATCTGATTCATCATCTTCACCTAAGGAATAGGATGGTGGGTCATATTCTTCAAGTTTTCCATCCAAGAGGTATCTTCGTTTTTTAATAGCATATCTCAAAGCTTCATCCTCATCAAACTCATCGTCATCTCGAAGTCTCTTTGCTGTAGATGTTATCTTCTTGTGCAAGGGATCTTTCTTCATGGCCTTAGATACTTTAAGAAAGCACTGGTAGCGATCAATGACCTCTGCTCTGTATCTAGGTTCTAGTTTATTAAAAGTGACCTCCTCTGCTTCATCTGTGTCCATGTCTGGATGTTTCTCTACTGTATGTTGTACACCTTCATTGAAAGTGGCTTGTAGGTATCTATGAGCTCCACCAACAAAAGTTTTCCATGGATCAAACTTGCTCTTTTTTCTAGAATAATGTTGGTCTTCATCATCTTCATCAGTATAGTCTGTATCACTTTCGTCATGAATACCATAATCTTTGTCTGTATATTTCCCAAAGATATCTTCCTTTTGATGACTTCTAGAAGTCCCTGCATCCGATTCTTCAGACATAGTAGAGTCTTCATTTTCTGACATTGTTTCTGACTCCATATCTTCACTGCAGATACCACTTGTCAGATGTCGTCTTAAACTGTCTGATCTTGCAAACTGTCGTTCACACTTTGGACACTGATGTTGACCCATTGAAATCGTTTTGGTAAATGAATAGCTTCTCATTGATTGTGTCCTTTTATACTTGAAGTAACATACAAACCCACAGTTTTGTCAATATTTCTCACAAAAATATGACATTTTCTACTCTTTTTTATTTGCATGTATCTCTTTTGCTGCAACACTTGAAAGAGGACTGCATTTTCTTGTTTTGCTGCTCTCTTTTGCAGAAGAAAAATTCTTTCTTTTATCACATCTTTGCTCCATTATATTTCTTCCCTTCATATATTTCTTCTCTAATGGCCTTCTTTCTAGTTGGTTTCCTAACAGCTTACGAAGTTCTCTATGGCACATTCTACAGTACTTTGGTGGTCTTCCTTCCTTGAGTTTACTATCCAACGCTGTACTCAGTCTTTTCATCAGATATCGAATTTGTCCATAGCTCATATGATATTTAGTTGATCTTTTAGATGCAGGTGTTTTCATATCATCATTGCAGTTTGTATTTTTCTGTCTTGCTGAGAGATCCATTCTTCTTCTTGTAGTGTTCGAAGAACAATAAGAAGTGTCAACCAGAACCATCATATTTATACTGATAACAAAATTGATCAACTTTTTAAACGTTTGAAATGTAACTTTACTAAAGTTTTCCCACCAACAAAAGGGACAGACCTGCCAATTTCATCTTTGATATCAATATGAACCTGATCAATATAAGATTTTGCCAAAGGTACATAATGCAAGTTCACAAATTCTTGATGCGATTGAGTGCTAGGTTTTGACTGTTTATAAGAAACAATTCTAAGTAAAGGAGCCGTTATATTTCCAACGTAAGTGTAATCTGCAACATCAGAATAAACAAACATCTGATGGTGAGTCATGTTCAAATCAACAGCATATGTAAAAACCTGATTATCACTCCCAATCAGTTTATTTGAAAGATCAGGATTCAATCCAAGTATTTCTCCAAGAGACTTTGAAAATCTAATTTGGACTCTTTTTGGATTTTCAACATGTAAGTTTACACGGTTACCTGATTTCTTGTAACTTAATGTGATCATACTGTGGATTTGACGTAGAATAGCTCCACATTTTTCTTCAATTGCAATCTGAATTTGCTCTACTAAGTGCTGAGGCGAATTATAGTTTCCTGCTGGGATAAACAATTTTATTTCAGGACAACTTCCATCTTTCATGCATACAGTATTCATTTTACTTTTCCCCAGTCTTTCCAAAACATTCTCATCGTAGAAGTGAACATAAAAATAATTGCTGTTATGTGAAATGTTATATACTTCCGAAGGAGTCATAATTTCTACCAACGCTACAACCCATTGTTCTTTCTGGACTTGAATAGGATGATTTAGCTTTGTGGTAAATGAGAACTGTTTATTTTTAGGGAAAATATCCATAGAACTATCACTCAGTAAGCTCAGATAAAATTCATCCATGATCTCATATGTGAAACAGCCACTACAGTTGATAGAAATATAATGACAATTAGACATCGCTTAACTTCATATATATATATATTGGCTACTCTTGTATTAATCATATGAAGATAAAATATATAGCATCTGTGGGAAAAAGCCCAGATTTTCTGAAATCAACAGTTGAAAATTCTCAAAATTGTTTCATCAAGCGTAATCACTATTTGATTTTTTTATCCGATCGAATATTTTCTATAAGCCAAACTAATGAAATTTTCACCATGTGGTAGGCAAAATCACTAGTTCTCAAATTATTTTGATATGCAAATTTGATTTTTTCATCCGATCAAATATTTTCTATAAGCCAAACTACTGAAAGTTTCACAATGCGACAATAGAAATCACTAGCAAAAAAAATTGACAAGCAAAACTATATGAATTTTTTCACTAAGTGTCAGGCGAGACTATATGTTTTTTGCTAGGCCTAAAGTGCAGGCGAGACTACATTTTTTGAAAAATTAGCAAGAAGTATCAGGCACTGTTTAAACAGCACCATTACTCCCCCAGTACTATCCTAACCTCGGAATCCCTGGCGATTGAAACTGTCTCAAATACAAGTCAAATTCCTGCATGTCTCTATGGACCAGAGAATTTGAGGCGGAGCCACTCCAACCCAAAGGCTGGCGCCCTTAAACAGCCAAAGCTGCTCTACCTTTTTAAATGCATATTCAACAGTTTCTGAAGCACAAAGCTTCTCTACGGGCCTCGGCGGATGTATAGAGTACCAGTGGTCAGTTATTTTTGTTCACACTATATCTCTACTGACTTAATAAGCAAATATTTGCAATTCATATATATAGTTATCCTATCACAGAATAAGTTTGAAATGGTGTCTCAATGTTACTCTATCCCATAATAGTTTTCAAGCCTTATAGTATGTAAAATCGATAACTTGAATATAAGAGCTATCTTATGGTAAAAATTTGAAGTAAATCGGATAAAAAATACCCGAGATATTACAATTTCGCATATTTTTTACCGTGAAATTTTTTATTCAGGGGAAATAATTTATTGGCATGAAAAAGCAAGAACCGGATTTCTAAAAAGTAAAAATTCATATTTTCGCAATAACTTGAGTTTGCCTAGACCGATTTTCAAAATTTTTTCACCTTATAAAAGCTTAGAACAATTGCCATCTTATCACATTAAAACTAATTCATCTGCAGGTAACACATAAAGAAAGCAAATCAGTTATGGCATATCAACTACCGATAGAAATACAACATATGATATGGACTTATTCGATGTACAATTCAGCTAAAGGGTTAGGATTCAGGAAGCAAATTCAAGAAGGATGGTTTAAACTTAGGTTGAGACGCTTGTCAAATGCTTTAGAGACTAAATCTCAGGACATCTATCACCAAGAACTAGGCCAACTACTTCTAAGCATTGACGAATTACTATATCTTCCTGGCGAGATGCGCTTAAGATTTCATACCGAGATGCTCAAGATACATTACTCCAAATTTCACAGTATTGATAAAGCTCGTGTTTGGGTTGTAAGAATGAAGAATTTGACAGTGGATAAACTTTACTCTATTTGTACTCGTGACACAGATATCAAGTATTTTTTGAATGGAATCATCTATGACAGTAATAAGTTTTATGGATGCTTGTACTTAAAGGAAGAAACTCCTAAGCATCAGGTCCAATGGTTAATGTCTGCATGGAATACTCAAGATGTATCTTTATCTGTGGCATCTTTAACAGTTGCGGGGATTAATCACTTTATAACCAGTGAACTGATTAGGTATATAAACAGACCAGATTCATATAACGTTGCCATTGGACATTATACTCCAAGACAGATAGAACCACAAATTATTTTGAAGTTTCCAAGTCGTGAGTCTGATTATCTGCTGAATAACTGAATATGTATACGATCACCAAAAGTCTACCCGTGTGCTTAGATCAAATTTTACATTTTGATGTCTACAAAATAACTTTAGAACACATCTTATCATTAGAACCATCCAGTGCCGAGTTTTTGAAAACGAGAGCAGGAATCAAGAACTGGTTAAACCGATTTGAGACATTTGATACATTCAGATTTTGGACTAAACGTAATGCTCGAGAGATGTTGAGAATCATTGATGACACTCCTGTCACCTATATGGATTGGTTAACTTATGTGGCAAACAGCGAAAGTGTGATTTCTCACATCGAAGCAGTATTGAAAGAAATTCAACAACCCTCAGAAGAAGAAGATATGGATTATGAAGATCTCATTTCAAACATAGATAGCTTGATCACGATATAAAAAGAATGATCAAGTCATTTTGCTCATCATATCTGAGTTCAACATCATGGAAGAAGCAAGAGAGAAGAAATATTTGGAAATTCCACTAGATCCTGTACAGAGATGGTTGCAGAGAACTCAGATAAAATTGATCCCTAGTGATGAATACAAGTGATCTTAGTGACTCAGTAGACATATTCATTAAATATTTTAGACACATAATAAATCTAGGAGTTCTATTGTAAACAATGAACAGAGGGACGGCCCTAATCCTCTGTCATTGTAATCAGTTATAGTTAGCGGGGCAATAAAGTTATAGAAATGTTCACCAGTCTTTGTTGTTCTTCCATTAAAAAATCAGTAGTAGTAAGCTTGAGACAACTAGCTATACACTAGTTAACGCTACAGAGTGATGCCTCTATGAGTTGAGGTCTTAATTGACCAAGAGACTCTTAAGACGCATAGAACTAAGTAGCCTCGACTATTACACACACCATATATCACCACATACTATACCTCCTAAAATGACTAAGTTATTTTCAAAGCTAAATTTGACTAAGTTATTTTCAATGCTGGAAATTATCACAATCATACACCAGCAGGAATGGCCCAAAAAGTTATTCACAGCTCAATGCTCAAGCCTACCAGGGATTGATTGGAGAGAGGGTACAAGTCAATTTGTCAAATGTGTAGGTGTGGAAACTCCACATTGTGGAGATGTGGAGATGTGGTGGATCCACATTGTCAAGATGTGGAGATGTGGTGGATCCACATTTTAAGTGTGGCGGTACACATATAATTCGTATTTATCCAAAAATGAACGTAAATCTCCATTATTCTGACCCACAATATATCTGCATTTATTCACATTTGAAATGTGGAAATCCACATTGCTCCACAATACAGTCAAAACTCTTTATAACGTCACTCGTTATAACAGAATATTTAATATCCGACATAAAATTGCTGGGAACGGATCTGTTTCCATTAAAAATTCCCTCTTTATAACAGAAAATTCACATAACGACACCAACAGTAATTTTTGGGAACAGATATACAATTTCTATTGAAAGTAAATTCATTATAACAGAATTGTTAACATGTGTCAGACAATTTTGTGATCAGAACAAGGTCTCTTTGCATGAACAGGTTTCTGTCTCACTTGATAATTGGTAAGCTTTGTGCATTTTGATGCAATATGAAATTAAACTGATGAAAACATTTGGAATAATAGCATTTTAAATCATTTGTACAATATTTTCTTTTACCAAATGATTATTATGTTGAAATCTGGTAATGGTCAGAATTCTTTATAACAGCAAATTCACTATAACGTCAAGGATAGCTTGGAACAAACAGTGTCGTTATAAAGAGGGTTGACTGTACATCCACATTGCTCCACATTACATCCACATTCAAAATGTGGAGATGTGGTGGATCCACATTGCATCCACATTTTACATGTGAAGGTCCACATTGCATCCACATCTCAAACGATATGGATACCCAACCAGAATAATCCCCCAAAATAAACTAAGTTATTTCCCATTAGCCCAGGAAACTATTATAATTATAGGCCCAACCAGAATAGACCTCAAAAATAAACTAAGTTATTTCTCAATAGCCCAAGAAACTATCAAAATCATAGGCCCAGCCAGAATAATCCCAAAAATAAACTAAGTTATTTCTCAATAGCCCAAGCAACTATTATAATCATAGGCCCAGCCAGAATAGAACTCAAAAATAAGCTAAGTTATTTTCAAATAGCCCAGGAAACTATCACAATTATAGGCCCAGCCAGAATAATCCCAAAAATAAACTAAGTTATTTTCAAATAGCCCAGAAAACTATCACAATTATAGACCCAACCAGAATAGAACTCAAAAATAAACTAAGTTATTTTCAAATAGCCCAGGAAACTATCACAAGTATAGGCCCAGCCAGAATAGAACTCAAAAAATAAACTAAGTTATTTTCAAATAGCCCAGGAAACTATCACAATTATAGGCCCAGCCAGAATAATCCCAAAAATAAACTAAGTTATTTTCAAATAGCCCAGGAAACTATCACAATTATAGGCCCAGCCAGAATAGAACTCAAAAAATAAACTAAGTTATTTTCAAATAGCCCAGGAAACTATCACAATTATAGGCCCAGCCAGAATAATCCCAAAAATAAACTAAGTTATTTTCAAATAGCCCAGCAAACTATCACAATTATAGGCCCAGCCAGAATAGAACTCAAAAAATAAACTAAGTTATTTTCAAATAGCCCAGGAAACTATCACAATTATAGGCCCAACCAGAATAGACCTCAAAAATAAACTAAGTTATTCACAGCTAGTCACTCAAGCCTACCAGGGGAGTCATCTATGGCACAAATTTTTTAGCCTGAAAAATTCTAAGTTCTTTTCAGGCTTAAAAAAAATTTGTGCCAGAGTGGCCCCCATTACTACTATCACATCTTTATATTTGGTCCATGCATTTTCAAATTTATCTAAATTGCCATTTCTTGTTGGTGTGTGTTGTATCAGCTTATAGAAATATTTTACCTTATTTTGCAGTGCTACTACAGATAGGGGGTGGTCAAGGCGTTTTGTTGCGTATATATAGTACTTGACAATAATAAAAATATGTAAGTCTGCTGATGAGTATGTATTCCCTATGCTAAATATAAACAATTCTTCAACAAATGTCAGATTAACATTGTTATTAAGGAGCCATCTTTTGAAGTCTTTAAGGAGATTTTTAGTTTCTTGGCATTCCCAGAGCATATGTTTTATTGTTTCTTCCTCTTGACAAAAGTTACATCTTGGGCTAGGTACATATTTCATGATATATAGATATTTTTAGTTGGTAGAATTCGGTGGTTTATTCTTGTTTGGAACCATTGCATTTTTGTTCCTAAAGATAGTTTGAAAGGAAAAGAATAGATTGCTTTCCATGTTTCATCTTCCATATTGTAAACACTATTCCATTTATGCTGGGAAGTTGGTTTATCTGTATTCTTGTTTAGAATCATATAAAAGTCTCTCCCTCCCATCTTTGATTTTATAAGAAGGAGTATATTTGCAGGCAACAATGGTGCATGTAGTTTTTTTTAGAAAAGCTTGTTATTTTATGGGTTCCTGCATACGCCATTATTGCTTGGTTTAGTCCTAGAAATTGGACAAAATTTGTTTTTATGTTGTAAATAAAACGTTCAAATTCTTCTTGCAAAAGAAATGCACCTGTTTCATGTATCAGATCATTAATGTTCCTAACTCCTTTCTGGCCCCATTCTTTTGTGTATATTGGTTTGTTGCTGATTGTTATCTTATTGTTATGGAAAATTGTACTTGAGAGAATAAAGTCTTCGGTATCTTCGTCAATAAGTTGGAGTATTTCTGAGTATGCACTTATTACATCATACCAAAATCTATTATTTATCTTTTTTAGTAGAATCAGTGTAACATTTTCCAAATACTAGTAACTCCTTAAAGATTATTGTAGTGCTTATGACAGATTGCCAAAGACTATTGGATATAATGAATCTTCTTAACCAAATTAATTTCATACTTTTTATAAATGCTTTGAGATTTATCATTTTAAGACCACCTCCACAAGACTGTTTTATAACATTTTGTTCAATTTTGGCAGGGCCATCCCACAAAAATTAAAAAAAATATATTATTTAACTCCTTAATTGTTTGTTCATTTGGTATTGAAATAAATAAATGATTTAACATAGGGAGTAGAAGTGTTTTTATAACTGTTATCTTACCTAATGGGGTAAGATATCGTCTGTTCCAGAGTTTAAACAAAGATCTGATGTTTTGTACTTTTTCTTTGAAGTTTATCTGTTGCATTTTGTCTAAGTCAATATGAAAATTTTTCCATAGAATAGTAAGTGAGTTTGATCAGGAAATACCACAATCACAAACCGCAGACAACCCAGTGGCACCGCGAGGAAGAGCCGCTCAACCATCACGAGACACCAGGAAGACAAATTAAGCAAAGCAATCAGCTCTCACTTCCCCATCAGGATGATTGCAATACTAGAATGGACATAAAGTAACGTACAACAAAACATAGAACAACCACAGACCCCCACAATGGGAGAAACAATAAACAAAAAGTCAACAACAACAGAACCACCGCCTTAGAACAGACAGCAGCCTAAGCCACCGGGGGGCTTAAATGCATTTTACTGGTACCAAATCTTCGCCCTAGATTCTGCTGTTGTTGAAGTACAAGAAATGTTCAGCTCGCATGGAGGCCATCTAACTAATGCAATGTATCATCATGGAAAACACTCCAATCAAATTACTACACCATGATGAAACAAAGAAAAGGGCTCATGACTCACAGATAGTCAGAGCTAAAGAAAACCTCAAGTTGAGCCACGGTTTAAAGTCAGTTTTACCCCATGATAGCTTCCAACTTGTTTTGATGGATGCAGTACTATATTTCTTAATCCCTATCCATACAGAGGTTTTTCAAAATTAACTTTCAGACCTGAAAAATGTGAATAATCATACAATACATCGAGTGTTGCATTTAAAGATTTGCTTGTTCCACCTAAAAGAAATAATGTGTCATCAGCGTATTGAGATAATCTATGTTCCTTGTCATTTATAATTATGCCACTTATGTTTATGTAATTTCTGATCATTATGCCTAGAATCTCAGCACAGAGAGTAAATAGAAAAGTTGACACTGGATCGCCCTTGCCACAGCCACGACCAATATTGAAAAAAAGATGACAAGTTGCCGCATTGGTTCACACTTAGCTTTACATTTTTGTTAGATGTTTTTATCCAAGAGATGATAGAGTTACCAAAGCCAAAAAATTCCATAACTTTATGTATAAATGGCCAAGACACAGAGTCAAAAGCGTTTTCAAAATCTACATAAAGCAGTAATCCTGGTATATTGTTTTCCTCAGTGTATTGCATAATGTCGTAGATTAATATAGTGTTTTCTCCTATATATCTTCCCACAATGAATCCTGTTTGATCACTGTGTATCAGTTTATGTAGAGTACTCTTAATTCTGGCTGCAATGACTCCAGAAGCTATTTTATATACACAATTGAGTAAGGATATTGGTCTAAAATTTTTAACAAAGTGGCGAGGCTTGTTATCTTTTGGTATGCATGTAATTATTCCTTCCCTTTGAGTTATTGATAGTTCCCCCTTTGAAAAAACATAATTAATAGAACGCACTACAAAATGACCAATCTTTTTCCAAAATATTTTAAAAAATTCAGCAGTGAAACCATCTGATCCTGGGCTCCGATTATTTGACATGGCTTTGAGAATTAATGAAGCTTCACGATACGTTATTCGACCTTCTAATGAATCTGATTCGTCTTTATTTAATCTTTTAATATCATTGTTTCTAAATAATCCAAACAAACCAATATCTATAAGTTGGCTGTCTTTGCTAGCGTAGAGGTCTTCATAGAATCTCTTTGTTTCATTTAAAATGTCGAACTGGTCAGTTATTATTTTCCCATCATTTGTTTCTAATTTTGATACAATTTTACTTGTGTAGTTGTACTTTTCAAGGTTAAAGAAGAAGTTAGTTGATTTTTCATCGTCTTCAATAATTTTGGCTCTTGCTCTTACCAGGACTCCTTCCATTTTATTTTTTCTTATTCTGTATAGTTCTTCTTTTAGATTCTCAATTTCATTGAGGTTTGTATCTGTCAACTTACCTTCTAGAGATTCTATATTGCTGATTAATTCTTTTTCTTTTTTATCTGCTGCTTTTTCTTGTAACTTGAGAATGAAATAGATTTTCCTCTTAACTCCATCAAAAGTGTTCCTAGAAGAAGTTGGTCGTTAATTACAAACTGAATTTGCGGTGCCACAGGGTTGTCTGCAGTTTGTGATTGTGGTATTTCCTGATCATGCTCAATTACTATTTTTGGTCGTCAGGTATGTTATTTATTTGGTCTATATTATAAACGGGTAATGCATATTGTTTCTTGACTTCATCAATTTTATCACTCATTGTTTCCAAATAATCTTTGTCAGTTAAAAGAAAATTATTGTGCTTCCAAAGGGGTTTTCCTTTTTTAAACTGGACAAAAGCTATGTCAAGAATAATCATAGAGTGATCAGATCTATAGCTTCCTTCAATTGTGGTCTTATTGACTGAGGGGAGTAGATCTTGTGAAACAAGGAAATAATCAAGTCGAGCTTGCTTGATGGGAGACCTTTTTCGCCATGTATATCTTCTTAATGATGGGTTGGCATCTCTGAACGGATCAATCAAACAGTTATTTTCCTTAATTTGTAGGATTTTCTCATGTGATTTTTTATTATTAATAGTTTTGTAGTTAAAGTAATCTAACTTTTCATTTTGAACTACGTTGAAATCGCCACATATGATTAAGCTGCATTTCCTATTTTATCAGCTACATTAATAATGTTGTCAAAGAAAGTAGGGTTGTCTTTATTAGGGTCATATAAGTTTATTAGGGTAAATCTGTTCTCCTCAACTGTTAAGTCACTGATTATGTAATAACCCCCTGGGTCAGATATGTGCTCATTTATAGTATAAGCTAAGTTTTTCCTAAACAGAATTGATACTCCTCTAGAGTTAGATGTGCCTGAACTAAATAGGCACTCATTGTTCCATTGGAATCTAAACAAGCGTTCAGATGATTTGGTAGTGTGTGTATCTTGGAGGCAATATATGTCACATTTTCTGTCCTTTAAGTAATTTAGAACATCTAATCTTTTTTCCATAGAACCTAAACCCTGACAATTTACAGAAAGTATTTTCTTTAACATATTATGTCTACACAAAGGGGCTGCCATGCTGTGAGTGTTGGGAGACCTGTCGAGGCAATCAAAAGGAACAAATAAGAAAGTTTTGAACTTTCTCAAAACATGATCAAATAAAGATCAGCTAACAAGTTTTGTACAAATGTGCTGTAGATTTTTGTTTTCTTGTAATCTAAGATTTTCAAAATGCTTTGTTAATAGTGAGTCATTGCTATACAAATATGTTTCGCTGCACAATATCAAAATCGCTAACAGAGTTGCCCAGATCTACCAAGTCCATTTACAGACTGTAGGGAACAGTCCACCCCAAGCAGAAATGGTCTGCTATAATGAGAAGGTCTGGATGTCATTCCATCTTCATTTGACGACATTTGCAAACAGCTTGGACCCAGATCAAGCCTGCCCAATATTAGGCTTGATCTGGGTCCAACATGTTTGGCACAGTAACAATACCACACAACAAAACAATTAGAGCTTTGTTACTACTGACTCAATACTGTACAAATATGTTTCGCTACACAATATCAAAATCGCTTACAGATTATCCAGATGTACCAAATCAAGTGGCAGTCTGTTGGGAATAGTGAACGGCGAGCACAAATAAAATGAAATATGCAGTGTTGATGGGGAAGAAAGAGCTGGTTGCTTTGCTTTGTTTGTCTTGCTGGTGTCTTGTGCTTGTTGTGTGGCTCTTCCTCACGATGCCAAATGGTTTGTCTACAGTTTGTGATTGTGGTATTTCCTGATCATACTCACTTACTATTTTTGAATGAAAAAAAATACCGTTTATTTCTACACTTTTCTGAGGTGAGATTATTAGTTTCAGCCAGACAGCATTACGGTGCCTTTACGGCACTCTACTTGAGTGTATTGGATGATTTACGACAAACGTTATGGTTGTGTTACAAATTTAAGCTTCATTGATAATATGTGCATACAACAAAGAGGCTGCCAAACGTGCTTAGGTACCTCTCTGTCATATCTGTGATCAAGGTAAAATTTGCTGATCAACTATGAGCAGCTGAATGGCTACAGCATGCAAACAGTAAATATCATACATTTTTCTAGCATTTTCATTGTGAGGATGGGAGCGATTTTGAACTGGTTGTTACTGCAAGATTGCATCCCTGCTAACACTGATGACAACTACATGTATCATAATCTTACAGTGTTTAGATAAGTGAAAGTTAATACCAAAAGAGACAGCTGAGCTGTCACATTTTGATCGTTTATTTACACTTACTTTCCTATTAGAACAATGGAGGACAATAATTTCTCCAGAGATAAAAGAAGTTAAAAACATTTCTACCTGTTATTGATGATGTTATTCTATCCAAAAGAACTATGGAAGTCATTGCACATCCATGGGTCCGTAAATTTTTGCCTGAGGGGTGGGTGGGGTCAACTATTTTACAGTTTACAGGGGAGACCCAATTGTGCATTGAATACGTGACTATATAATTTTTGGGGAAAAGGGTAAAAAATAGGAGGTGGGGGACATAGTTTTGGGGGAGCAAGACACATTAATCCCTGCTTAGTACAGGTTAAACCCAGGAAGACCCATCCCAGAATAACTGAAAAAATGTTGACTGGGACGTTGAAAATCAAATCAAACAAACAAAACCACCCGCGCACTAACCGTCCTCTAAAATGCTTCAAAGCACAATATAAATATAAAGGCAAACATCATGGACCCAGATCAAATTACTGCTACAGGAGCAGTCTCATCTGGGTGTAAATGGTTTGACCAAAATGCTTCTAAACCACTTCAGTAGATGACATAGTAGACAAAGTTTTGTTATGATTGGCGCTTTAGGGGCTATAGAAATAATATATACATTCCAGCCCAGCTCCTCCTCTAGGTAGCACACTTTCTGTCTTGTTCGCTGCTATATCAGAGAGAAACCCATACAGAATGCCGTGCTGTGTCTAAGAGCTGTATGCAAGAAACCAACACTCATTTTACACTATTCTTAACACAATCAAGACAAGTAGTGTCAAACATAGAGGTGCTATTTGCATCAAATTGTTGATATAGCGTCCCATTAGTGGAAGAAGGTGCCAAGAGACATTTTTCAACTTTCGAGAAAAATGTGTTTTTATGTTTGCAATCAACCAACAATTTTGTTCTTTCATCAACGACTACTAAAGTTTGTATAAAGTTGGTTTAAGGTTGTAGAATATTAGTAATGTTGTATTCACGCATCTAACATGTACACTGTGTTTTATTAATTAATTAGTAGATGGTACCTTTACACAATAGTGATCATGTAGGAAAGTTGTGTGGAATAGGGTTCCATATGTCATTTGGTACCTTTTCATACATGCATATTTCTGATAAAGTTTGTAATATAAGATACCAAATGACACATGACTCTTTTCTCCAATATACTTTTTGAGAAATATTAAACGAAAAGAATGGACCAAGTGTCACACAGTACTTTTTCAAAGAGCTCACCTGAAATAAAAACAATATTAAAGTGTGCCATGTGTCATATGGTACATTTTGTTGTAGTCAAACGCGTAGTCAATAGATAAGTTTAAAGTTACCATGGTTTTACTTGGTACCTGGTACAAAGTCATTCTGATTAAAAACGCTAAAAAATTTCCCTTATATACATTCATGCAGATTAAAGAAACATTCTCTCTTTTATAAACAAAATAATGAAATTTAGCATTGCAGAGCTTACAGAGACATTAATTCAATATATACGAGGGTTGTCCCTGTAAATCGTGGACTTTTGTAATAAAATGAGACAGTGTATCAGGAATTCTATGAAATTTGTATGACATGTTTATATACATCTAAGACACATGGTCTACAAATATGGATGAAATCACAGCTTAGATAGCAAAGTTATGGACCTTTAATTGAGGGTATCTTAGCGTATGCGGAGCACGTCGCAAATTATTTAGCTGTATTTTCAAAGAGGGATGGTCAAATGTTTTGACTCTATTCTTTTTATATAAGCTTATATGGCAACAGATATTTCCATCTATTTGTTGAGTAAGTCTGGTTCAAGTAATGACTAAATAGATATAGTTTAGATATGTTTAGCACACAAACAAGCGATATCTTTTAGACTAAATACGAGATAACATATGAACCATTTAAATAATTAACAGAAAAATAGCATATGTTCCGTTAAATTGACGAAAAGGAGCTTGTCTTTGTGATATTACAAAAAATACACGAAATCCATTTTACGATACTAGTGAATGTTTTATCAATTATTTAACATTAAAAGAACGTAGTTTAATGTGTTTAATTAGCCTAAAAATATTGAAACGCCATACCGTTCTCATAATGTTAGCATTTTCTGAAAAATAGAAATGTAGTATGTATGTAAAATCTTTAATAAAATCAATGCGCATGGCCACAAATGTTTAAAATTTTCAACACTTTACCTTGCATAGTTACTGGTTGATCTGGTAATGTTTTGTTTGAAATACAACAGCGAAATTTGATTAAATGTACACTACCTTTTGGACTAGAAGAGTTTCTTTGAAATAGTTTCGACGTGCGCCGCTCACACCAACATACCATCAAGTAACGGTTCATAAATGTGTTATTTGAACTACGAGTCCACCCATATTTATACAAAATGTTTCATATATGTGTATAAACCCATCCTTAAAATATCATAGAGTTACTGATATACAGTCTTGTGTTATAAAAAAAAGTCCACGATTTACTGGGACAACCCTTCTATTGAGGAAACCATTCTTCCAATTACACAGACCATCATGTTATGCACATCTTAGAAAGTGCTGATGATTTGATTCTAACAAAAACTAAGCAACTGGCAGTGCATTTCAGTCCTGAACGCATTTCCAAAAACTTGCATGACGCAGTCCATAAAAGTAAAGATCATTATTTTTTATATGCATAATTCAATTTTACCGACTCACTTTTAAAGACGTTCCATACTGACTTAAACAATTTAAGCCTATAATCATGGATTTCTAATCAGGGTATGTACGTATGATTCTTCATTGGACGAAGGACATGGAATTCTGTTCTTTGTGGGGCTGTCTGTTGACAAGTTCATGTATAGGCCTACAACATTATGCTGACTTAAATAATTTTGTGTTTTAACAACAACAGAATCTAGGGCGAAGATTTAGCGCTAGTAAAATGCATTTAAACCCCCTGGTGGCTTAGGCTTCTGTCCATTCTAAGGCGGTGGTTCTGTTGTTGTTGATCTATTGATTAATGTACTTCCAATTGTTTTGGGGAGTTTTGTGTTTGTTTTGTTATGCATTACTTTGTGTCCATTCTAATTTTGCAATCATCTTGAAGAGGAAGAGAAGGCTGGTTGCTTTGCTATTATTGTGTTACAGATGAACTGATACTATAAATGTTCTATGGCTCTTCCTCACGATGCTGTGGGTTGGTCTGCAGTATGTGATTATGGTATTTCCTGATCATACTCACTTTTTTAACATTCTGTATTTATTTATGTTAAAGATCCTCGAACGTAGGCAACTGCCATTGTAGTTTTAACAGACATGTTGCATGTTGCGACATCACATAGCCCACATTTATCTGGTCTATTTTTTGATTTGAAGAAAGATATGTTGTAGCCATCACAAGCATGTATCGATATTTGCAGTGAGCCTCTGTTTTTATGTTTTATCTTTTGCATTCTCTCATGTGTTAATAATATATTTCCTTGATGTTTAGATTATGAGCCAGGAATTCTTTTTTAGATGTTAACATAATGTGCTTACTTTTTGGCGAATTATCTGATATGGCAATGCGCAAATATTATTGAGCATTCTCTGTTGGCTGGGCTATGTGTTTCCCTTTTTTTACCCTTTCCACCTAAAAGCAATGGTGTTTGCTTTTCGATGTGTTGGCAATGTTACTCACCATTTAACTAGTGTACACATGGTAAAAACTGGACAAACTATATGATGTTTGTTTCAGCAGCATTGAAGTATTAGTGAGTCTCAGTCTTGTACCACTTACTTCTTACTGGTCTAACATTACAAAACAAGTCACAAATATAGTCTTTCTACCTTCCATAAGAATCTAGGCTTTACATATGTATTAAGACATGCTGTCTCTCTTCCTTTGATGTTATTGCTGCATTTTAACCTTGATTTTATGCAGATGTGTGTCTGAACAACTTTCAAAGGACTCTAGCTATTTTTAGTGCTGCACAAATAATGGTGCCAATGACTTCTTAAATTCCTTACATTGCTTTTCCAATAAACTTTGCCCTTTCAGCTTCATCGTACATCAATGTTTCTTACGAGGGCTTCTGTAAACTCGTAACTGTACACTTATTAAGTCATTTTAGTTATAAGTACTATTCTGCGGATCTTAGACAAAGTTATTTGATACTGTGATATTGCCAGTCTGGTGCATGTCGGTTTCTTCCTAGCGTCTGGATCATCAGTAAAGTCTGTCACTGCTTTATATAAATGCTCTCTATCTCTAATTGCAAGGTGTGCTTAACAAAAACAGGCAAAAGTAGTTGCCATGTTTCTAAGCAAGCGCTCATACACAGGTGTAGTAACTGCATTAGAATAGGTCTTAAGTTCCCATTCAACATATCAGACACGACAATAGGGAAATAGTCTGCCAAATTTAAGTGCGGATCACTTCTCTCTTGTAGTTGTTTCACTTCAGAAACTGTTCAATATTGATAAGCTTCATTAAACTGGTCAACAAAGCAAAATGTTTTGTAGCTTTCAACATTCATCATAAAATTACAAAGTTTAAGTCAAAGTCAGAGATATTTTTCAAGATTTGCACCTTGCACAACTGCAGTAGTAAAAACAACTAAATGATCAAAATGATTAGATTTTGGTGACCTTGACCTTATTTTCAAGGTCACAGCGACACTTTGAAATGTCCTAAATGTGGTTTCCGTGCATTATCTTCTGAACCAGTCGATGAACTTTGACCAACCTAGCATAAATACGTTGTTGGGAGAAGGGAAAGAGTTGATTAGATTTTGGTGACATTGACCTATGTTTTAAGCGACTCTTTGAAATGTCCAAAAATATGGTTCTCGTGCGTTATGTTCTGAACCAGTTGATGAATTTTGACCAAACTCACATTGATACATTGTTGGGAGGAGGGGAAGAGTTGATAAGATTTTGATGACCTTGACCTAATTTTCAAGGTCACAACGGCACTTTGAAATGTCAAAAATAGGGATTCCATGCATTATCTTCTCCACTAGTGGGTGGAGTTTAACCAAGCTTGCCTAGATATATTATTGGGAGTAGGGAAACAGTTGAATAGATTTTGGTGACATTGACCTTATTTTCAAGGTCCCTAATATTGCCCCAAAATGGGACCCAGTAGGGTTTAATGAAACGTGTCTCTTGTCATTTGACACAAAAAACCCTTATCCTATTCCAGGTATTAAGCCTATAACAAGGGGTTGTGTGGAAGACATATAAATACATCAAAAACTGGCATGTTATTAAAATAATATAATTCTTGTCACGAGAAAAGAGTTACACGGGCA
The DNA here is from genome assembly GCA_964019695.1 of Loripinus fragilis. Taxonomy (NCBI): domain Eukaryota; kingdom Metazoa; phylum Mollusca; class Bivalvia; order Lucinida; family Lucinidae; genus Loripinus; species Loripinus fragilis. Next base: position 107,393,082 of record OZ026518.1, read on the forward strand.
CGCATATGTAAGCAGTGGAAGCCCTGATCAGACACCACGTTCTGAGGCGTCCTATTTGGGCCTGCACTGTTTGCTTTAGTCTCATAAAAAGGACGCTATGCCTATCCACTAACTTTACGATAGTACTACAATTGGACCGCCGGCCTATTTCTTGTGATTCGAAGTAACGTCTTTGTTTTAAGCGTTCCTACGTCACCGTATATTGTGTGACTACAAGCTATAAAAATGATTCATAAATAGCGATACGACGTCATTCTGTTTCCAAATTGTTTTATTTTGTCTAGCACATACTTAAATTATAAATTCATGCCATTTCACTGGAAAATATCATTACTAGAACCAGGGTTTTGTTTGTTTTGATTCTTTACGTCCCAGCAACAATCTTTCAGTTATATAGGGACGGGTCTTCCTGGGTTGAACCAGTACTAAGCTAGGATAAATGTGTCTTGCTCAAGGACCACAACGCAGTGACGCCGTAGAACCAGGGTACAGAACAGAACATACATGTACTATACATTTCAGGCCACGCACCTGTAGGTGGCATAAGAGATTAATTTATTTTACTAAAAATACAATATCATTGTATTGGCAATAACATGTATATATAATAAATGACAGAACTTCCACATGGCAGAACTACTGAGCCGCGACACGTGATTTCCTTGACAAGTGTAGAATCAGACGAGCTTGTGCAGCCTCCTTTTAAGCTCGAAAGAAAGTACAAACCGGTGTATATTGCTTCGAGTTTTATGCTAAGAAAAACTCCAAATGATGTTTAGTCAGTAGCTATACAGTCATTGAATATTCAAGCGACCAGACTGCGCGTATGCAGAGATTCGGACGGTCAGGACGGAACATTCGCTATCGTTAAGTAGATAGGAATGCTCTTACCAAAGACTTCATATTTTGTGTGAAAGTAGGGCTAAATACTGTTGTCAACAGCGATTGCGTTAAGTACCATTTTCCTGTGGGTTGGTCCAGTTATGAAAATGACGAGATAATGATATCTTAAACTGTCAGTTCATTGACAAATAAGCATTGCGAGGGTGGGTGTTCATTGCTCCTGGATTGCAGGAAAATAATAGTGACGTATATGTCCCCAAAATAGAAAACAATGTGGAAAACCTCCCCCACCTAGGGGATTTTGCTGACATAATTCAATCACGGTGCGTCAAGTAAGAGATGTTTGCACTCTGTACGCCGAGAGATAGCCTGTAACAGCCTGTTACATATGTTACTATAACTAATTAAGAAAAAAAGTAAAATGAAAGTTTGAGCTACAGAAAGAAGACATTAAACTATCTAATTATTCACGAAGTCTGCATGCAGAATTTGTGCAATTTTCAAATTTTTTAATCTTGGTTTATTAACAATATACAATATAGTGAAATATCGTTATCTTAACCATCGGCCCATAATACAAAACAATCATGATACAACGAGGAGGGATAAGCTACAATTACTACCGTTCTTTATTAATCAGTATGTGCTCTTGGAAGCGAAATTATGACATGGGTTCTAAAGGAAATAACAGCACAGGGGGGGGGGGGGGGAGGGGGGTACTCTCATTTTTTCTTCATACGTAGGCTCGGGCCAGCGTCTACCATTCACCCCCAAAAAATATCAGGAATTTCATTCACCCCCCCCCCCCCCAAAAAAAAAAAATATTTGAAATTTAGCAACCCAAACAAAATTGACCCCTAAATATAGTCCAATTTTGTGATGATCCCAAAAATATCCACAAAATCGTCATACCCACAAAATATTCATTTTTCTGAGAACCCCAAAAAGTATTGAAATTTAAAATTTTGAACCCCCAAAAATAACCCGAACCTACATATACATGTATGAAAATGTCAGAGTACCAAACAACGGAACAACAGTAGCCATTGTGTTACGTGGATGCACATCAGTGCAGGAAGCGTGAAGTAGGCATGAAATGCTGTTGTTTTTTATCACATGACGTCGCGTCTGGGAGTGATACAACGCCATGCATTAAAATCGATAAATTAAAAACTTGCTATATCAAACGATAAAGTCACAGTTTTGAAAGCGCATGTAAAGCACACACTAACTGACGTCAATTGTTACTGCAAAATGACGTCAAACGTGGTGTTAAACGGTGTAAAGTCGTTTTTACGATTGAAAGACGTTACATATTCATGTAAACATATGTGACACAGTCCAACTATTAGCGGGGTTTCTTCAATGCAATGGCGGAAAGTTGGAAGAAGCTGAAGACTTCAAATGTATTCTCGTCGTTAATGTGTGTTAGAATCGAAATAGATCAGCTCTAGTGCGTGAATTGTTGAGTAATAATTCACAATTTGTTGGTCAGTTGTACGAAGATAAATCATGATTTGATCTTCTTTACAACTGACATCCAAACAGTGAATTATTACTCAACAATTCACTGCTAGAGCTGATCGATTTCTTAAGTAAAGTAACGTAGAGACGTCCATTATAACGTTGCGTAAAATATAGCAAAATCTTGACGTTTTCACGCAAAAAATACGATTTTAATTGATTTTAATGTCAGTTGATAAATAGAATCTAATATTTGTGCTCCTGTATAATTGAATTTATTGAACTCGTTGCGATAAAAGCAATAAAATGCTCAGCAAGCCTCGCATTCTATCTCTTTTCCTCAACTCGTTCAATAAACTCAATAAAACATGAGCACTCATGCAATATCCTCTACATAAATGAAACAATGCTGTAAATATGTCAATTAGTAAACCAATGAATTATAATGCATGGTAGTTTATGATGAGCATATTTCTCAAACATAAGCAGGTTAGTACCCATAATCAAATGGGTCTCTACGCGAGAAAACCTGTCTTCGGCGATTTGCGAACAACACAGGCGCTGACCAGCCTGCGCATTCGTGCAGCCTGATCAGCACCTTTGTTATTCGCTTTTTGAAAAGAACCATATGTAAACTTGCTACAGGTTAAATTTCAATTTTCTAGCTAGTCTCTGTACCTGAGAAAACTTGTTTGAAACTCGCTTTGTCAGAAACCCCGAAGACAGATTTTGTCACGATTAGGCCCAAATATTGTCTCTTCAGATGGCGAATACTGTGAATGATATTGAACCAACTGTTCTGATTTACAATAGTAATTTGCACAAAAATAAGTCCTATAGCATAATATATGACTATTATGTCAATACATACATAAACTGCCCTGTTCGTTGCAATTAGAAGCAATAGGTTGCCACATTCCACTCAATAGCGATGGTTGTGATGTTCACTGAAACTGCCTCTTTGAGGCATAATCAGTGAGCTACCACAAATCGCGATATGAGTCATAGTCACTACCAGCAATAAAGGGATTCAGCGCTACAAATTATTTTCTATATGTGAATGCGCTAAGTAAGTATTTATCTATTGATAAAATGAAAGAAAGATCCATTCTTGACATGATCAAGCATATTTTTCGTGGTGTAGCAATATGTTTAGTCCATTCAAATTTAATGTGTGTGTTTCGTAGTTGTGTATAAGATGGACTTATTAGGAAAAAATGAAACTCATCTTCAATTACATATACGAGGGTTGTCCCAGTAAATCATGGACTTTTGTTATAACACGAGACTGTGTATCAGGAATTCTATGAAATTTGTATGATATGTTTATATACATCTAGGACACTTTTGATACATATATGGATGGATTAACAGTAAAGATAACAAAGTTATGAACCTTAACTTGATGGTCTCTCAGGGCCACATTGCAAATTATTTTGCTGTATTTCAGAGAAGGGTGGTCAAATGTTTTGTCTCTACTCTTTTGATATCAGCTTTAATGATAACAAATATTGCCATCTTTTTGTTGAATAAATCTTCCTGTTTCAAGTAACAACTACATATTTTGTTTAGATATGTTAAGCAAACATACAAGAGTGATCTTATAGATTTAATACGAGACAACGTATTTACCATTAAAATAATAGACAGAAAAATAACATGTGTTCAGTTAAATTGACGAAAAAAAGGAATAAAATTGTAACTGATATAGATATAGATTCCAATACTCCTGACTCCTGAGATTGACAAAATTCTAATTATTTATATCCCTTTGCAGGGCATGTGATTACAGGTAATCTAAATGTCATTCCTGACGCTAGAGTTCGCAATATTATTTCTAAAGGTCCTAAGTATAGATTTCCTTCTTATATTGATTTCTCTAAATGTCGTAGAGAGATTGCTGCTTCTTAAAATGACTTTGGTAATCGTTGGTGCAAACGGGAAAATGTTGAACCTGATGCCTTGAAGGAATGAAAGATTAACATTATTAAAATTATTGATACTCCTATTTCATTTTACTCTCGCAGTACACAATTTTTACCCCCTAAACCTAAATCTTCTTTTCCGCATCTTAAACGAGGTACCCAGGATTTTCATATGAACTATGTTTTGGTTCCAGCAGTTAAAGCTGCTAACAATGTTGTAGTTGTTTGACGATTGTATTATATTGATACTCTTAAGCGTGAGCTTATTGACGCTAATGCCTATAAACTGCAGCCTTCTTTGAGTTAGAGAGTGATTGTCGATGGGCATGGTTGTCTTATAGCCCTAAATTTTGGTGTCAAAGCTAAAGAAAATCAAGACAAAGTTCCTACGTTATACTGGTTACCTAAACTCCATAAAAACCCCTATAAAGCAATATGTATTGCTAATTCTAGCTCTTGTACGACAACAGATCCTTTTAAATTGTGAGCCTCGTGTCTTACAGCTGTTAAAAACATGTTATCAAGTACTGTGAAAATGTATATGAGAGATCCGGTAAAAACCTATTTTGGTCTATTAAAAATTCAGGTGAAATTTTAGATAAACTTCAAGCTAGAGATTTCAATGCGACCAGATTGTCTACTTATGATTTTTCTACTCTTTACACTACTTTACTTCATAATTTAATTAAAGATAAACTTATTGCTCTTATTGAAAGAACCTTCCAGAGAGAAGGCCCTCCTTACCTTGCATGTAATGACATAAATGCATTTTTTACTTCTGAAAAACCTAAAAAAATATCATGCATGGTCATGTCAAAATGTATGTTATGCACTGACCTTTTTGTTGGACAACATTTTTATTGGATCTGGCACCAAGCTGTATAGACAAGTAGTAGGGATCCCTATGGGCACTAATTGTGCTCCCCTGGTTGCAGATTTATTCCTGTTTTGTAATGAGAGGGACTTTATGATATCTCTTTCTGATGATAAGCAGGCTGATGTTATTAATGCGTTTAACACTATTTCTAGATATTTGGAAGATATTTTAAACACCAATAATGTTTATTTTGACAATATGGCAAGTCAAATATACCCTTCAGAGCTCCAACTTAATAAAGGCAATACCTCTCATACCAAAGCCGCATTTTTAGACTTGCATTTGTCAATTTCTAATGATATTGTTACTACCAAAAGTTATGATAAACGTGACGACTTTGATTTTGAAATCGCCAATTTCCCATTTTTAGATGGTGATGTTCCTCACTCTACATCATATGGAGTCTATATCTCTCAACTCATTCGTTTTGCTAGAGCATCTGTTACTGACTTTAACACTCGCAATAAATTGTTAACTCAGAAACTTCTTAAACAAGGCTATCGGTATCATAAACTTTGCAAAACCTTTTCTAAATTTTATAGACGATAATATGATTTGATACCTAAATTCCAAGTTGGACTTAAATCTCTCTTGCCTCAAGGACTTTCGGAACCTGAATTCTATTGGGACTTGGTGTATAAATTGAAGAAGATTGTTGGCTCTAATAATTTTTCAGCGCAGTTCATTAAAATAATTTCCCATTATAAAAAGATTAGTTTAAACATATTTTATTTCCAACAGATAACAAGTTATACAGTACAATATATACAATTCATAAGGAAATTAGGATTAGAACAAAAGCGTAAGCTTATAGAGTTCTTCTCCTATTATAGAGTACACTGTGATATGGAAGGCGGACTGTATCATGTGTCATAGCAATTTGTAGTCAATGTGATCACACATTGACCTGTCAAGCAAGTTTGATTTTTATGTCCATACATGCGGAATGGAAAATGACATAATATACTATGTGAACTTGTAAATTGATGAAAATACTAAGACAAATAAAAACTAATGATGGAAGACGGGATCATTTGGATGTGAGTTTGGCATTTGGAGATCAAACATATAAGAATCGCATTGACTTTAATATATAGTTGTGTACATGGTCAAATATACTCCTGTTACTATCTTCAGGCAAAGCTGGGTCACCATAAAGAAAAAGATGTAAGGAAGGGTTTTGAATTAAAGATATACTGTTTAATAGTTCATGTCTGATTGCTTGATAGTTTCTGCAGTGGAAGAAGTAATGTTGAGAGTTTTCAATACTACCACAGCTAAATAATGGTGAATCGGTTATGTTTTTAGTAAATAAGTCTAAATTAAGTGCACTGCAGCCTGTTCGAACACGTGAGTGAAGAATTTGAGGTTTTCTATTTCCATGATAGTAATTTCTAGGAATGGGTAGGATGTTTTTTTTTAGAAAGAGCTTGAAAGAGTTAAGAGTATTGGATTGTCTTGCTTCTAGTGGTAAATTGTTCCAGAGATGCAGAGTTGATGGTAAGAAGGAATCCCTGTATTGATTTGTTCTTGCTCGTATTGTTTGATAGTTATGTGCATTTCGTAAATTGTAGTATGGCCGATGTTTTTTTCTTTGATCTTTGCTGATGTTTAAATCAGACACCCTAGAATAACGACGAAGGAGGAGCTTTAAACCGTACTCTAACTTCCAAGTTTAGTTAAACAGCGATGTAGGCGGTAACTTACTAAAAAGCGACACATTATCCCGTAGGTAAATATAATATAATTGGCAGCTTAGGCCGGATGCAGGGAGGAGCGAATGTAAATTTCGTCAGGTGTCAGTAACACATGTTTATTTGCGCCTGCGCCATACTACAGGCTAGATAAAGGATTCTTCCTCGGCTTTCTGTTTAAACCGCTTGGTGGGCTACGCCCACCTTGCTGTTTAAACAAGAAAGCCTCGGAAAAGTATCCTTTATCTATCACTTGTATCTAGAAGCAGAACTAACTTGTGCTGGTATAAGGGAAGACAGATAGATAGGTATGAGATGGTTAATCATTTTATAAAGAAGAGTTAATTTATGGTTGCTCCGTCTTTTTGAGAGTGATTCCCAGCCTAAATATATAAAAAGATTGGCTATAACATTAATGTATTGTAACAGACTGCATGCTTGGTGGTCAACCAATCACGGTTGGCAACTTTGCATTCCTCTTTAATTGCACGCCGGTGGGTCGGACTTCAGACTCTATGACGGTTCTGACTTAAAGACTTACCTTTTGAAGAGATGGTAGGGGCCTGATACTTTGGCTGTGTGTCGGACCCACCGGGGGTTACCTGTTGGATTTCTTTTGCTCCGGTATTCAGTTTTATTTACTGTTGAGTCATTATCTTTGCTTCATCTCCTTGTTATATCTTGATTTATATGTTCTGAGAGATGATGCATTGATAAGTTAGGGTCTTTCATGCAAACCAAATATCTATGTGTCTTGATCCATATCTGAATTTAGGGTGAGGTTGGCGCCGTTTACCGGTTTAAGCCCTCCAGTAGATTATTTTACTGACCGTTCCAAGGCGGTACTTATTTCGTTGATCTTTTATGCTTTTTCTGTCTTGTGTTTGCTATGCCTTTGTGAGCGTCTGTTTATATGTGCCTTGTGGTCACCTGCTGGGAAAGGACTGACCTCATGGCTCTCGTTTTTGGTGTCCAACTGTGAGTTTGTCACTTTCCTATTGGTACCCTGGGTCAGGTGTGGTACTTGATTGTATCGATTCCTGATCTTTGCACCCTAACTTACTTTGTCTTTGTGGTATTACTAAAATAATTTGCACGAAATCCATTTTACGATACTAGTGACTGTTCAGCTGCCAATTATTTAACATTAAAAGACGTGGTTTTATGTGTTTAATTTGCCAAAAAGTATTGAAAGTCTAATTTTTGCGCCCTACCATTTTCTGAAAAACAAAATGTAGTAGGTATGATCAATCTTCTAAAAAATCAATGCCAATGGCGGTAAACGGTTCAAATTTTCAACACTATACCTCGAATAGTCGTCACTATTTGGACTAGATACATTTCATTACAAAAATTTCGACGTGCTCCGCACACGCCGACAAACCGTCAAGTAAAAGGTCATAACTGTGATTCCACTCATATTTGTACAAAATGTTTCCTAGATGTATATAAACACATCCTTAAAATGTCATAGAATTACTGATACACAGTCTCGCATCATAACAAAGGTCCGCGATTTACTGGGACAACCCTCGTACGTTCCTTTTTAAACATAACTTACAAAACCTTACAGGTCGATCTATGTATAGATGCTTTCCCGTTTCAATCATTAACGCATGACTTGAACACCTAAAATCAGCTTTTCGATACAAAAAGGTAAATCTATTTTCAGATTGCATTCTACTTTTAACATTACCTTAAACGAGTTATAATGCTGCGTGATTTAGGAGAGCCTTCAATCTGCGAGTGCAACTGTTGGATTATACCATCATTAATCCTCTGCCCAATTGCACATCATCGCCTATAGTATTTGCTTCCCACACATACCTCAAACCATAAGAATGAGATCTAAGCATATTATAGCATTGTCTTGGGTATCTGTGGTCAGGTTTTTGAAAAAAATTTAACCCAGTATTAATGCAATTAGTAAAATATGTAACAGCGAGGGGGTATCTCCCGCACTCACTCAGAACAAAGAAGTCTGCAGAGTTTTGATTTAAGCCGATAAACTGGCTATGTTCTTTCTCAATAGATTTACTGTACTCATAGCCCCATATTTCTGAGCCATAGCATATAATCGGTCGTACTATATAGAATCAAACATATATCTTTTGGATAGAAACTTCCAAAAGATCGTTGGTACTGAAAAATTCTACAGACAGTTTTATTGGCTTGGTGGGCTAGTACTTCTTTAGTTTTTGTCTTAACTAGTTTTGGGGTAAAATACCCCTAAGTATTTGTAGAAATGCTCCCCTGTAATACATTGTTTCTGTTTGCTTTACAATGCCACCATTACGGAAAACGATAACTTTTGTTTTTAAAAGGTTGTGAATAATTGTGTCGTTGTCACTTTCCCTTTGGTATCCTGGGTCAGTTGTGGTGTTGATTGTATCGATTACTGATCTTTGCCCTCTTTCTTACTTTCAAAGTCATACCAACAGATTCACAGAATCTTTCTATTAAATTCATTTGTCTTTGTAATCTTATTATGGTGTCACAGACATTAACGCAAAAATGCCTTCTATTTCATCAGTAACAAAGACACCCCTGTCACATTCAGATCTTAGATATGATATCAAGTCATCTATAAACAGAGCGAAAAGTATTGGAGAACATACACATCCCTGCCTAGTACCAATATAAAATTGGAAAAATGTGTCAGCCCATACTTAACCTTTACACATGATTTTAATTGTGAATACATATAAACATTTCAATACCGGTACTGTCTGGCACACCGGAGCGATCTGATGTGAATTTTTGATAGCATGTCGTATTTCGGCCTCAGTAATAGGCACGTCCAAACTTTCAGTGTCATTATTCTGAGTGGTATTATGAAGGTGATGGTTAGGCCAGAATTTTTATTAGTTGATTTATAAACCCTCCTACTGTAATTTTCCAGAAAGTAGAAAAAAAATAATTTAAAAATTATTTTTTTATTTTATCCGCCATCTCTTAAAATTATTGGTTTCGTTGAATAAATAATATATTTTTGAGATTCTGTCTGTGTGTTTTTTGAGAGTAACACTGTTAAAAGTGATTGTCCTGTCCAGATTTTTAGGAAAATGATAAAATATTTAAAGATTTAATACAGACTGTTGGTTTAACTAACTAGTTTTACTGTGGGTTTTTTCTGGAGACATTAATAAAGCTCTGAAAATGACCAGTTAACTGGTTATTTTCAGAAAAATGACCAGTTAACTGGTCATTTTCAGAGCTTTTTTATTTATTTTTTTCGCCCCCGAACCTAATTCTGAGAAAAAATTCCCGTAAATCAACTTAAAAAAATTCTGGCCTTATTATCAATCTGTACTTGTGGTTCAAATGATGAAAACAATGTTTCAAAGTAGTTTACCCAATCATTATTACTAATGATATTTTGTTAACAGTCCCAGTAGAATTACCTTTTATTGTTTGCTAAAACTCTGTTTTAAATGTATCTTTCCATTCGTATTTGTTCCAACTGCTAGTAACATTCTCATCATAGTGATTTTTCGGTATACACATGTTAAGTGCGTGTAATTGTAGTGTACATATAACTGGAATATTGCGTACCTATTCAGAAGTAAGAACATTTGTTTAAACTAGCTGAAGCAATATCACACTGGCCAACGTAAACGCACCGGTGGTTGCTACAACGAGCTGGTGGTTGCATTTTTCAGCACAGATGGTGGCGTAAAAGGTAAAAAAATCTATACCTGTTGACTTCACGATTTATTTATAAACTTGCATTTACTTTATTTGTGATGACACCTGGCGCACAGACCACCGGTAACATTGCAGTTTATGGCTCTGCCAAGCAATTGGTGATTCAATTCATGGTTTGGACTGCAAATCCAACAAAGTTCTTGAGTTTTGCCGTGACAGGTGCTTTTTTCTAGTGTAACTGCCTAAATTGAGAGAAATCTGCATGTCTAAGCGCAGCTGGTGTCATATTTCCATGAAATAACATCCAAAAACGATTATTACTTTCTATTTTTTTCTTGGTAAACTAGCAAATGTTTTATTGAGGAATTTTATTACAACGCACTGGGAGCATTTTTTAAAGCATTGATGCAACGCGCTGATGGTTGCATAGAAGTCTTGTGGTTGCTGGTGCAGATTCACCACATCATTCGCTGTTCACATAAACGTTACAAAAATCGCCATTTCAACCAGTACATGATATTGTGATACTGTGAAGAATGCTCAGGGGAGCCTGTGCAAACGTCCAGACTCACAAGAGCCTTTGCTGCCAGCACAAGATATCTTGATATTTATTACATTGTCCAGTGATTTTGCCTGCGCAAATGTGCAGACTCACCAGAGTATTCGCTGCTGACGTAAATAGCACACAAATCGCCATTTAAGGCAGCACAAGCGATTCTGTACAGTGACGAAGGCTAAGGTAAGCCTGTGCGAATGTGCAGACTCGCCTGATCCTTCGCTGCTCGCACAAAATGGCATTCAATCGCCATTTGAGTCACCACATGAGAATTTTGAACTGTGACGAAGGCTCAGACTAGACCAAGCTAATGTGCAGACTCGCCAAAGCCATCGCTGTTCGCATGAATGACACCCCAAAATAGTAAGTGAGTATCACAATCTCAAACTGCAGACAAACCCATGGCACTGAGAGGAATAGCCACACAACAATCACGAGACACCAGGAAGACAAACTTAGCAAAGCAGCCAGCTCTCTCTCTTCCCCATCAAGATGATCCCAAAACAAGAATGGACATAAAGTAACAAAATATAGAACAATTACAGAATCCTGTAATGGGAGTAACGATCAACAACGAATCAACAACAACAGAATCACCACGTTAGAACAGACAGCAGCCTATATCTCTGGGGTGCTAAAATTGCATTTTACTGGTACCAAATATTCGCCCTAGATTCTGCTGTTATTGAAGCACCAAAAATGTAAGCTCGCATGGAGGCTTCTTAACTATTGTAATATATCATAACGGACAAACAATCTCATTAAATTAAAAGCTTTGGTGCCAATCTGAAAAATAGGCGGAAACACTCTCAAAGTGCGAACAGGGCTAGCTTTGGAGTGTCTCTGGTGAGGCTACACATTTGCAGAGTCACGCTTGAGCCTTCATCAGTGTACAAAAACCACAAACTCTATGCCTATTGACTGTATGATTTCTTTATAAGCTTGCATGATGACCCAATGCGTACAAACCGTCAGTAACATTGCAGTTTATGGCTCTGCCATGCTATTGGCGTTTTAATTCATGGTTTGACAGAAAAATCCAACACAGTTGTGGAGTTTGACAGTGACAGGTGCTTTTTTCTATTGTGACTGCCTAACTTCAGGAAAATTCTGCATGTGCTATGTTATCATAGTCCCATGAAATAACATCAAAATCGATTACTACTCTCTATTTTTTCTATGCAGAGAAGGCTCTGGCGAGTCTGTACATTTGCACAGGCCAACCTGAGTCTTCGTCACAGTTTACTGAAATATTATGTGTTGGCTCAAATAACGATTGATGTACCGTTTATAAGAACAGTTAATGCAGTGATGAGGCTGCACCAGGAACCATGGCACATCTAGGTAACCATCAGTGCGTTGTTTCAATGCGTCAAAAATGCTCCCAGTGCTTTGTAATAAAATTCCTCAATAAAACAGTAGCTAGTTTACCAAGAAAAAAAGATACAAAGTGGTAATCGTTTTATGGATGTTATTACATGTAAATATGATAACAGCTGTGCCCAGACATGCATATTCCCCTCAATTTAGGCAAGTAAACTAGAAAAAAGCACCTGTCATGGTAAAACTCCAGAACTTTGTTGGATTTGCAGTTCAAACCATGAATTAAATCACCAATTGCTTTGCAGAACCAGTAACTACAATGCTATCGGTGGTCTGTGCGCCAGGTGTCATCACAAATAAAATAAATGCAAGTTTATAAATAAATCATAAAGTCAACAGGTATAGATTTTTTACCTTTTACGCCACCACCTGTGCTGAAAAATGCAACAACCAGCTCGTTGTAGCAACGATCGGTGCGTTTACATTGACCAGTGTGAATATAACCAAATAAACTTTTCACTTCGTTTGATACGCAAGTACTATAGTGCCAACGAAGAGTGACAGTCACGTGATATTTTGTTTACAATTGCCGAGTATATAGTACAATGCTACCCATAAAATATTAACTTGTGTTCTTCACGTTAGAAGATACTGTAGTGTAGTGGTTATGTCAACGGCGTTCGACGCAGTCGTACCAGGATCGAACCTATTTAGAGGTTGTTATTTTTTTTCTTCATATTTTTACTAGGCCCAAAAGGAACAGGCGGCATTATTTCAGCTTACTGTAAATTCGGAAGTTTTCGTAAAGTTTTATTTTCGCAAAATTTCTCACATGCAAAATTTCGTGAAAATAAAATTATCGCGAAATGGCGAAATCACTCTGTTGTTTACTTGCCCTAGCACCTAATTTTTACGTCGCAAATATGTCTTTTAACGCTCACATTCGCGTGTATTTCATAATTTACAGTAGCTTGTGTTGTTACAGAAGTTTTTATATATGTACCTTATACATGTTAAAGGGATAAAAAAATAAAAAAAAATAATAATAAATAAAAAGAAAAATAAATAAGACATGAAGAGAATAATAAAATCAGACCTCCACCCCTCCCCCCTCCCTCCCCCCCCCCAAAAAAAAAAAAAAAAAAAAAAAAAATAAAAAAAATGAATAAAAAATAGCAGCCAATGAGATCCGAACGTAAAAAATGTTCTTTGTGGTTTAGTAATCTTCCTCGTTACCACTTGAGCTACCGCAATTCTATAGATTAACTGTGTATTTATCCTGTCATGAAAGGTAAGTCCCATAACTTTGTAAACAAAACATGACGTCACTTCTACTCTTGGCTGGCAGAATAATAATATTTCCATCTTGGCCTTTATGTCACCATAGAGTCGCCCATTCAGTGAGAGTCCAAATCTGTTATAAACAGTTATATCTTAAGCGTTTCTGTCAATCTTGAATATTTCATACAGGTAATCAGTATCTCCAAAGACAAGGTCAAGGTCATCATTTGGGATATAGTCCAAAATGTCTTTTTTCCTTGCATTAAGATCTCTTGAAATAGGGGGAATGAAATCAACCTGTTTATGTTTTAATGATGTTTCCTTATTTTTAACTTTTTTCTAACATTCATGAATACGCAAATTATGCACATAAGATGATTTGTATATCTGACCATGAAATAAAATGCATGTGTCTAAGCTTTTATTTGGTACCAATTATACTAATCTATGATGCGTAGCAGCTGAGATATCATTGATTCTTTAGGTACACCCCCATTCTTGAATCACATTTTAAATATTTTTTTTTAATATATGAATATGCAGATTATATCATTTGCATATGTGACAAATAAGTAAAAGGTCTGTCTAAGGTCTAATGTGGTATCAAGTCAAGTAGTCTAAGATACGTAGCAGCTGAGATATGAGTAATTTTGTAGGCACACCCCCATTCTTGAATCCATTATGGGTTGCCATTGACACCATGCATTCTCTGATAGCCTAAACAGGTTTATTTTGTGGACACTTTTGTTCCCCATTAAAGTGGTCATAATTCAGAAATTGGCAGCCGCCATGAAAAATGATCCAAAGGTGCAAGACAGGCTCAGTTGGTTCAGTTGGCACCTGGACTATTTGTCAAAGAACTTTTATATATAGTTTTTAAGAATTTAATAACCAGTAAAATTACAGATGTTTGACCTTGACCCCCTTTTTAGAAGATGGATTCAGGCAAGATAAAAAGTTATTATTCTAAAATTACAAAAAAATAAATTGCATGAAAAACACTTACAACACAACATAAGTTATTTTTCTTCATATATTTCGAAAAAGTATAGTATCGAGTTATCTCCCATTTTGCACTTTGACGCTACACCTTTTCGAAGTGTCAACACCTGGATATTGAAAGTAGAGATGATAGAGCATTCTCATCCTTTCGAATGATTGGTGTATTTTTCTCCTTAATTAGGGCCTATTTAAATTGATCTTTAATTGGCAGTCACTGCTTTGATACCAGGTGCTTTGTTACCAAATCCCTAGATTCAAGTGCGTTATTATTTTTTCTTCTTATTTCTCAACCGAAACGTATGTTGTGGGCGTTTAAAAAATTCCGTCTCATTTGGTTAAGTTAAAACTGATAAGTAAGAAATTATTCACAATTTTATGCTCATTTGTTTTGTTTCTCTGGACATTATGTAAATTGTAATTGTAAAATCATTAACCTTTAAATTGCCCAGAATAATTAGCAGACACATTTTCACATTTAGAGACCAAATTAAGCGTAAAACTATCTGTGAGTCATTAGCCCTTTTCTTTATTTCATCATGGTGTGCTAATTTGATTAGAGTGTTTCTCCATGATGATTCATTGTATTAGTTAGAAGGCATCCATGCGAGCTGAACATTTCTTGTACCTCAACAAAAGCAGAATCTAGGGCAAAAATTTGGTACCAGTAAAATGCATTTAAGCCCCCTTGGTGGCTTAAGCTGATGTCTGTTCTAAGACGGTGGTTCTGTTGTTGTTGACTTTTTGTTTATTGTTACTCCTATTGTGGGAGTTTGTAATTGTTCTATGCTCTGTTGTGCGTTACTTTGTGTCCATTCTAGAATTGCAATCATCTTGATGAGGAAGAGAGAGCTGGTTGCCTTGCTTAATTTGTCTTTCTGGTGTCTCTTGGTGGTTGGGTGGCTCTTCCTCGCGGTGCCGTGGGATTGTCTGCGGTTTGTGATTGTTGTATTTCCTGATCATACTCACTTACTATTTTTGATATTTTATGTGAATCGTTTGCCAGCAGATACTTCATTTGGTTCCGATAGAATGCTTTATTTACCTCTAATACGGACCTCTACAGCAATACAGTGATTGTCGTTTTCAGTAGTGTCAGTTGTGCATGGTATTGCAAACTTGACTTGTAGATGATATTAGTATTTCTAAGAGCATACATTATGGAGGACAAATATATAAATAAAATATCTATAGACAGATGAAATAATTTTACGACTGTTGCATCGTTTTATTGATATCCCAATGTTTAACATCAAATATCTTCCAATGCATATACTGGTGCAATTTAAGCAAGTTTCGATTAAATAGCTTGTACATATAACAACTCCATCATATCATATTAGCACCGAAGTAAGAAAGAGGGCAGAGATCAGGAATCGATACAAGCAAGCACCACACCTGACCAAGGGTACCAATGGGAAAGTGACAACGTCACAATTAGATATCACAAACGAAAGCCAAGAGGTCAGTCCTTTCCCAGCAGGTGACCACAAGGCATCAACAAACAGACGTGCATGAAAGCATAACAAAACGAGACAGAAATAACATAAATGATCCACAAAAGAAGCACCGCCTTGAAAAGGTCAGTAAAAATATTTTACTGGAGGGTGTAAGACAGGTTTTCTTATGGCTTGTCTCATTGTCAAGAACTGCAGCTGTTGCCAGAGACGTACACTATGAGCTCCTTTTCACTTGGTGTGGAAACTGAGTGGGAGAAAAGTGCTGTAGTTACCTGCATTACGTCATCCATTCACTTTCAACAGCTTGTTGTTTAACCCTTAAAGCGCCAAGCACGACTGCAGCACATCTTTCATGAGCGGATCGGGGGGGGGGGGGGGGGTCCCAGGCCCGACGGCCAGAAAAAAAGTCTGGACAACGTTTGTTTTAGTCCTCAAATTATTTTACAGTTTACAGAGGGGGTCCAATGGTTTTATTACAGGAAAACCCATACCTTTCCAAGGATCCAGAGGGGGCCAAATATTTTCCAAGGGGTGGGGGGGGTGTCCCACTTTTTCCAGGGGTGGGGGTCCAAATGCTAATTTCTATAGAAACCCATATAACTTGTGATTTTCCAGGGGGCGGGGGGTCCCGACCCCCTAGCCCCCCTCTGGATCCGCACATGTCTTTCATAATTGTTCGAAAGTAATAAGGTATGATATTTCATGAGAATCGTCTGTCAGCAGACGATTCTCATGAAATATCATGCCTTATTTGTTTTTTTTGAAAAAGCGGCAAAATTTGAAATTGTCGTCTGCTGCAAATTATAGGTTGCGCTTTAAGGTTTTACTCCTTGCATGCTGGGTAATAATTGTACATATCTACCTGTTGTCTGCAGATTAAAAAAATATTGTTTTAACATTTGTCAAAGGGACAAACAGTTTGGATCCAGATTCGCCCCCACGGTTTGTGAGGTAGATCTAGATCCAAACTGTTTGCAAAGATAATACATGTATCAGCAGATGGTGTTTATCGTCACTAACAGGAGTTAATTAATTTCTGAATTCACTTTTGTGGCAGCATGTGGCATATCAGCTCATGCGAATGTCATTGTAATTAAATATTTTTAGGAAAGACATGTGTGCTGTGTATTGCTGAAATAAAATGAACCACAAATCGAAGGTCCACTTTTGTCATAATAAGATAATGACGGCATATGGTGAGACAAAGCATATATCAAAGTAGGTTTTTTTGAAACTATCTGTCTCGTAATCATACCGTGTTCTCTTTTGTGGATATTTGCAGCAATACGTTAAGTTTTGCTTTTATTGTGAGATATGCTGTCTAGAAAGCAGGAAACTTGCACAAATGTCAACATTCATTATACAACTCTTTTGTTTCAAATCACCAAAATGGTCAATTTGTGGCAACAGGAGAAGCACAATTTTGAAGAAATTATAGTGCAAACACAACATGCATAGAAGATGATATTAATAATACTTTCAAGACTACAAGCAGTGCAGATTCTATTTTATATAAAAAAAAACAAAAAAAAACAAAACACAAAAAAAACATCACCAAAAACAATCAAACAAAACAACAACAAACTAATAACAACAAAAAACAACAACAACAAAAACAACAATAAAAACACGAGTTAGTTAATGGATAGGTAATAAATGTTGGTGGCCAAATTATTATTATGATTTGCAAGTATCAAAATAATTGGAACAATGTTTTTACATTTTAACTTCTAGATACTGGTACATTTTGTCTGAAAATTCTCGACGATTTTAGTCCGTCAAGTCTTTAATTATGATAATTTTGTCAGAAGGGCAAACGTATAAGAAGAACCGTTAGAATGAGTCGAACAGGAATATTTGCACTGTATTTGTAGACTTTTCTATCAAGTAACGGTATTAGAAGTACAGAATATAAGCCTTATATTATGAATAGTAACATACATCGGCTGGTTTGGCCATGGGTTGAAGGGCAGAGCGAGGAAGAAACAAACATTCAAGCGTACTAAGTGGTGAAACTCGACATTCAACAGAATGGTTGGTTTGCAGGATATTGCTATTGTTCCAAATTATGAAAATATATAAGTGCATCTTTAATTATCACGAAACACGAGGAGATTTACCGACCAAAGTTATTGCAGCCCCAGGGGGGGGGGGGGGGGGGGTTACTCATATATTTTTATTTTTTTATATATACGTTGGGTCAGACCACTTGTTGGGGTTCAAAATCTTGAGTTTCAATATATTTTTTGGTTTTCAGAAAAATGAACATTTTTGGGGGTATGAAAAATTTTGGGATATTGTTTTGGGGTCTTCACAAAACTGGACTGGTTTTAGGAGTACTTTCTATGCATTTTAGGGTCTTTTTTCAAGGTCAATGTACAGACTGGTGATATTGTTTTGGTTGCTAAAATTTCAAATATTTTTTTGAGGTATACCTGATATTCCAGATTTTTTTTTTTTTTGGGGGGGGGGGGAAGGGTAAACAGTAAATGCTGGGTCCAGGCCTACGTATGAAGAAAAAATATAGTACCCCCTCCCCCTGGTGTTGCAGGTAGAGAACCTGTACAATATTCAAAGCACTATATGGTACAAGAAAAACTGCATACAGCATCAATATTGCAAACAATGTGTCAATTTTAAGTGACGAAGCTTCAAGCATACCACATTGTATTTATAAAAGTACTTTGAATAAGTTTACACGTAAATGGTGTACAGGTATTCACAAAGAATATCAATTATCACAAGACGTCGCGTCTAGGAGTGATATAACACCATGCAATAAAATATACTAGGCACAATAAATTTAGCAATTGTTTTTGTATGGGTTAGCCCATCCACATCAGATCTCGAGTTTCTTTTGTTGTCATGAAGATACAAGCGCCGATCATCTGACAAGAATTTCCATGTAAAAAAATACAGAATTACCAAACGCAGCGGCCATGCTAAAGTGACGTTTAATTTTAAGACTAGCGGGTAACGTGGGTATTTCTTATCATTGGGGGGAGCCGAAACCATTTTCAAACGATTGTTTGGTCACTAAAAGCAAAAAAAGCATAGTAAATGCTGCAATTTCTGAACTTTCTCAGAGAAATAAAGGACTAAGTTTTCACAATTTGACGTTTTTACTAATGCTTTTACGTTATCGCCTTTAAACGGTGTTTCTAGTCGGGTTTTCTCGAACCACATTAACAAGAAAAACTGTTTGATGCCTTCCAACACATTCAGACAAATACTGTTGAACGAAACATCTTCACTGCAACAGTGCACGAGCCGAAAGATAAAATCTAACGTCACCGTTATCTCGCAAATGCGTCGCACCATTTTTCAGTTACTTAGGGTTTTAATCAACCATAAGATGAGTTACATTGTAAGCCTATGATATGTTTGTTAACTGATACTCTGTTGAATTGAAATGCCAATTAACATTAGAAGTTTAATCAAATGATGACTACGTATTGACGTCATTGATGGCAGCTGATTTTTTTCCAGCATGAAATTTCTATCACATCTGTCACATGACCAATAGTATTATAGGCGTATGATGCATGAGGAAGATGAAAGACCACCAAACGAAAAAGCACATGCTTATCATTTTAGCATTACTTACAACGGATGTGATTTTTGCTTACCGACCCCTTGTGCAATTCTTGCTCTCCCCAAATGCCTATTTAAAGGATGGCGTCTAAAATTTTGTGGTTTCGTTTGCCTAAGATCCTATTCTCGTCATTGCAATTGAAATTGATCGGCACTGCACAAAGATGAGCACAAAAAAGATGCAAAACATAAGAAATTGCTAAACTTATTGTGCATAGTATAGATAAAAAACTAGTGGTTTACAAATTTCGTAACGCTACGTAATGCCGTCCTTTATAACGTTGCGCTAAAGATGGTAAAATCTTGAAGTTTTCAATGGCGTTTCGCTGGCGGGCTTGTAGTGGTAAAAACGTTGTCAAAGTTGGACCCCCTCTGACAAAACTTTCAGGATCCGCGCATGACTGACAAAAAAAAATGCAAAACTGAAAGAAAGGAATGCATTGACGAAAGTTTAAATTGGCCTGAAGCACACTAAACAATTTTAACAAGAATAGCACTGGATAGAGAAAAGAAACTCTCAGCAATAATTAAACAATTCAGCTGTTGGGAAAGAAACCCAAAATTACAAAGCCACAAAGAAACGTGTAGCGGCTCAGCGGTAGAGTGCTAGACATTAGATAGAGGGTTCACAGTTTCGATACTCACTCTAGGCACTGTATTGTGTTCTGAGTTAGGGACTTTATTCTCTGCTTAGTACTGGTTCAATCCCATGAACTTATGACGTTTCGATATGAGCGAAAACTTGTTAACTGGGACATAAAATATCATATAAAGAAAACAAATAAAGCCACAATCAGATATCAGTTATTATCGAAACAAATGCAAAGAAGAACCATATTGCTAGATGAAAAAGGCAGAGACATCATAGAGATTGATAACAGAGATGCAATGCAAACTACATGGCTGCAGAATGAGCAATACAGAGTTATAACATATTTGATAAAGAAAAGCAACAAATGGAAAATGTAAGTTATAAGGAACAGAAGCGAAGTCAGCAATGGAACCACACGACTGATTGACATACAGCAATATTCACCAAATATCTACTGATCGCTGACCATGCATGCAGTTCACTGGACATTATAGTAATGCTAGAGTTTATTTGGCATGTACTGAGAAACGCACATGTTTTACTTCTGAACAACATGAAATATTTTAAAAATGATGGTCATGTCAGAAAATTTGTGACGCTCTTCATTATCTGATAATCCATGATTAACTTGCTATGATGCGTACCGGGATTTATACAATATCGCAGCGCTCGATGACCTCCACCAGCGATTGCAGGAGGAATATGATCATTTTGGCGCGTTAGCGTATGATTTTCGTGACTTTCTCAATCGCACGAACATGGCAAGAAGTATTGAAACTGACCCATCACAAAGAAATGGTTAACACATGGAACAAAACTGCTGCTGATGCTCTGAAACATATTAGTTCAATTACAAAGGCCATGATGGGTGCAGATGAATATTATCAGACAGAGTCCACCAAATCTCAAAAGTCTCGGAACAGCCCACATTCAACAAAAAGTAAAAGCTCTTAGGCTTCTTCAAAGCTAAGTGAAATGGTCGCTATCAAGCGAGCCAAAGGTGTGGCAGCCCATACAAAACTGGAATTTGAGACACAAGTTTCCACAATTAAAAAGAAGCAAGCTCAATTAGATGAGCAAGAAAATTAGCCAAAGCATCCGCGGTTAGAAAAAAGGCTGAGCTGGAAGCAGACCTCCAGTTCTTACCAGGAAAAGTGAGGCTGTTGCTGCTGAGGCTGAGGCAGTTCACGCTTTGGAAGCTCTTGAATTTGAAGAAGGCAACGTAAGTGACAGAAGCTCTTTGTTTGGCACAGCAGAGGATCTCAATTCTGTTTATGCTATGGCTTGCACTGGACAGTACGCCAAGCAGCAAACTGAGTACAATGCCTCACAGCATGTTCAGATTGTGGCCATTAAGACAGAGAATGGAAATCAAAGTTTCACCTCAAACATTAAGCCCCCATTTGAGTTCCAGGCCTTCACTAATTATATTCTGTCTCCTAATCCGAGAGCAGAAGAGCCCTCCGAATAGCCCATGCTCAATGAAAACGCCCCACCATTTTGCCCAAATCCAACGATTGTCTTGAAGACATATGAAGCCCATCCAGGCAAGGATGAAGGGCTGAAAATCAGAATAGCCCGAAGGTTACAAATGAGTTGGCCATGTTTCTTGTCAAAAAGGACCTGCTTCTCTCTCGACTTACAATGTTTTCCGACCGTCCTGAGGTCTACGCTGTTTGGAAAAACAGCTTTAAAAGTATCACGGTGGAGCTGAATTGCTCCCCATCAGAGGAGCTTGACCTACTGGTCAAATGGCTGGGGTTCGAATCCAAAAATTATGCTACAAGCATCCGGGCTTCAAATTCAAATCAACCTGCAAGAGGACTATATCAGCTTTGGGAAAGACTTGAAGAGCGGTATGGCCGGCCAGAGATGGTCGAATAAGCGCTAAAAATAAACTTATCAATTTCCCAAAACTAACAAGAAAGTACTATCAAAGGCTGTACGAATTGTCCGATATGTTGCACGAAATAGAGTCGGCCAAAAAGGATTCTACTTATGCTCCCCTACTTTCATACTATGATACATCTTCGGGGATTCGCACTATTGTCTATAAGCTACCATATCAGCTACAGGAAAAGTGGACCAATAGAGCAGTAAGTTACAAAGACAAGCATAACGACTCTTTCCCACCATTTTCTGTGTTTGCAGAATTTATAAGAGACATGAACAAAATAAAGGACGACCCTGGTTTCGTTTATGAGAACACGTTTTCATTTTCTCAGTCTTCGAGAGAAAAACCGATCAGAAAACCCCTAAAATAAAGCACATGTTCGGTGTGAGGAGTGCGGAAGCAATAGTCATGCTTCAGCAATGCATATTGACAGCTCTACTTCGTTTAAGCCAATACCTTCACAAGCTTCACTAGGCCATGGCGGGGAGTCAAGCTCCACTGGTCCTGATTTTGTCAATTTTAACTGTCTGCAAATTTGTGGGGATGAATTTGGCAGAAAGTTTTGCACCAAAAACATCCCGGTAAGAGTCTACCATAAGAGTGATCCGTATTGAGCAAAAACCATGTATGTGATAGTGGACAGCCAAGGCAACAAATCACTGTTGAAGTCCAATTTCTTCACATTATTCAATCTCGAAAGTGAAGAAGTAAAGTACAAGTAAGTAATGGTGCAAAGATCAGGAATCGATACAATCAAGTACCACACCTGACCCAGGATACCAATGGGAAAGTGACAAACTCACAGAAGACACCACAAACGAGAGCCAAGAGGTCAGCCCTTTCCCAGCAGGTGACCACAAAGCACATATAAAGTTAAAGTTATATAAGTTATCTTCTTGTGCTTGGCATTCTTTGGTCTCTGGTAGGCGAGCTTAGGGTTTTGTGATTGAGTCCTTGGACGGGAATGCTAAGTTTCAGCTTCCCACCCTTATTGAGTGTGATCAGTGTCCAAGCATAGACAACGAGGCACATATGTTAATCCTCATTGGTTAAGATTTTCCCGAAGCGCATCATGTACTTGATCAGCGTATAGGTGACCGTGGCACTCCATATGCTCATTGTCTTTCGCTTGGTTGGGTTATTGTAGGAGAAGCTTGTTTGGGCAAAGTCCATAAGCCCAACATTATTAATGTAAACAAAACTCACATTTTCAGGAATGGTTGAGCTTCTGTTTGTGTGCCATGCGACAATGAACTATATGTGAAAGAGATAGTTTCAGATACCACTGACCATCTTGGTTCTACAGTCTTTGATCGAACTAAGGATGATGACAAAGTTGGTCTCTTTGTTGAAGACCATAAATTCCTACATCTCATGGAGGAAGGTTTTCAGAAAACCAATGAGGGTAACTGGATTGCCCCTTGCCTTTTCGTGCAGAAAGAGGAAAGTTACCTAACAATAGATCTCAAGCTTTTAGAAGGGCCAAGACCCTAGATAATAGCTTGAAAATCCATTGAAGAAGTCCCACTTTGTAGCCTTTATGAAGAAAATGATAGATAAAGGTCAGGCAGAGTTAGCACGGTCCTTAAAGAAAGATGAGGAGTGTTGGTATCTCCAAATCTTTGGCATGTACCACCTGAAGAAACCAGATCAGATTCGTGGCATCTTCGATTCATCGGCAAAGTTTAATGATGCGTCTCTGAACAGTGTGTTAATGTCAGGTCCTGACCTTAAAAACAGGTTACTGGGAATATTGCTTTGTTTTAGAAGCCATCCAGTAGCCGTCACTGTCGACATTGAGCAAATGTTCTACAGTTTCCTGGTTAGGGAGGATCACAGTAATTTTCTTCGGTTTCTATGGTATAGGACCAACAACCCTGATAAAGATCTTGTTGAGTATAGAATGAGGGCTCACGTTTTTGGCAACACTCCCTCACCAGCTATAGCCACACATGGTCTTCTGAAAATTGCTGCTGTAAGTGAAGGGCAGTTTGGAGCAGATGTGAAAGAGTTCATTGAGAGGAACTTTTATGTTGATGACGGCGTTACCTCTCTTCCTACAGTTGAAGATGCAGTTGGCTTGATCAAGCGAACCCAAGAGGGCAAGAAAGAGGGCAATCTTCGCCTCCACAAAATCGCCTCCAAAAGGGAAGAAGTTATGATGGCTTTCCCCCCTGAGGACCTTGTGAAGGATCTGAAAGGGCTTGATTTTGCTTGCGATGAAATTCCAGTTCAGCGGAGTTTAGGCCTCGGTTGGCTGCTGAAATCTGATGCTTTCACATATCAGGTATCATCTGATAGCAAGCCATATACAAAACAGGGAGTTTTGTCCGTTGTGAACAGCATACACGACCCCGTAAGCTTTGTTGCCCCAGTCACCGTAGAAGGGAAATTGTTCCTCAGAAATTTTCTATCTGGAACAGTAGACTGAGATGAACCTCTTCCCAAAGAATATATCAGTGACTGGTAGTCATGGAGAGGCTCACTGTCAGACCTGAGAAATCTTTAAGTCCATAGGACTTGCACTACTGCTTCTTACAGTAAAGCAGTCAAGAAGTGTGTCCACATTTTCAGCGATGCCTCTGAGAAGGCAATAGCAGCTGTTGCGTTTCTGGTAACGACAGCTGAGGATGACAGTAAACAGATTGGTTTTCTTCTCTTATATTAGTTCCTTATACTTTGGAAAATCACTTTTACCACATCAGA